>CM019217.1:3052435-3385970 GCA_009741485.1 Malurus cyaneus samueli | reverse complement strand
GTCTTCAACTTATTAATACTCCATTATGAAAGAATTTTCTCTTTTATTATATGTGCGGTAAAACCGCTGAGACCTTGTTGCTCAGTTGTTGGCCTGCTGTGGATAAAACATTTGATATAATGCATAATTCAAACAGCAATTAGAAAAACAAAAAAATATAAAGTATGTTTCAACAATATTTTCAATGAAATGGGTAATTGCAGAAAAAATGTCAAGGATGGTTCTGAAGTAAACTGGAGCAGACCTGCTTCTTTCAGAGTTTATGAAAGTAGCTCTGATTTGTGTCACAGACTGACTTCTTTCCCAGTCTACTGGACAAATGTAGTTGTGATTTCTGCTGTGAAAATGTATTATACCATTTTGGAAAGAGAATAGCCCAGTATTTCTGGTTACTGTGTTTTGTCCCTAGAAGACTCAGAACATGCCACCAAAGCTTAATCTTTCAGTAATCCGAGATAGCTCCTTACATGTTTTGAAATACTGTTTTCTTTTATTTTCTTAGCTCCAAACACAAGAGATTTAGATGTTTTCCTGAGAAAACAAGAATCAGGCTTTGGTTTCCGTGTGCTTGGAGGGGATGGACCGGATCAGCCGGTAAGTGAAACTGCTCACAGTTACGTTGTGGTACTGCTGTTGGAATGATCCTACTCTGTCATCCTCATTTCCCATTATTCCAGGCAGTTCCATGATGGCAAAATTGATCATTTCACTACCTGCCTTTCAGAGATCAGGGATTGGATCTAAATTACCTTTACTTTTTCCTCTCTTTGTGGACTCGTCTCCAAGGTTCTGTGCCCTTCCCACTGCCGAGCCTGTCCTTGGCCGTAGTTTTTTGTCAGGTTGAGGACACTGCTGTTTCTATAACTGTTGCTGCATCTTGGAGCCCTCGGAAGGGCTCTTCCAGTGCCCAGCCTTTGCCCAGTGCCACCTGATCCCTGCAGTGGCCTTGGCACAGGATGTGCCCGGATTTAATGATCGGTCTGCTGCGCACAGCGGTGCATCTTGTGAAGCAGCCAAGTGGAAGGAAGCAGTTGCTCCTCCTGTCAGAATTTCATTAGGCTGTTCTTTTTTCTTTCAGCTCAGTGAAACGAAGTTTGAGATGGTGTCACACTCCTTATTCTCTGTTTCTCCCACGGGATTTTTAAATGTGCATTGAGTGGCAGGCAGCTGGGCAAATGCAGGCACAGACCCTCCTGGACAGTGTGTTCTCCAAGGGCAGGTTCTCAGAGACTCCTCTCTATTTTCAAACCTGCATAAATTTCTCTCTGGGAAGAAGCACTAAGACTTGTACTGTATATTAGGGACTTTCTTTAAGCTGTTAAGTGGAGAGAAAAAAACCTACAGAACAGATCTGCATAGATTGTTTTCTGATTGCGGTGAAGGAATTCCGTTTTTCCATTCAGAGCTCTGATCCAGTGCTAGCTATTCCCACTGCCCCCCCCCCCCCCCCCACATGCATTTAAAGTAAAGAGCAAACCCATATAATGTTAAACCTCTATTGCACTTTATAGCATTTGTGGTCCCTCGTTTCCCTAACAGCCATACCTGTTAGGAAGTGTGGAGATGATGTCTTGAGTGCTGTGTACTGATGAGCTGCCCACCACTGCTTAACCTCCAATAGTACTAGCTTGTAATTATCCCTAATCTTCCATTTAATCTGAAAGTTACTCTAGCATATGAAACAGAGTGTGGTGTTCTTATCTGTGTTATATTTAGTAGCACTTTTTGAGGTGGGGTGGTCACAATTGACAATGTTTGAATTCATTATCTAATCACTTTGGTGATTAGATTAGCTAAGCACTGAAGCAACTTGAAGTGTGGAACTGTCTAAGCAACTTTTCAGAAACTTGTGTTCTTTCAAAGGCTTTTATTTCTTCCCCAATCATTCTGGCTCAGTCTTGGTTAAAAAAAAAATAGAATGAATGACAGAGGCTTTTTTTTCATTAGTGTCTGGGAAAGCATGTATCTAATAAGTACACAGTGTATGCTAATTTCAAAAGCTGAGCTCCTTAATAAACTGACAAACACAGAGCAGAATTGAAAAAGATGCAGATTAAAAATTTTTGATGTATTTACTGAATAACTTGAGACCACAGATTGTCTCCACCAGGTCAGCTTGTGTAGACTGCGCTTGCTGGCTGCGTTTCAGATAGAGCTGCATGGTGAGATAATCTTTAAGAGTCTTCCCGAAAGACCTCACCTGACCATATGCACCTGGATTCCAACTACTGTGTGTTCTGATGAATTAACGTTCCCATTCAAACCCTCCGACCCTGCCTGCAGATTTATATTGGAGCCATAATCCCGTTGGGAGCGGCGGAAAAGGACGGGAGGCTGCGTGCAGCTGATGAGCTCATGTGCATTGATGGAGTCCCTGTGAAAGGGAAGTCACACAAGCAAGTTCTGGATTTAATGACCAGTGCTGCACGCAACGGGCAGGTGCTGCTCACTGTCCGGAGGAAGCTCTTCTTCAGCGGTAGGTGTCTGCCTGCTCAGAGGCTAAAGAAAACTTAGGACTTGTAACCAAATCCACCGAAGCTGCTCTGGAACTTAATTATTGCACTCGGGCTGGGCAGACTGAGATTGAGGAGGGCCAGCTATAATTCTTACACGGAGAATAGCAGAATTTGATAAGTTGGGGCTCTGGTGCTCACTAACTTGCACAACTCGCACAGGTAAGGCTCCGAAAATTATGATGCAGGGGTGATTGCTTCAAACGTTTTTGCAGGTAGTAGTTAGAACAGTCATCAGTCCTGTGGAAATTGCATAATAACCCAGTCTGTTTTCTCGGCATCCCAGAATGGTCTGGTTGGAAGACCTTTTAAAGCTCATTTTGTTTCACCCCCAGCCATGGGCAGGGGACCTCCCACATGCTGTATTCTCAAGTCCTTTGGCATTGGTGTGTAGCGAGATTACCTGCATTCAAAAGGGAGCTGATTCAGGGCAGCTTCTTGTGATTCTGCAGTTTTAGGTCAGTGTCCAGATCAATAGTTTAGAGAAGATTAATCCATGACTCCATGAATGACAAAGCTGGGAATGGGATTTAGAGCTGACAGGGGTACCCCTGCTCTGATTAGCAATTGCTGTTGCCACCTCATGCTGTCACTAACATCGAGCTTCACATTTGTACTGAAGTGTTGCCTTGTGTGGTTTGTTCCTTATTTGTTGTTTGCCTGTTCCCTGCAAGGGGAAAAGCAGGTGGAGGAGGAGGAGCCTCCGCCTGTCCCAACACAGAACGGCTCTCCCCGGCTGAACCGTATCGACTTTGCCAACCAGCCATGCCCAGAGGTCTACGATGTCCGCCTGCAGCGGAAGGAGAATGAAGGATTTGGCTTCGTCATCCTCACCTCCAAGAACAAACCTCCTCCTGGAGGTAAGTGCATTGTCCTGGTGGCTCTGCCCCTGCCCGGCTTCGCTGGGGCTTCTCCAGCGATATCTCTTCCCGTGCAGTGCCAGTGTTTACCTCACAGTCACCTTTGACTCATGCTGGCACAGCCCAGACAGCTGAGTCTTGGTCTGTCTTGCTTCATATTTATGCTCTTTTTCACCCAGCTGTGACATTAGTGGGGAATGGGAAATGTATATCTCACACAACCCATACCCAGGAGTGTGCACTTGTCACAGGGCAGCATTTGGGATGTAGTTGTTTGTCAGGCCTTGGTGATGATGCACTAATTCATTGGCATTGTAATGGAAGTATAGTTTCAACCTTGGCTTTATATTAACTAATCAGGGAAAATTTCTTATTTTGGGGATCTGAGGAGGTAAAGTCTACAATATTGGTGGAAAGCAATGAATTTGCTACTGTCATTGAGTACGTTTGTCTAGAAAGATCATAAAAATGAAAACGTAGCGTGGTCTGGTATTGCAGCTGTGAGAAAGGGACACGGCTCAATCACAGTTGTCTTTAGTTCTGCCTCTGTATTCATCTCTAGGAAAGGAACTGAAATCAGTTTTTTTTTCCTTCTGCTCGCAAAATGTCTTCTTCTCTCCATTCTGTGTGTTCTGACCCCATTGCTTTGGCTTGTGGAGGAGTCTGTGCGAGACTTAGTGTCACTCTGGGATGAACTGAGGGAACCAAGCCAGGAGAGCTGGAAGAAATTTGAGACAATTATTACAAGTGCATGTTTATCTGGAGTCCAGGAAAAGGGAGCTAGTCTGTTCAGAGCTGACGTAGCACCTTGCTGGCTGTGCACAGGGTCCCTGCTCAGGTCTTCACCTAACTGAGTCAATCCCCAGCAGGAGAAGTTCGTCATCTTTAAAGTGCGGTTCAGGGTCAATTTTTGGTTGCAATTTTGCCCATGCGTCTGAATCTCTGCGTTACACTGGATGCCCATAACTCTGAGCCTGCATTGTCCTTCAGGGTCGATGCATGAAGTGGAAAACTACATCATATATGGCAAAAGCAACTGCTCCCGAGTGCCCCAGGGCCGCACGTTCTCACTCATCCCTTTGCAGATGTGACCCATTTCCTTCCCACATTTTCCTTCAGGCACAACACCCTGTACGTGACAAGGCTGTGCTGTTGGGTTGGCTGTATCCATTCACTTACGATGAAGCATTCCTCATTATTTGCAGGTTTTTCCTGTTTTAGCAGTGCCACCCTTTGGAGCAGGAGAGGAGGGGCAGATATTGATCTGTGCTCTGTGATGACTAGTGACAGGGCCCAAGAGAATGGCTTGAGCTGTGCCAGGGGAAGGTTAGGTTAAATGTCAGGAGAAGGTTCTTCCCCCAGAGGGTGGTTAGGCACCAAACAGGCTCCCCACGGCACCAAGGCTGCTGGAGCATTTGGACAACGCTCACAGGTACATGATGTGACTCTTGGGGATGTCCAGTGCAGGGCCAGGAGATGGCCTTGATGATCCTTGTGGGTCCCTCCAGCTCAGGCGTTCTTCTGTGATTCGGTGGCTGGCAATTCTGGTCTGTGCGATGCTCGTTGAGTGCACATTGTACGATTCTTGGGTTGCCCTGTGCAGGGCCAGGAACTGAACTTTGATCCTTGTGGATCCCCTCCCACTCATGAAACTCCATAATTCTGTGAATGCTTACGGTGTTGCTTTGCCTTTTCTCGGTTCGTAGTGATTCCTCACAAGATCGGGCGGATTATTGAGGGAAGTCCGGCTGACCAGTGTGGGAGGCTGAAGGTGGGTGACCGAATCTCAGCAGTGAACAGCCAGTCCATCGTGGAGCTCTCCCATGACAGCATTGTGCAGCTCATCAAGGATGCAGGCAATGTGGTGACCCTCACAGTGGTGGGTTGAGGAAGGTAAGGGAGGTGCACCACAGGATCAAAGTCGGGTATTTGTCACTGCTGAAGTTTGTTGTTTTAAATGGACTATTTGAAGGTGTTTGGAAATAAATCAGAGTATCCTGAGTGGCGTGGCACCCACGGGGATTATCAGCTCCTGGAAGTTCAGTAAGTCAGAAGCTTGTGTGTTTGCTCTGGAAGAGCTGGAGGCAGCTGCCAAGGTGGTTGTACACAAAAAGAAGCTGGAAGTATTAAAAATACAGTGAAAAGTGAGAGGAATTCTCACATGTGAGAAAGTTCTGCTAACATAGAAATGTCCTGTATTCTCCAGCCAAGGAGAAGTGACACCCCTGCAGGGCTGCAGCAGCCATGGGATGATGCTTAGTGAGAAAGATGCTTACCCTGGCCCAGGTCTGGCCTCCTTCCCTCAGGTACTGCCAGAGCTCTGTTCCCAATGAGGCCAGTGCCGCCAGGATGCTCTGTCCATGCTCTAAGGCCACAGGGACCCTGCGTTCCAAATTCTCTCCATTTAAACCTCGAGTTATCCTTTCTCCCATGTTAAAACACACAAATTCCCTAGTCCTGCATCCCTGCAGCAGAAATATTCTGTGGTTCTGCCAAAGCTCCCCTTTGGATAAGGGTCACATCCCACCACATGGCAAAAAAAACATTGACAGGGTTTTCCTGGAGATACTGCACTGCAAAACCTGCTGTGTCACATGAGCAGCGGAGTGAGTCCTGAGTACTGCAAAGCCCCATCTTTAGAGACTACGATTTAATGACACACACTCCCATATAACACTGCATGCACTGTGCTATTGTTTCCAAACAAATATATAAATATGTAAAATCTAGTAATTAGGAGAGAAGAGCTGTTTTACAACCCTGCATTTTTCTTGAATGCTGCCTACGGGTTTAATTAAACTCCCTATCATTATTTTGTCATACAGTTGGCTTTCTTTGCCTTTTACATAATAAATACCTAGAGTTGGGCTGTGAATAAAGCTAGCAGCTGATTCTGTAATGCTTACAGAATATTTCATTGCAAATATTTAATAGCCATCTCGACCTGTGACACAGGATTTCAAAGACTTAATGTTCCTTTTTGTGAATGCTTGAAGTTAGAGAGACTCTATAAATTTTTTTTTCTATTAAGGTTTCTTTCTTTATCAGGTCTGTTTCATTCCAGTTTGAAGGGACACATTTCAAAGCAGCTGCCCAGGGTGATGTTTATAAAGCAACAGAAGTCTGAGTTGGTTGAATTGGATCTGTCTTTACAGCTTTTAGTCATCGAATCCCAGACTGGTTTGGGTTTGGAAGGGATTCTTAACTCCATGTTCATTCCACTCCCTTTGGCCATGGGCAGGGACACCTTCCACTTGTTTCCAAAATAACGTATCCCTAGTTATAATTTATGCATGACCTTACATGGACTCTGGATAAGGTCACCTTACATGGACTTTCCCCCTGCCTCAATTACAGGTTTGGAGCCAAAATATAGAGATAAAAACAGAACCAGGGGAGACTCAATTGACAAAGAGAGGAAATAACCCTCCGCAGCAGGTGGTAAAACCAGAGTGAAGATCTGTCAGAAAAGATCTGTGTCTCAGGGGAGCTGGAGTTGGCATGTTTCGGATGTAAAGAATTTGGTGACAATGAAGGAGAAAGAAGCAGAACCTGTTCCACTGGAGTGGGAATAAATCTCTATTTTAAAATTCCCCTTGATGTAGCTGAAGAAATAATTCTGCTCACAGCAGAACCCTTTGTAGCGGGGAAATCCAGCATGGATGTGGGCGAGTGAGGGCTTCAGGCACTCAAGGAGTGAACCACCTCACAGGGCTGGTTCACACTAAGGAAAATCCAGGATGCAGCTCCAAAAGCACGAAATGCCCTTTTTGCTGAAAGTTGTTGAGCCTCACAAAGCACAAACCCTGACAGAGTTTGCTGTTCCCCAGCTTTGTCCTCCTAGACTGACAGCAAAACCTCTGCCTGGTCGTATTCCCTCCCTCCAAGCTTTCACAGACCTGTGATCTTTGCATTTCATAGGAATAAATGAATTCCCTTCATGCACTAGAAGAGATTCTTTAACATTTTCCACAAAGGCAGGAGCCTGTCAGCCTTTGTCATGTATTAGCTGAAAACACATGAGAGGAGGCTGCAGAGAGGACGGCAGGTTTGGTACAAACAGATGGCATTTTTCTTGCCTATGCTTCTAAATTAAAAATCTGAGGATAAACTAGGTGTACAAGTTGACATTTTGTCTCTAGAGGAAAACCTCTTTAAGGCATGTCGTGGTAACAGCACCAAGCAGTTCTGTGGAGGGCTCTGGAGGTCTCACATACCTGAGAAATACAGTTTAATGTGTTTTAAATTTCCCTTCCCTTAACATTCTTGACACTTTTTGCATTTTAATGGATTTGTTTGTTCTTAATTAGAAATGTAGTAATGCTCTCTCAGATGCTGGAACATCTCTGGTTTTGGTGCTGGGAATGGGGTTTTTTAACCCTTTCTGGGAAAAGGAGTTTATTAGTTTATAGTTCAGCACGAAAGTCCATCTTGGGCCACTATTTGCCATTCCAGTTGTAGCTAAGAGGCAGCCTTTGCTTAGACTGTGGTTCATCATTCTTAAGTGACAGTGTCATTTGGTATCCTAAACATGGAGTTTCTTCCATAAATACACTGGATCTGTTGTAAAGCGCACAGGAACATTCTTTTCCATGGAGAGGAAAATAATAGGATGTTATTTTAAATGTTTTATTAAAATGTTATCATTCTTTTATTTTTAGCTTTTGGGAGAAGGCAAAACACTTTAAAATTCTTCTCAATTCCCTGCCAGCAAACTCTTCTGCCCAGCGTGGCTATGGGACCAGTTCCTCACCTTTCCTGGAGCTGCGTGGTGGAAAACTCCGTTGTGCCTTAAATGAGTTGGCAATTTCACTCTAATGATAGGGCCTTCACCTCCAAATTGTCATTGTTTCTGCAGATCCTTATCCCCTTCCCTTCACAGAGGGATTATTTCTCAGATGGGTGTTGTTCTTCATCTTTTACAAAATTACATGGTTTTGAATATTGGAACCAATTTCATGGATCTGATTAGCCCCGATCCCCTCTGGCATTTTATTGATTTGCAAACAGGCTGAAACCTTTCTGTTCATATCACATACATATCTGTTCATATCACAAACCATTCTGTTCATATCACATCACTGTGTTGTATTTTTTTCTGAGGAAAAGCAGAGTAAAAGAACAAAAACAAAGAATAAAGTTCTTAGGAATTTATTTACAGATCTAGTGAGCTGTACTTTTGTTCCTGGATTGGCAAATCCTCTCTCTGTTGTGCCCACACGAGCTCAGCTCCGTCCAGCCGAGGTATCACAGCTGCGGCTTCTGGGGAGCGGTAGCCCCAGCACTGATGGTGACCTTTGTCCGGGCTGTGGATTTGGGAAGTTTTGACTGTTGATTTTGTTTGGATTTTAGAGACCGTGGTCCTCCATCAGGAACAAACTCGGCCAGGCAGAGCCCAGCCCCACAGCACCGACCGCTGGGATCGACACCGATCAACCCTGACAGGTTGGGAAAAGGGGCTGGGAATGGTGGGAAAAGCTTGGCCAGAGGGATTAATGTGAAGGTAAAATCCACATTCTTTCACCTTTTCATAGGGGAGCTACAGAAGGCGAAATTGGGAAAGAAGTTTCTAGTAGTTACCGGCTATCCTGGCCCGAGCACAAGCACATGGCACAGTCAGATGCTGCTTCGGGTGTTGGCAGCCATCATTCCCAGGTACAAAAACCCATCAAGAGGGTGGTGGAGACGTGGGGAATATTCCTCCATCAAGGCACTCTAATGGCATTGCCACAGAGTTCTCAAAAGCTGAATGTTGAAACAGGACCCTGGAGTACACGGGTAGAAAGTCGTGTCTAAAAATGTACTGAAGTGTCTCACAGAATGTTTTTGCACGTGTTTTAAATCTGATTGTCCCCTTTAGGGAAGTTGAACATTCATTATAGTTACTAAAGAAAAAGAAAACGCTTTTAATGAAGCCACTGCACACCCTTTGGTTAAGTCTCTTCAAGAATTTTGTGCTTATCTCAGACTTAGAAGGAGATATGTTCTGAATGTTTAGACTAAGATTAAAACCATTACCTCGAGTCGCACTGGAGTTAGGATGAATTCAGTTTAAATGTTCAAAATACAGAGATATTGAAGTGGTTTTCCAGAAAAACAGAAGGTTAAATCTGCCTAGAGGTCCATCATCTCTTTTTTTTTTTTCCTCGGACTTCTTGCACAGAATCCTGGTTGTTTCCCAGTGGAGTTGGAAAGGGGCCCTCGAGGGTTTGGATTCAGCCTCCGTGGAGGAAAGGAATACAACATGGGCTTATTCATCCTCCGTCTGGCTGAGGATGGGCCGGCAGTCAAGGATGGCAGAGTCCATGTGAGTTGTGACTTCTCTAATCATTTGTTGACAAAGTTGACACATTTATTTAGCGAGAGTGGTAACGAACTTGGATTTTCACGAGGGCAGGATCCCAGAACAGTGTCTGGACCTCTGCCCTTCTTTCACTGCCCCTGTCCCTGTGGCTGTGGGCTTTTGGATGAGCGATCCATGAACAGCTCTTGCTGTCCCGAAGGAACTGTCTGCCTTGCTGGGGTTACAGTAGTACCCCTGGCCCAGGGTGTGAGCAGCAACTACCCGGGGGTATTTTAGGAGCCCCAGCAAGAGATTGCACAGTAGAGCAGGGAGGAGAATCACTGCCCAATTCAGTTAATTTTTAAGGAATATTTGTGGGCACATTGTGCCGCTGCTGTTCTGTGCCATCCCTGGAGATATAAACCTGATTTTTTTCCAAATATTACATTCTTGTCTTTGCGTAAGGAATTCGCTCTCAGATGTTGTAGTAAAAGCAAAGTACATGGGTACAGCAGAAGGAACAGTGGTAGGTGAAACTCTGTGGCTACTGCCAGAACTGGATTTTCAGGGCCTGGAGCATGGAGCTGAGCCAGGTGCCCATGAGCTGACATCCCTCGCAATCCATGCAGAGGGTCCCTGCTGCTGGCACATGGCTCTGCCCCTGTTTGTACTGTATTTGCAGAATGGGGAAGTTGCACAGATACTTGTTGTGAGGCTTAATTGGATGTGAAGTTCTTGGTATTGTTAACTTCTCTTATCCTGTTCTTATTCTGCAGTCCAGAGAAGAAGAGTTGGAGGTCAAACTTCACCAGGGCCTGCAGCTTCCTCCCTGGGGGGCAGAATGAGTGAGAGGATGCAGGGGAATGGCTGGAGCTCTGTCAGGGGAGGTTTAGTTTGGATATTGGGGAAAGGTTCTTCCCCCCAAGGGCGTTCAGGCAGTGGAACAGGCTAGCCAGGGAATGGTTACAACCCCGAGGCTGCCAGAGCTCAAAGTGTGCTTGGAAAGCTCCCAGGACACAGGGTGGGATTGTTGAGCATCCTGTGCAGAGCCAGTTGGACTGGATGACACTTGAGGGTCCCTTTCAGCTGAAGATATTCTGTGACTCCGTAAGGTCCCAGCTGACTCCTCTCCGCCTCGCATGTCTGACTTGTGCCAGGGGTTGGTAGGGGCTGTGGCAGCAAGACCTGCTGAGAGCTCCAGCTCCAGTTCCTGCGGTGACCTTCCCATAGGGTGTGGGTACAGCAGCCTTGCATAAAGCCCTTTTCCACCCTTTGACTCAGTCAAAGTCCCTCCCAGTGCAGAGATTCGCCATATCTGGAGCACAGCACATGTCTGGAGCACGGGTGGGCTGAGCTTGCCTAGCCTGAGGTTGTTCACACTTCACATTTCTTGTCATCTGGATGTGGTGTCACTTTCTGGCTGTATTTTAACACTGTGAGGAGGATTTTCTCACCCAGCTAGCAGCAGCTGAGGTGTCCCAGTGTGTCCCTGTCCCAGCCTGTCCGTGAGGTGCCAGCAGTGATCTCCTTTTACAAAGAGTGTTTTTAACAAAGCCCACGCAGCCTCTTTAAGGTGCTAATTTACACAACAGTGACATCTGTTGGCTGCTCTGTGCAGTGCCAAATAGGCTCCTGCTCTCTTTTTCTTATTTCCCTTCCCAGTTTTCCCTAATAGAGAACTTGTTTTGGGGTATAATATTCCAGCCCCTTTCCAGCAACCTGGGCGGTTAGTGTGAGCTGAAATTACCTGCCTGTTGCCTGTGAGAGTTGTTTACTGGTTCTGAGACCTCAGTACTGATCTCTCTGACCTGAAATACCAATTCCTTTCCCTACATCAAACCTGTTGTGTGGTGTTCAGCAGCGAGAGTAGAGAAGGTGCTGTGTCCTCCCCTGGATAAGGTGACCTCTGATGCGTGTGCTGCAGTTCATCCATGTGCTCCATCCACACTGTAATCCAGAATGAAAACACATTCAAGCACATCCTATATCTGCCTCATCACATGTTAACCGTTAGGAGATCAGGTTAAGATCTCTGGAGTCTTTCCCTGAGCAGAAAACCTCTGTGCACCTGTCAACCCCCAGGGCTTGGGGTCACATCCTGCTCGTTATCGACAGAATGGTGTCAAAAATGCCCACTGGATTTTAGCACGAGGGGGAAAACAGAAGCATCTGCCTCTATTCTTTTTTTCTTTCTAAATTAAAAGCCGGTTCACAGTGTGTCAGAGATCCCCAAAGAGTAACCTGCCACTCTTTGTTCCACAGGTTGGTGACCAAATTGTGGAAATTAATGGAGAACCGACCCAAGGAATCACTCACACACGAGCCATCGAGCTGATTCAGGCTGGAGGGAATAAAGTTTTGCTGCTGCTGAGACCAGGGACCGGATTGATACCGGATCACAGTACGTTACCTCAAGGAGCTTTTCGGTCACAGTGACCATTCCAGGGTTTATCCTTTCACAATCCCAAACTACCACATTGGAACTACAAATACTTTGTGTGTTCAGTCACTTACTGGTGTTCACTCAAGAGGTAAAATCTGTACAGAACCGTCTCCATTTCTTTCCTTCTGAGAGCTGGAAAAGGGTCCCGAGTATCATTCCTGGCCCTGCTGGTCACAGAAATTCCCTGAGACTGAGGGCGAAACAGAATCAGACAAAAGGGAACCTCTGGAGCATATCCAGACAGCCCTCTGTCTAGAATGGGGCCTCGGATGAGGTGAAGAAAGCGGTAAAGCAGGGAAGGGTTTTTTTTCTCTTGCCTTGCTGTTAATCCCACATTTCTGATTGAAACCTTGCCTGCTGAACTCTGTGATTTTTTTGGTATGTACTTCTGGGCTTTTTCTCTTCCTCCTTCAGGTTTGGCTCCTTCCAGTCTGTGTCCTTCGTGAAACCTGAGCAACATTAAGGGCTTTCAGTGCTTTTCTTGGTTTTTCCTTAAAGACTTGGTAAATCTGCATGTCTTGTGTTTCATTTCTTCCTTTTATTAAAGTGCAAAGCTATGAATAACCCCAACTTTTCACTGTTTCAGATTTCTTTTAGCATAGCAGTTCTAGCTCATTTGGTTTTATTAAACGATGTAGGTCAGACACTTTCTAATTTGCAGTTTTGCTGTGTAGGCTCTTAAATAGTTTTGATCCAAGACCGTGTCAGCCCTGCAGGGTTCCAGCAATCTGAGTACTAGGATTGGCTTCCAAAGTTTGCATCCTCAGGGTTGTAGGTTGCAGAGCAACACAATGCAGGAATCTGGCTAGATAAAGCTTTGAGAATTCTGTATTTTTTTTTTTTTAAATTGAGCTCAGTAGTTGCTGATTTAGTATGTATTTAGTCAAATCTCTTGCTGTTCATTTCCAGGTGATTGGGATAGCTACAGTCCTGTTTCATCAAATGTAATATACGAAGAACAATCACCATTATCTTCATTTTCCCATTCTGCTTCCACGTCAGAAATGTGTTACTTTGCAGTACCAGGAGAAGCTTTAACCAGAGTTCAGCTGTCTGAGGAACTGGAACAAGCAGAGAACACTGTGCCTGAACAGATAAGCACTTTAACTGAAAACCAATGTGAGAGGAAGCCTCAGTCTTCTCCCCAGAGAACAAAGAACAGGTGGGACTGTCCCTCCCGTCCTGGGTTTGGAAACATTAAAGGTAATTCGGAAACAGGGACCAGAAAGGACAGATCTGCCAGTCCAGCAAAGACCAGGGCTGTTGAGGGATACCCTCACATGGGATTCCACAGCTCCGGGAAAGGGGATACTGAAAAAAACCATCTCCCACATAAATCTGACAGTTCCAGGAGCGAAAGTAAAACCACCGAAATAGGAGTGAGGAATAGTGACAAAAAAGAGTATTCCAGTGGAAATCAAGGAAGGTCAGCCAGTCCCCAAAGGCATCTCGGCAAGCCAGGAAGCACAGAAACACTGGGAAGGATCCAAGGTAGAATATCCAGTGGTGATAAGGCAAATGTTGAGCAGTTGATAGGTAGGAATGGTAAAGTGGGATTCACCAGGAAAGAGATGAAGCAGAAGACCCCAGGAAAGACAAAATTTCGGCAGAGCAACATGCCCAGCGTTCGGTGGGAATAACTTACCCTTCAGGGACTCCAGGAGAAACGCCTCTGAGGATGATTTATTAGCCAAATCCAGCTCTGGGGACGCGGGCATAGCTTGCAAAGGGACACAGAGACAGGAGCTCATGGAAGAGTTTCACTGAAGAAATCTGAAAGGTCCTTCATGCAGCTTAGATAATTTAAAAACAAATCAAATACTCTCCCCCCTCTAATTAGTTTCTGAGGGGAAAAAAAAATGACAACTCTGTGAGAAGAACCAATGCTTTAAATTATCCTTATGGGAAAAATGATCAAAACATGTCCTAAAAAACAGTGTCAGTCAGTCACACCCGTTTTCCAGCCATTCCTGCTGCTGGGGTGCCCTTACAGCCACTGGGGACCCTCCACGGCCCAGGAGTTATCAGCGTTTTCCTTACTGGAGAATTCCTCTCAGGCTGGGAAGTCCCATCTTTGGTTTCATTGGGCAGCTCCATGTGTCTCTCTCCGTGGTGTCTGTTCAGCATAGGAGCATCCTGCATTTCCACCCTCCTTTGTTTCTCCATGGAAAGCAGCGGGATATTGGAAAGGCTGGAGGTTTTGAATCTGCTGGAACCTGTGTCCCCAGAGCTGGATTTGGCTAATAAATCATCCTCAGAGGCGTTTCTCCTGGAGTCCCTGAAGGGTAAGTTATTCCCACCGAACGCTGGGACATGTTGCTCTGCCGAAAATGTTTTTGTCTTTCCTGGAGTCTTCTGCTTCATCTCTTTCCTGGTGAATCCCACTTTACCGCTTCTGCACGCTATGTACAGCGAAAGGCAGCACACCGTGGAGCACCTTGCACCGAGTATTCCCACGAGAATTTTTGTTTGCAAACACTCTAATTTGCTCTATCTCGCTTGCCTGCAAGCGCTCACGCGTGGGGAACAAGGGCAAAGGCTCTTTCAAAAAGTGCTTATCTCGCTGCGAGCAACCGCTTCTGCACGCTATGTACTGCGAAAGGCAGCACACCGTGGCAGCACCTTGCACCGAGTATTCCCACGAGAATTTTGGTTTGCAAACACTCTAATTTGCTCTATCTCGCTTGCCTGCAAGCGCTCCAGCGTGGGGAACAAGGGCAAAGGCTCTTTCAAAAAGTGCTTATCTCGCTGCGAGCAACCGCTTCTGCACGCTATGTACTGCGAAAGGCAGCACACCGTGGCAGCACCTTGCACCGAGTATTCCCACGAGAATTTTTGTTTGCAAACACTCTAATTTGCTCTATCTCGCTTGCCTGCAAGCGCTCACGCCTGGGGAACAAGGGCAAAGGCTCTTTCAAAAAGTGCTTATCTCTGCTGCGAGCAACCGCTTCTGCACGCTATGTACTGCGAAAGGCAGCACACCGTGGCAGCACCTTGCACCGAGTATTCCCACGAGAATTTTTGTTTGCAAACACTCTAATTTGCTCTATCTCGCTTGCCTGCAAGCGCTCCAGCGTGGGGAACAAGGGCAAAGGCTCTTTCAAAAAGTGCTTATCTCGCTGCGAGCAACCGCTTCTGCACGCTATGTACTGCGAAAGGCAGCACACCGGTATTCTCTTCTCTTTTTTCCCAGAGCTGGATTTGGCTAATAAATCATCCTCAGAGGCGTTTCTCCTGGAGTCCCTGAAGGGTAAGTTATTCCCACCGAACGCTGGGTCATGTTGCTCTGCCGAACACCTTTCTGTCTTTCCTGGGGTCTTCTGCTTCATCTCTTTCCTGGTGAATCCCACTTTACCATTCCTACCTATCAACTGCTCAACATTTGCCTTATCACCACTGGATATTCTACCTTGGATCCTTCCCAGTGTTTCTGTGCTTCCTGGCTTGCCGAGATGCCTTTGGGGACTGGCTGACCTTCCTTGATTTCCACTGGAATACTCTTTTTTGTCACTATTCCTCACTCCTATTTCGGTGGTTTTACTTTCGCTCCTGGAACTGTCAGATTTATGTGGGAGATGGTTTTTTTCAGTATCCCCTTTCCCGGAGCTGTGGAATCCCATGTGAGGGTATCCCTCAACAGCCCTGGTCTTTGCTGGACTGGCAGATCTGTCCTTTCTGGTCCCTGTTTCCGAATTACCTTTAATGTTCCCAAACCCAGGACGGGAGGGACAGTCCCACCTGTTCTTTGTTCTCTGGGGAGAAGACTGAGGCTTCCTCTCACATTGGTTTTCAGTTAAAGTGCTTATCTGTTCAGGCACAGTGTTCTCTGCTTGTTCCAGTTCCTCAGACAGCTGAACTCTGGTTAAAGCTTCTCCTGGTACTGCAAAGTAACACATTTCTGACGTGGAAGCAGAATGGGAAAATGAAGATAATGGTGATTGTTCTTCGTATATTACATTTGATGAAACAGGACTGTAGCTATCCCAATCACCTGGAAATGAACAGCAAGAGATTTGACTAAATACATACTAAATCAGCAAACTACTGAGCTCAATTTAAAAAAAAAAAAAATACAGAATTCTCAAAGCTTTATCTAGCCAGATTCCTGCATTGTGTTGCTCTGCAACCTACAACCCTGAGGATGCAAACTTTGGAAGCCAATCCTAGTACTCAGATTGCTGGAACCCTGCAGGGCTGACACGGTCTTGGATCAAAACTATTTAAGAGCCTACACAGCAAAACTGCAAATTAGAAAGTGTCTGACCTACATCGTTTAATAAAACCAAATGAGCTAGAACTGCTATGCTAAAAGAAATCTGAAACAGTGAAAAGTTGGGGTTATTCATAGCTTTGCACTTTAATAAAAGGAAGAAATGAAACACAAGACATGCAGATTTACCAAGTCTTTAAGGAAAAACCAAGAAAAGCACTGAAAGCCCTTAATGTTGCTCAGGTTTCACGAAGGGACACAGACTGGAAGGAGCCAAACCTGAAGGAGGAAGAGAAAAAGCCCAGAAGTACATACCAAAAAAATCACAGAGTTCAGCAGGCAAGGTTTCAATCAGAAATGTGGGATTAACAGCAAGGCAAGAGAAAAAAAAACCCTTCCCTGCTTTACCGCTTTCTTCACCTCATCCGAGGCCCCATTCTAGACAGAGGGCTGTCTGGATATGCTCCAGAGGTTCCCTTTTGTCTGATTCTGTTTCGCCCTCAGTCTCAGGGAATTTCTGTGACCAGCAGGGCCAGGAATGATACTCGGGACCCTTTTCCAGCTCTCAGAAGGAAAGAAATGGAGACGGTTCTGTACAGATTTTACCTCTTGAGTGAACACCAGTAAGTGACTGAACACACAAAGTATTTGGTAGTTCCAATGTGGTAGTTTGGGATTGTGAAAGGATAAACCCTGGAATGGTCACTGTGACCGAAAAGCTCCTTGAGGTAACGTACTGTGATCCGGTATCAATCCGGTCCCTGGTCTCAGCAGCAGCAAAACTTTATTCCCTCCAGCCTGAATCAGCTCGATGGCTCGTGTGTGAGTGATTCCTTGGGTCGGTTCTCCATTAATTTCCACAATTTGGTCACCAACCTGTGGAACAAAGAGTGGCAGGTTACTCTTTGGGGATCTCTGACACACTGTGAACCGGCTTTTAATTTAGAAAGAAAAAAAGAATAGAGGCAGATGCTTCTGTTTTCCCCCTCGTGCTAAAATCCAGTGGGCATTTTTGACACCATTCTGTCGATAACGAGCAGGATGTGACCCCAAGCCCTGGGGGTTGACAGGTGCACAGAGGTTTTCTGCTCAGGGAAAGACTCCAGAGATCTTAACCTGATCTCCTAACGGTTAACATGTGATGAGGCAGATATAGGATGTGCTTGAATGTGTTTTCATTCTGGATTACAGTGTGGATGGAGCACATGGATGAACTGCAGCACACGCATCAGAGGTCACCTTATCCAGGGGAGGACACAGCACCTTCTCTACTCTCGCTGCTGAACACCACACAACAGGTTTGATGTAGGGAAAGGAATTGGTATTTCAGGTCAGAGAGATCAGTACTGAGGTCTCAGAACCAGTAAACAACTCTCACAGGCAACAGGCAGGTAATTTCAGCTCACACTAACCGCCCAGGTTGCTGGAAAGGGGCTGGAATATTATACCCCAAAACAAGTTCTCTATTAGGGAAAACTGGGAAGGGAAATAAGAAAAAGAGAGCAGGAGCCTATTTGGCACTGCACAGAGCAGCCAACAGATGTCACTGTTGTGTAAATTAGCACCTTAAAGAGGCTGCGTGGGCTTTGTTAAAAACACTCTTTGTAAAAGGAGATCACTGCTGGCACCTCACGGACAGGCTGGGACAGGGACACACTGGGACACCTCAGCTGCTGCTAGCTGGGTGAGAAAATCCTCCTCACAGTGTTAAAATACAGCCAGAAAGTGACACCACATCCAGATGACAAGAAATGTGAAGTGTGAACAACCTCAGGCTAGGCAAGCTCAGCCCACCCGTGCTCCAGACATGTGCTGTGCTCCAGATATGGCGAATCTCTGCACTGGGAGGGACTTTGACTGAGTCAAAGGGTGGAAAAGGGCTTTATGCAAGGCTGCTGTACCCACACCCTATGGGAAGGTCACCGCAGGAACTGGAGCTGGAGCTCTCAGCAGGTCTTGCTGCCACAGCCCCTACCAACCCCTGGCACAAGTCAGACATGCGAGGCGGAGAGGAGTCAGCTGGGACCTTACGGAGTCACAGAATATCTTCAGCTGAAAGGGACCCTCAAGTGTCATCCAGTCCAACTGGCTCTGCACAGGATGCTCAACAATCCCACCCTGTGCCTGGGAGCGTTGTCCAAGCACACTTTGAGCTCTGGCAGCCTCGGGGTTGTAACCATTCCCTGGCTAGCCTGTTCCACTGCCTGAACGCCCTTGGGGGGAAGAACCTTTCCCCAATATCCAAACTAAACCTCCCCTGACAGAGCTCCAGCCATTCCCCTGCATCCTCTCACTCATTCTGCCCCCCAGGGAGGAAGCTGCAGGCCCTGGTGAAGTTTGACCTCCAACTCTTCTTCTCTGGACTGCAGAATAAGAACAGGATAAGAGAAGTTAACAATACCAAGAACTTCACATCCAATTAAGCCTCACAACAAGTATCTGTGCAACTTCCCCATTCTGCAAATACAGTACAAACAGGGGCAGAGCCATGTGCCAGCAGCAGGGACCCTCTGCATGGATTGCGAGGGATGTCAGCTCATGGGCACCTGGCTCAGCTCCATGCTCCAGGCCCTGAAAATCCAGTTCTGGCAGTAGCCACAGAGTTTCACCTACCACTGTTCCTTCTGCTGTACCCATGTACTTTGCTTTTACTACAACATCTGAGAGCGAATTCCTTACGCAAAGACAAGAATGTAATATTTGGAAAAAAATCAGGTTTATATCTCCAGGGATGGCACAGAACAGCAGCGGCACAATGTGCCCACAAATATTCCTTAAAAATTAACTGAATTGGGCAGTGATTCTCCTCCCTGCTCTACTGTGCAATCTCTTGCTGGGGCTCCTAAAATACCCCCGGGTAGTTGCTGCTCACACCCTGGGCCAGGGGTACTACTGTAACCCCAGCAAGGCAGACAGTTCCTTCGGGACAGCAAGAGCTGTTCATGGATCGCTCATCCAAAAGCCCACAGCCACAGGGACAGGGGCAGTGAAAGAAGGGCAGAGGTCCAGACACTGTTCTGGGATCCTGCCCTCGTGAAAATCCAAGTTCGTTACCACTCTCGCTAAATAAATGTGTCAACTTTGTCAACAAACTGATTAGAGAAGTCACAACTCACATGGACTCTGCCATCCTTGACTGCCGGCCCATCCTCAGCCAGACGGAGGATGAATAAGCCCATGTTGTATTCCTTTCCTCCACGGAGGCTGAATCCAAACCCTCGAGGGCCCCTTTCCAACTCCACTGGGAAACAACCAGGATTCTGTGCAAGAAGTCCGAGGAAAAAAAAAAAAGAGATGAGGACCTCTAGGCAGATTTAACCTTCTGTTTTTCTGGAAAACCACTTCAATATCTCTGTATTTTGAACATTTAAACTGAATTCATCCTAACTCCAGTTCGACTCGAGGTAATGGTTTTAATCTTAGTCTAAACATTCAGAACATATCTCCTTCTAAGTCTGAGATAAGCACAAAATTCTTGAAGAGACTTAACCAAAGGGTGTGCAGTGGCTTCATTAAAAGCGTTTTCTTTTTCTTTAGTAACTATAATGAATGTTCAACTTCCCTAAAGGGGACAATCAGATTTAAAACACGTGCAAAAACATTCTGTGAGACACTTCAGTACATTTTTAGACACGACTTTCTACCCGTGTACTCCAGGGTCCTGTTTCAACATTCAGCTTTTGAGAACTCTGTGGCAATGCCATTAGAGTGCCTTGATGGAGGAATATTCCCCACGTCTCCACCACCCTCTTGATGGGTTTTTGTACCTGGGAATGATGGCTGCCAACACCCGAAGCAGCATCTGACTGTGCCATGTGCTTGTGCTCGGGCCAGGATAGCCGGTAACTACTAGAAACTTCTTTCCCAATTTCGCCTTCTGTAGCTCCCCTATGAAAAGGTGAAAGAATGTGGATTTTACCTTCACATTAATCCCTCTGGCCAAGCTTTTCCCACCATTCCCAGCCCCTTTTCCCAACCTGTCAGGGTTGATCGGTGTCGATCCCAGCGGTCGGTGCTGTGGGGCTGGGCTCTGCCTGGCCGAGTTTGTTCCTGATGGAGGACCACGGTGCTCTAAAATCCAAACAAAATCAACAGTCAAAACTTCCCAAATCCACAGCCCGGACAAAGGTCACCATCAGTGCTGGGGCTACCGCTCCCCAGAAGCCGCAGCTGTGATACCTCGTGCTGGACGGAGCTGAGCTCGTGTGGGCACAACAGAGAGAGGATTTGCCAATCCAGGAACAAAAGTACAGCTCACTAGATCTGTAGAATAAATTCCTAAGAACTTTATTCTTTGTTTTTGTTCTTTTACTCTGCTTTTCCTCAGAAAAAAATACAACACAGTGATGTGATATGAACAGAATGGTTTGTGATATGAACAGATATGTATGTGATATGAACAGAAAGGTTTCAGCCTGTTTGCAAATCAATAAAATGCCAGAGGGGATCGGGACTAATCAGATCCATGAAATTGGTTCCAATATTCAAAACCATGTAATTTTGTAAAAGATGAAGAACAACACCCATCTGAGAAATAATCCCTCTGTGAAGGGAAGGGGATAAGGATCTGCAGAAACAATGACAATTTGGAGGTGAAGGCCCTATCATTAGAGTGAAATTGCCAACTCATTTAAGGCACAACGGAGTTTTCCACCACCCAGCTCCAGGAAAGGTGAGGAACTGGTCCCATAGCCACGCTGGGCAGAAGAGTTTGCTGGCAGGGAATTGAGAAGAATTTTAAAGTGTTTTGCCTTCTCCCAAAAGCTAAAAATAAAAGAATGATAACATTTTAATAAAACTATTTAAAATAACATCCTATTATTTTCCTCTCCATGGAAAAGAATGTTCCTGTGCGCTTTACAACAGATCCAGTGTATTTATGGAAGAAACTCCATGTTTTAGGATACCAAATGACACTGTCACTTAAGAATGATGAACCACAGTCTAAGCAAAAGGCTGCCTCTTAGCTACAACTGGAATGGCAAATAGTGGCCCAAGATGGACTTTCGTGCTGAACTATAAACTAATAAACTCCTTTTCCCTGAAAGGGTTAAAAAAACCCCATTCCCAGCACCAAAACCAGAGATGTTCCAGCCATCTGAGAGAGCATTACTACATTTTCTAATTAAGAACAAACAAATTCCATTAAAATGCAAAAAGTGTTCAAGAATGTTAAGGGAAGGGAAATTTAAAACACATTAAACTGTATTTCTCAGGTATGTGAGACCTCCAGAGCCCTCCACAGAACTGCTTGGTGCTGTTACCACGACATGCCTTAAAGAGGTTTTCCTCTAGAGACAAAATGTCAACTTGTACACCTAGTTTATCCTCAGATTTTTAATTTAGAAGCATAGGCAAGAAAAATGCCATCTGTTTGTACCAAACCTGCCGTCCTCTCTGCAGCCTCCTCTCATGTGTTTTCAGCTAATACATGACAAAGGCTGACAGGCTCCTGCCTTTGTGGAAAATGTTAAAGAATCTCTTCTAGTGCATGAAGGGAATTCATTTATTCCTATGAAATGCAAAGATCACAGGTCTGTGAAAGCTTGGAGGGAGGGAATACGACCAGGCAGAGGTTTTGCTGTCAGTCTAGGAGGACAAAGCTGGGGAACAGCAAACTCTGTCAGGGTTTGTGCTTTGTGAGGCTCAACAACTTTCAGCAAAAAGGGCATTTCGTGCTTTTGGAGCTGCATCCTGGATTTTCCTTAGTGTGAACCAGCCCTGTGAGGTGGTTCACTCCRTGAGTGCCTGAAGCCCTCACTCGCCCACATCCATGCTGGATTTCCCCGCTACAAAGGGTTCTGCTGTGAGCAGAATTATTTCTTCAGCTACATCAAGGGGAATTTTAAAATAGAGATTTATTCCCACTCCAGTGGAACAGGTTCTGCTTCTTTCTCCTTCATTGTCACCAAATTCTTTACATCCGAAACATGCCAACTCCAGCTCCCCTGAGACACAGATCTTTTCTGACAGATCTTCACTCTGGTTTTACCACCTGCTGCGGAGGGTTATTTCCTCTCTTTGTCAATTGAGTCTCCCCTGGTTCTGTTTTTATCTCTATATTTTGGCTCCAAACCTGTAATTGAGGCAGGGGGAAAGTCCATGTAAGGTGACCTTATCCAGAGTCCATGTAAGGTCATGCATAAATTATAACTAGGGATACGTTATTTTGGAAACAAGTGGAAGGTGTCCCTGCCCATGGCAGGGAGTGGAATCAAATGGGTTATCAGGTCCTTCCAACCCAAACCAGTCTGGGATTCGATGACTAAAAGCTGTAAAGACAGATCCAATTCAACCAACTCAGACTTCTGTTGCTTTATAAACATCACCCTGGGCAGCTGCTTTGAAATGTGTCCCTTCAAACTGGAATGAAACAGACCTGATAAAGAAGAAACCTTAATAGAAAAAAAAATTTATAGAGGTCTCTCTACTTCAAGCATTCACAAAAAGGAACATTAAGTCTTTGAAATCCTGTGTCACAGGTCGAGATGGCATATTAAATATTTGCAATGAAATATTCTGTAAGCATTACAGAATCAGCTGCTAGCTTTATTCACAGCCCAACTCTAGGTATTTATTATGTAAAAGGCAAAGAAAGCCAACTGTATGACAAAATAATGATAGGGAGTTTAATTAAACCCGTAGGCAGCATTCAAGAAAAATGCAGGGTTGTAAAACAGCTCTTCTCTCCTAATTACTAGATTTTACATATTTATATATTTGTTTGGAAACAATAGCACAGTGCATGCAGTGTTATATGGGAGTGTGTGTCATTAAATCGTAGTCTCTAAAGATGGGGCTTTGCAGTACTCAGGACTCACTCCGCTGCTCATGTGACACAGCAGGTTTTGCAGGTGCAGTATCTCCAGGAAAACCCTGTCAATGTTTTTTTTGCCATGTGGTGGGATGTGACCCTTATCCAAAGGGGAGCTTTGGCAGAACCACAGAATATTTCTGCTGCAGGGATGCAGGACTAGGGAATTTGTGTGTTTTAACATGGGAGAAAGGATAACTCGAGGTTTAAATGGAGAGAATTTGGAACGCAGGGTCCCTGTGGCCTTAGAGCATGGACAGAGCATCCTGGCGGCACTGGCCTCATTGGGAACAGAGCTCTGGCAGTACCTGAGGCAGAAGGAGCCAGACCCTGGGCCAGGGTAAGATTTTCTCACTAAGCATCATCCCATGGCTGCTGCAGCCCTGCAGGGGTGTCACTTCTCCTTGGCTGGAGAATACAGGACATTTCTATGTTAGCAGAACTTTCTCACACGTGAGAATTCCTCTCACTTTTCACTGTATTTTTAATACTTCCAGCTTCTTTTTGTGTACAACCACCTTGGCAGCTGCCTCCAGCTCTTCCAGAGCAAACACACAAGCTTCTGACTTACTGAACTTCCAGGAGCTGATAATCCCCGTGGGTGCCATGCCACTCAGGATACTCTGATTTATTTCCAAACACCTTCAAATAGTCCATTTAAAACAACAAACTTCAGCAGTGACAAATACCCGACTTTGATCCTGTGGTGGCACCTTCCTTACCTTCCTCAGCCACCACTGTGAGGGTCACCACATTGCCTGCATCCTTGATGAGCTGCACAATGCTGTCATGGGAGAGCTCCACGATGGACTGGCTGTTCACTGCTGAGATTCGGTCACCCACCTTCAGCCTCCCACACTGGTCAGCCGGACTTCCCTCAATAATCCGCCCGATCTTGTGAGGAATCACTACGAACCGAGAAAAGGCAAAGCAACACCGTAAGCATTCACAGAATTATGGAGTTTCATGAGTGGGAGGGGATCCACAAGGATCAAAGTTCAGTTCCTGGCCCTGCGCACAGGGCAACCTCAAGAATCGTACCATGTGCACTCAGACGAGCATCGCACAGACCCAGAATTGCCAGTCACCGAATCACAGAATACGCTGAGCTGGAGGGACCCACAAGGATCATCAACTCCTGGCAATGCAGAGGACACCCGAAAACGCAAACAAATTCCACCCTGGGCCTGAAGAGCGTTTTCCAGATACTCCTTAAGCTCTCGCAGCCTTGGGGCCGTGACCATTTCCCTAAGGAACCTCTTCAATACCTGACCACCCTCTGGGGGAAGAACCTTCTCCTGACATTTAACCTAACCTTCCCCTGGCACAGCTCAAGCCATTCTCTTGGGCCCTGTCACTAGTCATCACAGAGCACAGATCAATATCTGCCCCTCCTCTCCTGCTCCAAAGGGTGGCACTGCTAAAACAGGAAAAACCTGCAAATAATGAGGAATGCTTCATCGTAAGTGAATGGATACAGCCAACCCAACAGCACAGCCTTGTCACGTACAGGGTGTTGTGCCTGAAGGAAAATGTGGGAAGGAAATGGGTCACATCTGCAAAGGGATGAGTGAGAACGTGCGGCCCTGGGGCACTCGGGAGCAGTTGCTTTTGCCATATATGATGTAGTTTTCCACTTCATGCATCGACCCTGAAGGACAATGCAGGCTCAGAGTTATGGGCATCCAGTGTAACGCAGAGATTCAGACGCATGGGCAAAATTGCAACCAAAAATTGACCCTGAACCGCACTTTAAAGATGACGAACTTCTCCTGCTGGGGATTGACTCAGTTAGGTGAAGACCTGAGCAGGGACCCTGTGCACAGCCAGCAAGGTGCTACGTCAGCTCTGAACAGACTAGCTCCCTTTTCCTGGACTCCAGATAAACATGCACTTGTAATAATTGTCTCAAATTTCTTCCAGCTCTCCTGGCTTGGTTCCCTCAGTTCATCCCAGAGTGACACTAAGTCTCGCACAGACTCCTCCACAAGCCAAAGCAATGGGGTCAGAACACACAGAATGGAGAGAAGAAGACATTTTGCGAGCAGAAGGAAAAAAAAACTGATTTCAGTTCCTTTCCTAGAGATGAATACAGAGGCAGAACTAAAGACAACTGTGATTGAGCCGTGTCCCTTTCTCACAGCTGCAATACCAGACCACGCTACGTTTTCATTTTTATGATCTTTCTAGACAAACGTACTCAATGACAGTAGCAAATTCATTGCTTTCCACCAATATTGTAGACTTTACCTCCTCAGATCCCCAAAATAAGAAATTTTCCCTGATTAGTTAATATAAAGCCAAGGTTGAAACTATACTTCCATTACAATGCCAATGAATTAGTGCATCATCACCAAGGCCTGACAAACAACTACATCCCAAATGCTGCCCTGTGACAAGTGCACACTCCTGGGTATGGGTTGTGTGAGATATACATTTCCCATTCCCCACTAATGTCACAGCTGGGTGAAAAAGAGCATAAATATGAAGCAAGACAGACCAAGACTCAGCTGTCTGGGCTGTGCCAGCATGAGTCAAAGGTGACTGTGAGGTAAACACTGGCACTGCACGGGAAGAGATATCGCTGGAGAAGCCCCAGCGAAGCCGGGCAGGGGCAGAGCCACCAGGACAATGCACTTACCTCCAGGAGGAGGTTTGTTCTTGGAGGTGAGGATGACGAAGCCAAATCCTTCATTCTCCTTCCGCTGCAGGCGGACATCGTAGACCTCTGGGCATGGCTGGTTGGCAAAGTCGATACGGTTCAGCCGGGGAGAGCCGTTCTGTGTTGGGACAGGCGGAGGCTCCTCCTCCTCCACCTGCTTTTCCCCTTGCAGGGAACAGGCAAACAACAAATAAGGAACAAACCACACAAGGCAACACTTCAGTACAAATGTGAAGCTCGATGTTAGTGACAGCATGAGGTGGCAACAGCAATTGCTAATCAGAGCAGGGGTACCCCTGTCAGCTCTAAATCCCATTCCCAGCTTTGTCATTCATGGAGTCATGGATTAATCTTCTCTAAACTATTGATCTGGACACTGACCTAAAACTGCAGAATCACAAGAAGCTGCCCTGAATCAGCTCCCTTTTGAATGCAGGTAATCTCGCTACACACCAATGCCAAAGGACTTGAGAATACAGCATGTGGGAGGTGCCCCTGCCCATGGCTGGGGGTGAAACAAAATGAGCTTTAAGGTACCTTCCAACCCAGACCATTCTGGGATGCCGAGAAAACAGACTGGGTTATTATGCAATTTCCACAGGACTGATGACTGTTCTAACTACTACCTGCAAAAACGTTTGAAGCAATCACCCCTGCATCATAATTTTCGGAGCCTTACCTGTGCGAGTTGTGCAAGTTAGTGAGCACCAGAGCCCCAACTTATCAAATTCTGCTATTCTCCGTGTAAGAATTATAGCTGGCCCTCCTCAATCTCAGTCTGCCCAGCCCGAGTGCAATAATTAAGTTCCAGAGCAGCTTCGGTGGATTTGGTTACAAGTCCTAAGTTTTCTTTAGCCTCTGAGCAGGCAGACACCTACCGCTGAAGAAGAGCTTCCTCCGGACAGTGAGCAGCACCTGCCCGTTGCGTGCAGCACTGGTCATTAAATCCAGAACTTGCTTGTGTGACTTCCCTTTCACAGGGACTCCATCAATGCACATGAGCTCATCAGCTGCACGCAGCCTCCCGTCCTTTTCCGCCGCTCCCAACGGGATTATGGCTCCAATATAAATCTGCAGGCAGGGTCGGAGGGTTTGAATGGGAACGTTAATTCATCAGAACACACAGTAGTTGGAATCCAGGTGCATATGGTCAGGTGAGGTCTTTCGGGAAGACTCTTAAAGATTATCTCACCATGCAGCTCTATCTGAAACGCAGCCAGCAAGCGCAGTCTACACAAGCTGACCTGGTGGAGACAATCTGTGGTCTCAAGTTATTCAGTAAATACATCAAAAATTTTTAATCTGCATCTTTTTCAATTCTGCTCTGTGTTTGTCAGTTTATTAAGGAGCTCAGCTTTTGAAATTAGCATACACTGTGTACTTATTAGATACATGCTTTCCCAGACACTAATGAAAAAAAAGCCTCTGTCATTCATTCTATTTTTTTTTTAACCAAGACTGAGCCAGAATGATTGGGGAAGAAATAAAAGCCTTTGAAAGAACACAAGTTTCTGAAAAGTTGCTTAGACAGTTCCACACTTCAAGTTGCTTCAGTGCTTAGCTAATCTAATCACCAAAGTGATTAGATAATGAATTCAAACATTGTCAATTGTGACCACCCCACCTCAAAAAGTGCTACTAAATATAACACAGATAAGAACACCACACTCTGTTTCATATGCTAGAGTAACTTTCAGATTAAATGGAAGATTAGGGATAATTACAAGCTAGTACTATTGGAGGTTAAGCAGTGGTGGGCAGCTCATCAGTACACAGCACTCAAGACATCATCTCCACACTTCCTAACAGGTATGGCTGTTAGGGAAACGAGGGACCACAAATGCTATAAAGTGCAATAGAGGTTTAACATTATATGGGTTTGCTCTTTACTTTAAATGCATGTTGGGGGGGGGGCAGTGGAATAGCTAGCACTGGATCAGAGCTCTGAATGGAAAAACGGAATTCCTTCACCGCAATCAGAAAACAATCTATGCAGATCTGTTCTGTAGGTTTTTTTCTCTCCACTTAACAGCTTAAAGAAAGTCCCTAATATACAGTACAAGTCTTAGTGCTTCTTCCCAGAGAGAAATTTATGCAGGTTTGAAAATAGAGAGGAGTCTCTGAGAACCTGCCCTTGGAGAACACACTGTCCAGGAGGGTCTGTGCCTGCATTTGCCCAGCTGCCTGCCACTCAATGCACATTTAAAAATCCCGTGGGAGAAACAGAGAATAAGGAGTGTGACACCATCTCAAACTTCGTTTCACTGAGCTGAAAGAAAAAAGAACAGCCTAATGAAATTCTGACAGGAGGAGCAACTGCTTCCTTCCACTTGGCTGCTTCACAAGATGCACCGCTGTGCGCAGCAGACCGATCATTAAATCCGGGCACATCCTGTGCCAAGGCCACTGCAGGGATCAGGTGGCACTGGGCAAAGGCTGGGCACTGGAAGAGCCCTTCCGAGGGCTCCAAGATGCAGCAACAGTTATAGAAACAGCAGTGTCCTCAACCTGACAAAAAACTACGGCCAAGGACAGGCTCGGCAGTGGGAAGGGCACAGAACCTTGGAGACGAGTCCACAAAGAGAGGAAAAAGTAAAGGTAATTTAGATCCAATCCCTGATCTCTGAAAGGCAGGTAGTGAAATGATCAATTTTGCCATCATGGAACTGCCTGGAATAATGGGAAATGAGGATGACAGAGTAGGATCATTCCAACAGCAGTACCACAACGTAACTGTGAGCAGTTTCACTTACCGGCTGATCCGGTCCATCCCCTCCAAGCACACGGAAACCAAAGCCTGATTCTTGTTTTCTCAGGAAAACATCTAAATCTCTTGTGTTTGGAGCTAAGAAAATAAAAGAAAACAGTATTTCAAAACATGTAAGGAGCTATCTCGGATTACTGAAAGATTAAGCTTTGGTGGCATGTTCTGAGTCTTCTAGGGACAAAACACAGTAACCAGAAATACTGGGCTATTCTCTTTCCAAAATGGTATAATACATTTTCACAGCAGAAATCACAACTACATTTGTCCAGTAGACTGGGAAAGAAGTCAGTCTGTGACACAAATCAGAGCTACTTTCATAAACTCTGAAAGAAGCAGGTCTGCTCCAGTTTACTTCAGAACCATCCTTGACATTTTTTCTGCAATTACCCATTTCATTGAAAATATTGTTGAAACATACTTTATATTTTTTTGTTTTTCTAATTGCTGTTTGAATTATGCATTATATCGAATGTTTTATCCACAGCAGGCCAACAACTGAGCAACAAGGTCTCAGCGGTTTTACCGCACATATAATAAAAGAGAAAATTCTTTCATAATGGAGTATTAATAAGTTGAAGACTTACGTTTGTCTTCATAAATTGTCTTAGACTTCAGGTAGACTTCGGAAGGGTCCAGTTTAGGAGAGCCTGGTCGCACAGCAGAGGGTGGGAAGGGCATAGGCTGTGGAATGGGATCGCTGATGGCTTCCAAACTCCCTGAACTGTCCTGCTTGTCCTTCTGAAACAGCCCACAGACAAAAAACCCTTATTAAATAAAGGCATGACTAAACTTGTGGGTGCAAAGGCAATGAACACCGTGCAGAAGGAAAAGAAGGGAATAAGGGAACAAAATTACAGCTTTTCCAATGAATGTGTCTGTCCAGAGCACTGAGGTCTTCCTCACTGGTCCATGAATTGCTACTGGCGACTGGGCTTTTAAAGGGTTAGAAGTGACTGACGCTCAGAGAGGAGTGAAGCTGGGCAGATGCTGGTGGTCACCAACACACGGGATGAAGTGGGGCATAAAGGATGGATCACATTTGGAGAAGTCAACGAATCCTTGTCAGGCACTTGCCAGACTCTGGACCACACTCCAGCACTATGGGCACACACTGGTCCACAGGCATTGCCTCCTGCCCTATGCCAAGCTCCTCCCCACAAGCACCAGAGGTGCTCCCAACATGAACTGGTTGCTGCAGAAATACACATACAGCACAGGAGCACACACCTGGTTTGGGTGAGGCATTAACAACTCACTATTTGCCTTTCCATGATCTGCAACACTGATCAGCTGCAACACTCCTGTTCACGAGGAAAGAACACCAAACATCCTTGTAGTCTCTCACATTAATTCCCAATCAATTATGCACTAACGTAACTCTAAATGCTTTTCCTGCACTGAAAACCAGTCTGGAAAACTGGCACGTGGCAGTGCATGCTGAACCACAGCAGGAGCAGAACAGAGATCTGCCCTTTTACCAAGAGCAGAAGAAACTGCCCAGAGCCATTCAGCAATTTGACACTTCTTGTATGTTTATAAACACAAGAACTTGCCCTTTTTAAGTGAATTATTTTGCCATGCTGCTTAATGCCACTGAGCATCGAGTGCTCTGTGGGCAGTTGCTCCTGAATGTCTTCTGGAATAGAATGCCAGTCCCCAAGACCAAACTATTTTTAGCACATTGCCACGGGATCCACACTGACAGGGCCTGTGTCCTCCGACTGCAGGGATTTCTGCTCTGATTTATTCAGTGTGGGCAGCTGGACACTTCGAAGGAACAGAATCCGAAGATCGTATCGGGCACCGTCCGCTTTGAGCGCGCCGAACGTGTGCGCTTATGTCAGCCTGCAGCTGGGATACAACTGCAGCACTCAAACAGCAGGGTAAAGATAGAAAGAGAAGTTTCGTCAATGTTCTGGTAATGGGGTCTTCCCAAGTTGCCCTGATTTTTTCTGTACAAGGAGCATTTTTAAAGAAGTATCTGTGTTCAGCCAGCCTAGTTTACAACAGCAACCTTCATGACAAACATAAGCATCAATTATCAGCGTAATTAAATCAGAGGTTATTTTATTAGGCCAAAGGATTCTTTAGTGAGCTAATATATATTAAAGATGCCTGACAGATCAAACTTCCAGGAGTAATGAGTATCGAGCTAGGAATGTATAGCAGCATAGAGACTCGCTGAAAATATGGATCCAAAGATAAGCATTTCCAGAAGGGAGCGCTAACTAGTCCATTAATAGTATCTGAGGATTGAGAAGAATCAGAGTAATTTAAACTTGCTTTAGAAATTCCATTTCACTTTAATAATTACCAGTGAAAAGAAGATTGTATTTTGTTTCCCTTTTAATGGGTACTCTGACAGCAGCTACTTAAGACAAAGAATTCACGCTACCAAGTAGACGTGATTTTGCTAAACCGTCCTGCAGGTTATCACAGGGACTAAAATCCAGAGGAAACAAGATTACAACGATTCTAAACCATTATAAATGCATCACCAATACTCACCCCTTTGGAAGCTTTAGTAGGTGAGGGTGGACCTGAAGAAAATAAAAAGTAATTTTAACAGCAGGTTACAAAAAGTTTCAACAACATTACAGCAGTATAATCAGCTGCTTGTGGAGTGAAAATAGTATCTGCTGATTGATTCTGCTGTTAAATGGCAAAGTGATCAAAAAATCACTTTAGAGAAGTCTCAATTACAACTGAAAGCTGTACAACACTGAAAAATACTTCTCTTTTTGCTAGAAACTGGTCAACCAACTCACCCCTCAGCTCATGGGAAAAGGAGACTTACAAATTTCTCTGAAGGAATTTCACTTGCCACAAAGAAATCTAATTATTTCCTTAGCTGATTAAGGAATAGTAACATTTATACAGAAAAAGATCTGGAGATTTTTGTAAATGTCAGTGGCTGAAGTCGGGGTTACAATAAAGCCTGAAGGGATACTGAGCAGATGCGAGCTGCTGTATAATCTGTTCAGCTTCCTTTAAAGAACACACACTATCTACTACAGTTCTTGAGCAGAAGATGCATTCTGGTCTGGGACTGACAGTCAAGGTAGAGGTATAAATATGCAGCTGAAAAATCAGAAATTTTCTGCTATTCCCAGTGATCAGTTCCACCTCTTTGCTGATGCTACTTCCTGTTTTCCGTAATCCCCTGTCCATTATAAGCACAGTTTCTGGAATACATCTGGAGAGCCTCATGAAACTCAGCCCATCATATGCTTTGCATTCTGCCAGAGACCACATGTTTGCTTTAACACTCTACAGAGACTTGGAAGAGACAGAGCATAAACATATCATCATAGAATTTTTGAGGAAAAAGAAAAGAAAAATTTAACTAAAGCCCCAAACAAAACCCCAGCAACACACTCTCACCCTAAACTGTTAGGGGTATAAATTAAACCTAAAACATAATGGCTCAGAGATATAATAAGCTGCTGCTTAACTGTCAAGACTGGACACGATTTAGGTATCACACTAAAAAGGGACTTCAGAAAAGCTTATAATCAACATGACAATTGCATATTTCTTTGTACCTCCTCTTAAGATAAGCAGGGGCACTTCTGCTCCTACTGGGAACTGCTTGAGCACCTCTACCACCTGCAGGTGGGTCAAGCTCTGCACATTCTGATGACAAATCTCCTTAATGACATCCCCTTTCTGCAGGCCTTGGCACCACTGGCTGTCCAAAATCATCTTCACCTTCTGGCCTGTGGGACTGTCTGCAATGGCAAACCCAAAGCCTTTAGGCCCTTTGACCAGAGGGATGGTGACCAGCTCTGCCTGAGAGCCCCCTGAGGAGGCAAAGGAGACCCTCTGCTCTGCCGAGTCCACAGAAGGGCCGTTCAGGCGACCGTTGACCAACATTTTCCCATTCTGGTCCAACACAACTGTTCCTGCTATTAAATCATGGCTGGACAAAGCAGCATCTCCCTTGGCCACCGGCGGGCCGTTGATGACAGGCGTGGCTGTCACAATATCCACCACAGGATCTTCGTTGTCGTCAGGAAGAGGGTACCCACGACACAAAGTCATGTTCACATATTGATTGACGGGAATGAGCTGAAACATTTGGACAACATCTGCATGGGTATGGCCAAGGACACAACTTCCATTTATGTCCACGATGACATCGCCTGTTACAAAAGGAAGTTTGACAGTGTCAAAAACAGAAATGAAACCTTCAACAAAACCCTACCTTGAGGAAATCACTGTGCAGACTTCAAACTAATAACTAGTGGTTGGGATATGACCTCATAGCTAATATTGCCAAAAAGCATAAAGGACTTCCTCTTTGCATTTATTCTATTTCATTTCAGAACACAGTGTGCTAAATATATAAAGTTTAATCTGCAGCAGATTTAAAAAAATTGTACTGTACAGCCACGAGAGATGAAGCAGAGCACGCACACTACTGCAAGCAGATGTCTTCTACTTTAATTCATATTGCGCAGCATCCGAAACCCAATCCAGAATAAATCGGATTTTTTTGGCCCTGTGTTTATTTTAGGACTGGTTGCATTCAAGCTAGGACTGCACACACACACACACACACACACACACACACACACACACACGCGTATTCTTATAATGCTGCCACATGTGGCTAAGAATGTATTTTCAAAATTAAATTATGTGGGCTTCAAATCCCAAAACCTTGTTCCATGTTTCCATCATTTTGATGTGAAACTTTGCATGTGCGGTACAATATTCCTGCAAACTATCCTGTCCCTTAAATGCCAGGGCATCAGTAACACAGAATCTCTCTTATTCCATGAACTACAACAGGAGTAGCTGCACATCATTCTAACAGTTCTGCAGGAGTGTTTTGATTTTTGCAAAAGTGGAAAGTGAACCACATACAAACAAGTTTGAATAAAACATCAGCAACAAAACAGGAAATGGTTCCATTTTGTAGGTAAATAAAATTAAATCACTCCAAGTATGAATGCTTTTATTCATCTGAAGCGTAAGAGTTTATGTTATACGTAAAGAAGCATTTTGCCTTTTCTAGTATGTAAACCAGAAGTTATAGTAAGGTTATAGGTAACTTAATTAAACACATAGAAAACATGAAAAAATGTGCAAGTGTTCATGGATTGCAGGAATCATCCCTCATCTCTCTCCTTTCCTCACTTGTCCAACTCATACAACTTTGTTTCCTCATTCCTGCTGCAAGTTCTTTTCCAGTTTTAATAACTGATGTCATGGTTTTTGGCAGCACCAAGGCAAAATAGACCAGGCTTCAAACAGACTATTTTTACTTTACATACAGAGAGGGAACACAAACCATTCTATGGACAAACATGAAAACAAGTGTCTTTGCTAACACAGAAGTACTGAAATCTGAAAGTTGTTTTTTATCTAGAATGTCGCTTCTTTCAGCCACTGCTCTGGATAGATCTTTCACAAATCTGATGTGGATGGAGTCATTCAACCTTCTGTGCCTCAAACTGTGCTCTCCAAAGTACCCCAGGAAATGGAAGTAAGGGAAATAATACTGGACCTGGAGCAATTCTCCCATCTTGTGCAGCGGGTCCATCTTTTAACACATTCTTCACCTGGAGAAATTCATCAGGCCTGTCCCCTCCGATGATTGTAAAGCCAAATCCCATGGTACTTTTTTTCAGGGATGTCCCTATAAGAGCCCCAGTAAGCTGGGATGGATCTCGAGTGAAGACAGACCTCCCTTGTCCTTTGGAATAGGGAACAGACGGACAGGAAAGCAAAAAAAACAGGGTTAGTTCCAGAAAGTTTTGTTTGTTTTTAAGGCGTCACAAAGGTTAATGATTTGTTTATTGTGAGTTAGCCTCTGAAGCACTCCTAATTAAGGAGCAAAGCAAACAGACAGGAAAGTGCTACTCTCCTTTTCCAGCTGAATTCAGTGAATGGAGAAGTTAAGAGATTTTTTGAAAAGATTGCAACAGAGCTGTATGCAAACCTCCCATCTCAAATTCACTTTAATCCTTGAATACCAAGCTTAACATGGATCAAAAGCATAAAAACTCCAGGTGTGGTTTTACCTGCACCTTCCAGATGGCTCTTCTAACCCTCCATATATTACAAAGCTGCTTATGACAACCAGCTTCAGAACAATCAAAATTATTTCAAAGCAGTGCTTCGGTTCAATTTTAGAATTAAAAAAATCCTTCAAAAAAACCTGCAGATCTACGAGGGTAACCCTGTAATGGCCAGCAAAAGTACAAGGCTGATGCCTTGATGAATTCCACAACTGAGCTTTTAAAACGCATATTTGTAGAGAAAGATATAAATAAGAAGGAATGCAATATTCAGTGATACCTGATTTGGAAGGGCCAGCATCCGTCTGTCCTAGCTGTTTTTTCCTTTTGGCTTCCAAGACTGGATTTTCAAACTGAGTTTTCTGGTTAATATGACTGTAGGCATGTAAAACGTAGGTCAGGATTTCAACAGAAAACATTTGGCCTATTTCACAAAAAAAGACAACCCCAAAAAAACCACATTTACAAGCACTAATTCTTATCATCTCAGATGAAACCTCTGGAGGAATGAACGATAAACTCTCATAACCAACACAGAAAACGTGTTTGTTCTTTCAGCAACATAATTTACTTCGAGGCAAATAAAATTTCACTCCCTTTAATTACTAGATAGAGTTGCAATAGTTTAGAACTGAGCTAACCTGCTTTTTCTCTTGATGAATCTACCTATAGTGTTTACAAACTCAGGCATCACCTTTTTCTTAGTAGACGCTAGAGCAGTACCAGCAGAGCGGGGAGAAACAACCAGTTTGAGCATAATTCAAATACCTTAGCTTTGCCAAGTGAAAAATGTTTGCTTGTTCTCCAAAGCTACATTTTCAACTCTATCGATTTTCTTCTCTGTGGTTATGGAGAGATTACATTTCCTCTGGCCTGAAGGAGATTCAAGAGAGCTCTTGGGGCAGTTGTCTTGCCTCTTTGGAGACAACAGTGAGCTACAAGTTATTTTTGCTCTTTTACAGTTCACAGGTGCCACTCTTAAATCAGGTGACTCTTTTTGTTAAAGCTAAGAAAAATGTCATCAGCTCATTTCCAGTCACAAAGCACTTCGGCAGCTACTTGCTTTCCCTCCCCAAATGAGTAACACTGCTGTAAGTCTTTGAGGTCACACTGTGGATCTTCCTGTATGCAGGTGCAGCCACAAGTCTGTGCCATGAATTCACTGCCCCTAGAACTGCTTTTCCTGGCTATATTCAATACTTTCACAGAATCACAGAACGGTTTGGACTGGAACCTTAGAGCCCATCCCATTCCATCCCCTGCCATGAGTAGGGATACCTTCCACTAGACCAGGTTGCTCCAAGCCTTGTCTAACCTGGCCTTTCACTGCGTTACAACCTCTGCTTACTGGGTATCAAGCACTTCAGAATTTCCTGCTCAATTTATAACTATGCCTAATCAATTATTAGCACTTACTCAACATAATATGTCCCATATTGAGGGTCTTCTATTTTCTCCCATCCATAAGGAAGTTCTGCAATCAGAAAGACCAAGTTCTCCATTACAGGGGAAAACTATCTGCACATATCAGAGTTCTCATAAAAAACCACCTAGACTCATGAAAGATACGAGGAAAATACAGTTACCATTTCCTCCCCTGATGAAAAGAATCAACCTTTGCCAGGAAATTTGAAGCCCTGTAACCCTTCCACTAAATGATGAGACTTGTATTCAATGAAATCACACCACTTCGAACATACAGCAAACTTAAAGACCTGCTTGTACTGAAAGTTACGTGCAAAAGGCTCCTTTCTGTGGCAAATTCAGCATCTGGTAGGAGGGTGCCAGCAGCTCGTGACTCACTGAAGGTGAAAAGCATTTACTACAGAGATCAAATTAATCAAGTTTACTATTCTGGTTGTCTTGACCATGGAAATTTAAATACTAGACTAATGAATACAGTCAGTTAGTCAGACATTTTAAGAATACATTTGCCCTGCAATCTTGTTTGATGCTGCCCTAAGTTTGACAGTAACAGGAACTACCCTAACCTATGACAGCATGTTACGAATTACTAATACCAGCATCGCTCCGCAGGGTATGACAAAAAACCCAGTGGGTCTATTACTTCAAGCATTGTTCATTTGGATTCCTGCATCTCTGATTAAAGTGTTCTTTTTATCCTGTGGTGAGCTGCACATACGCTTAATAAGCTAGCAGTATACACTCATCCATGGCATTCATACATGGCTGTTAGGCTGGGCAATTCTGGAGGATGACAGGTCATTCTGAGCCTGTTTCAACTTTTGGAACATGTCAGGCATTTGCTGAAGACAGAGCTATCTGAGACTCTTTTCTAGCATACTACGTTTTTCAGCTGTGTAGGAGATGGTTGCAGGAATTGCCTGTAGGCTACTGACCTGGAAGTCTTGAAGGAATTGAAAGCAGTCAGATCGTTCCCTTAGCTTCTGCATTCAAAAATTATGTCACATGCAATAGTTATCATTAGCAATATGTCTTCTGCCATACCTTTTCTATTATTTATACAGAAATATATCTATATATCTAGAAATATATATCTATATTCTGTTACTTACAGACCTTCTCCTTCTGACATATTCCACATACACAACAGCTTTCAATGAGATCGTTAATCACGTGCAGCTTTCTGCTTAGGAAAGATACTTACTGAACAAAACGTCTCATATTATGCTCAGGAATGCAGATAAACCCTTCAGTCAGCCGCATTCTACTACTCCAGGGTACATACACCATGGACTTTCCCAGGCATGTAAATTCCTATTGCCAGCAAACAGGGGACACTCAGCACTACACTGCCAGCTCCAGAGTCAACCAGGGAGAAGCTTCTACCACAGCAGTAATGGATTGTATCCAGCTGGGATAAACTCAGACATTTATAAGTGACGGGTGACAAATACGTTCTGAACATCTCACCTCCATCTTCACAATCTTCAGGAGCTTTGGCCTTCTTACAGAGCCGGGGATCAAGCCATGTGGTTGTCTTGGTATTGTGACTATGGAGCAGAACACACGCCAGTAAGAAAAGAGAACTCCCTCACACCGAAGAAAGGTTGCTTTCAGTATTTACTATTGTAGAGAATAGTAATAGCAGTGTCAGATAACACAACCTTTATTTGTGCCTCAGCCACATCATAAAATACTAAACAGAGAAGGCACTGGCACACTGGAGACTCTCCAGGACACATGAGAAAGTTGGAGGTAAAGATCCTCTCCCCAGGCCCCACAGGCTCATATGGAAACAGCAGTTGTTTCTACCCGATAGGAAAACAGTATTTTTTGCTTACTCATATGCTTAACTCTCAGGAAGTTTTCTGTTTAATTTTTGCCTGACACCTCACAAATGAGGCAGTTTCACATGTGCACACATGAGCAATTTTCCTATCCTGGACCTTCATCTAGGCTATTTGTGTTTTGAAACAACCATTCCCAGCCAAGGAACAAAAGGAGAGGAGAAAAAACAAACAAGGCCTCAAACTTCAGGGAAATTTGACATAGAGAAGGTTTGTATGTTACAATTCACGTAGCAATCTCCACCCAGCTTTGCATTTGTGCGATACAAGTCTTAGAACGAACAAACTGACTTTGCAGGTGGAACCGTAAGGTTTTCCTGCACGATGGCAATTGTACCAAGAGTGCAACATTAAGGACTACGAGTAAGGAATGTAACAGGAGGAATATATGAAATTTCATAAAGAAATAGAAGCAGTAAGAGCAGAAGAGACGTGCAACAGCAGCTTTCCAGACTGCAGCCACCAGCACTTCTCTCCTCCAAGGAGAGAGCTACTCACTCGATGAAGTAGATCATGCCAGTGTCTGTGTAGGCCATCTCCCAGTTCCTAGGCAGTGGTTCCAGGGTCTCATCCCTCGACAAATAATTTCTGAAGTCCATGTTGCTGCTTGTCTGGTTGTAGCTGGGAACAGGTTTCATCCAGTCAGGAGAATCTGAATGTTTTTCTTTTTTTTCTGCAGTTGTTCAGGAAAAGTGTTGGTCAGATGCTTATGTTGTTTCTCACAAAGGACCACCCTCTTAATCTGGCTATGAGTGGATGTCAAACACGTCCCTGTATGTGATGCGCATTTTTTCACTTTTTTCTATTCAGCTGTGAACTTTGAAAAGCTGACATGAAAATACTGAACTCTGCTCTTCCCCTGCCAAACAGAATTAACCTTGTATTATGTGCCTAAGCCTACACTGAAAAATCGGCGCTGGCAGAAATCCAAGTTGAATATGCTCTGTTGCTGCTCCTACAGAGAGAACAGTGCTTGCAATGCCATAAAACAACCAAAAAAAAAACCCAATTAATATTCCTTCAAAAACCAGAAGGAAATGCAGAGAAGACCCAAGTTGCCAGTAAAATAAACAGCACCTTCCCACAAGCAGAAAAAAACATTCCAAAAATTCCTGCAGGAAACATTAAATGGAAACCTCCACCCGACAGTGCGGAGGTTATGTTCAGTATTCTCTACGACATCATGATGTACATGCCTTCACCCAACCTCCAGCCCGACCACTGGCCCCTCTGTGGTGTTGCCAGCCCTGAAGGTGACAAGATTACAGCAGGTCTGTCAGAATAACTCTGTCCTGAACACTCACACACAGGATCAGCTGTGAATGCAATGTGACGGCTCCTCTTCACCATCAATTCTCCCCCCTTGAGATGAGTAACCATGACAGCAAAAGGAAAAGGGCATCCTGCCAATCCCAGAAAGGTCCTGCTGGACAATGCTCCAGCCTCAACACACTTGGCTTTATTTCTCTCCACAACCTCCCCCTCGGGTGGTTTTAGGTTGTGTGATAGTTCCCTTTAGCAAAAAATAATCTGAAAATTTTCAGTGTGAGCCAACGCTGCCCCTTAAATAAATCACTTTCCTAAAATCTTCTGCGTACAAATTCAGTAATTGCGTCAAAATTAAACAGTAATATTTACAGGGCATGAATTCTACTCTGTGAAGGATTCTGGTATTGGCAGAGCGGATACGTTTTTTCTTCCTGCTCATGTAACTGGCCCATACCCAGCACCACATGTTCTCGACATGTTCTTTTATGATGCAATTGCACATCTGGCTGGGAGAACAGCTGGTTCTTTTTAAAAGGTCATTTCAAAATTGAGCATAAGCACCAGCCTGAATAGAAACTGCCCTCAAACTTCATCAAAACTAAGAAAGCATGAATGTTATTTGTATAGTCCTTATCCATTCATACAATAATCCAGTGAATTAGTCCCCTTGTCAACCAACCTATCCCTCCGCTGCCATTAACTGTTTCCTTTTCCTCCTCTTCCTCCTCTTCAGGGAGAGAACTTTCCATCCTTTGCATTTTGCTGACGGATGTGGTTCTTTTCCTCTGCGATTCAGTATCAAAATCATTGTCAAAGAGAACTTGATCCACCGGATCAGGCTGAAAGGGGCTGGGCTCTGCTGGAGGCTTTGGAGTACCATAAAAATTACCTGAAAACGAGACCGAAATCAGGATGACTGAAGCACTGATACTGCTGAAGGCACTGGCAGTGGCTGTTAACATTTTACTGCATGGGCAAGCATATTTCGGCAAAAACTTAAAACCTCAAAGACATACCAAAACCCAATCAACAGTCAAAGCCCATTTATTCCTACATTGACTTCTTGCCCATGAAGCACTAGCTGTCAGAAAACAAGAAGTCGAAACTTTCATCCTGCCTTAAGTTTTCTAATGAAAAAGAGGGATTTTCCTGGAACTCACGCATACTCCACAAAGAGACTCAGGGAGCAATCTAAAAGGAGCAAAACAGTGAAAATCAATGCTCTTACACTACATACTAATGAACAGAACAACAGAAACACTTAAGTCTAAAAGCAAATTAATTTTGTGCAGTAACTAAGTAGTTATTTCCATAAAACCAGTTAAGAAAGAATGTATTTTTAATAAAATTTTCTGACAATAGACTCGCAAAACAAAAATGTTAATATGGCTTCATCATTTTACTTCAGAAAAATGAACAGATTTTTCCTTCAATATTTTAATCTAAAACACAAAGGAATCATCCGCTGTTTTCTGGAAAAGAATTTCAGCAACTGATCTCTCTCCTGACTGCTCGTATGATTTTTATTAGGGACTTGAGCACACACCAAGAAAGGGTCCCAGAATTCCTGCTGGGGTAACTTCTGGTGACTGGTTTTGACCATGTAAATAAAGTAAGAAGAAACCCTTCTGCAAGTATCAAGCAAGGGCAAGGCTCAAAGTGGGGACAGCCAAATAAAGTGCAGCCAAAAAAAAAAGCACTAGTTCAGCCTAAATTTGATTAGGAGATTTCCACAAACAGGACATTAACAGATAGCGTGGGATACAGAAAACAAGAGACACAGAGCCTTTCACAGGATTGTCTACTTTTGACATTTTCTTTTTTCACCACACTCATGACAACATTTTTCCCCACCACATTTAACAAACCCAACTTTACTGAAGATTTAGACAACCTGGTCTAGTTCTGTTCACTTTTTCACTGCAAAATGCTTTTGTTTCCCTGCTGGGCCAGAATTTCGCTTACTCTCTGTCCTTTTGATGCACACCTGAGAGAAGAACATGGCTCCCTTCTCTGAGATGTACATAAAATTGAATAAATTCTCTTAAACTTGTACCAGGCACAGACTAACATTTTCAGAATGTTTCCAAAAAATGCAACAGAGAAAATAGTCAGATGGCATTAAGAGTGGTTGAAAAGACCATCTGTGGTTCATCAGAGTTTTAAAACAAAATTGCTCCTTCTCTTCACAGTAATCCAAAAATAGATTCACTATTGTCTCTCTACTACTGTAATGACCATCCGGTGGGAAGGAAAACTGGTCCCACAAGAAGCCACAGTAGGACTAGGATCCTGGACACAAGTACTGGACCCTTATTCCCATTCCATTAAACATCACCAACTTACCATCATACGTTCCACTTTCAAGCAAGGCTCCACTTTCTTCCAGAGCTTTAAACTGCTCAACAGGAATGAAATTATAATCTACCCCAGGGACCTCCCCATCTCTGGGAGCCCTTGTAGTGCCTGCAAAGACAGAGAAAACACTCTTGTAAGATACTGACAAGTGCTGCCCGTTATAAAATGCTGCCTGCTGTATGATTCAGTAAAAACATTTCAATTCGTATAAAGATGATGCCACTCCAGTAAGCGTCAGAACAACTGGTGGGCAAGTGAACAATAAAGCATAAAAACTGTGCCAATAAATGACCTAGGAATGACAGTTCTAGTATTGAGGGAGGTGGAGAAAAAAAGTTGGGTGAGGCGGTAATTAAGAGACAATTTTTTCTTATGGTCAGTGAACCATATACAAATTTTGGGGCACCTGATGACACCTGGGCCGGGCAATCCCAGTCTGCGATTCTGGGAACAGCTGGGATATTTTATTTTAACCCAGCTGTAATTGTGCCTTCACCAGCACCAACAGTCTAATTTGCAATGAAGTAAGTATGACTAAGCACGTTTGATTTTTGGGCTACCAAATGCATAAGTATGCACAAAACTTACTTTCTAACCTACAATTCGGAGTGTAATTCAGCTACACTCCAACCCCTACATGCAGGTAAACTTTACCATTAAATTGCTGTGTTAATGCAACGGTTCTCAAAGTGTTTTTTTCTGTGAAAATAGGCCTCCCATAGTTAAAACAGGTTGATGAAAGCTCTCCTGAAAGGACTGCACTGATTCATGATGGCCTACTACTTAATACCATAGTAAAGGCATATGTCAATTTCTTTCAGGCAGCAGCATGAATAAGAGCCGGTAAATAAAACTAATAATAGCGAAATGCAGTTTAAGAAAGCCACAAACTCTCTGGTGTGCTCAGAGAGCACAGAATTTCTGTAGACAGAAAAACGTTTCTTGACAAAGTTATACATATTTAGTGCAATTAATATTTAAATATTCATTACAATGAATATTTAAATATTTAAATATCAATGATGAGCCTTATTAATCAATCTGTCTTCTCAGGACGAGCAAACAGGTTCCCTGTAGCTTCTGCCACTGCCACTCCTTCTGCACTCAAGCCCTCCTGCCACCCTTCTTCAAGCTGCACTGCTCTGCCTAATGCACTTGATACTCTCAAGGTCTCAGTTTTGCCTCTTTGCGAAGAAAAAAACCCCAACATATTGACAAAAATTAGGAATGTTTCGATCAAGGCGAGAAAGATTTATTTCTTCTGGTGGCTGTGGTCATTCTAACAACTACCGACAAATTTGTGAAGAGCAAAGAACAGATACTACTGAAACACTCTGAGCTTTGAATTCTCAAGATTTTGCTGGTTTTCAGTCCATATTGGCTGTATCAATTCAAGCCAACTTCAGACGTGAGACTACTGTAGCAAAGCCAGAAGTCCCTGCTGCAAGGTAAAACTCTGAACCAGACTAAGAAAGAAGGCACTTCAAGCTCACAAATGATGCGAGAGTTAGCAGGAACAGATCAAATGAGGCTGATCTTTACATACTTACAAGGGATGGTTCTCAGGTAGAGATTGTCTCTGATCACTTGCTGGAGTTTGTGGTCTATCGAGCCCTTCTGGAACTGAAGGCTCAGATAGTGGCGCAAGTCCTTGTTGATGACTTTTCCTTAGAAAGAGAAAAAAAAAACGGTTGGAATAATTTGTAAAGTGGGGCCTCACAACAAGGATTGTGTTTCACTGCTATAAAAGTTTCAGAAAGCAGTTGGAAGAATTGGGTTGTTCTAAATACAACAATCTGAACGGAAAAAAACATTCTGTGCTATCAAATCACAGAATCACAGAATGGTTTGTGTCAGAAGGGACCTTAAAGACCATCTCATTCTACGCCCCTGCCGTGGGCAGGGACACCTGCCACTATCGCAGGGTGCTCCAAGCCCCGTCCAACCTGGTTTGAACGCTTCCAGGGATGGGGCAGCCACAGCTTCTCTGGGCACCATGTGCCAGGGCCTTACCATCCTCACATGGAAGAATTTCTTCTGGCACAGTGATTTTAAGCAGAACTGACTAACAACCATCCTCCCTCATCTCCCAAGCATGACAGTGACAATACTGTGGAGTTGATTGAAAATCAATATAAAGTATTAAAATACAAAACCTATTACAAAAATTCAAACTCTCTACAGACAGGAAACCACTGTATTTTGAAGTGGCTTCCATTTAATTCACACCTACTCACTAGTCACCTGAGTTCAATATTTTATCACATGGGAACCTGTATTCTTCAAATTATAAAAATACCTCCTCCTTAAAAACATTGCATAATAGAAAAGAGTTAGGTTTTTTTAGAATTACTCCTTTACAATACTTGTGTCAGGTATCATTAGTGAATCTGTCACATCACTGGAGAACCACAGTCCCTTCAGCAGACAAATAACTGAGCTCTTGTACTACTGCCTCATTCTTCTGACAGGAGGGTACAAACCAATCTTTTGTACCCTGTCAGCCTCCCAGAAAGTGCATTATATAGGGTTCAGCGACCTTAGTAAATTTAAGTTACGTACTACAGTGAAACACTCAGGGCTTTCGGGAAAAAGCTCAACCTTTGTGTCCAAAGCCAGAGCAGGAGATGGGCAGCAGCAGGCGGATGCTGGTGTAGCGCAACAGCAGGGACAAAGGCTGGAACAGACAACTGCTCCTGCTAAATTATGTCACCAACAGGTTATGAAATGCATAAACCCACCCCAGAAGCATTTCTGACAGCAGCCTTTGAAGCCTGTGAGCTCAAAGCCACTGAGGACACCTCATCAAACAGACCACAGACCCACAGCAGTCCCTGTACAAGGCTCACTCACCTACATCTTCAACCAATTACTGAACTTACATATATGTCGAATTTGGAAAAAATCCCAAACCATCAAACCCCTCCCACCACTAAACAAGTTCTCCCAACCATGTGTCACTCCTGCAAAGTTGGTTGCACGCTTTTGTTGTGGCAAGTCTATACATTCCCTTCCCTTTTAGCCAAGGGGAGAGCATTTCACACTTTGTACTCAATTCTCAAACATGACAAGCAACCACCACTCATCAACAACAAACAGAATTTCAATCTGCACCCTCTTCCCTACAAACAAAGAAATGGCACAATGAGGAGTATTTCAAAGTGGAACCAAGATTACCCACCAGACCTTCAGAGAGGTCTGTGACACCCACAGATTAACCAAAACATAAACAAAAACACCTTAAACCCTCAAACAAGGACAGAAGAAGCCCAGCACACCCCCCAAATAGGCAGCACATCCTGTGCCAAACACGAGCCCTGAGCTCCAAATGAAGCCAACTTCTCACCTGCTTTAGCACTGTCATTTATTTAAAAATTGCATCCAAACACTCAAAAAGCATTTCTCAATGTTGGGACAACACCTAACCGTTGTCCTTCAGGCTGTCCAGGAGTTGCACAAGTGACGCAGCAATTCCCACTAATGCGGTTCCACCCTCAACCCTTTCTCAGGAACGTGCAGCAACTCTGCAGCCACCACCTCAATTCCCTATTTTACCATCAAGAACTGATCCTTATAAAACTTTGGATTTTGCTTCCTGCAGCAAAATGAGAAAAACATGTCATGGAAAATGGAAACAAATGGGGTATCCAGTGAGAAAAGTATTTTCCATTTGTTACTACGAATTGCTTCATTCTTTGTAGACAAGATAGTTTCTCAACATTAAAAAAAATGTTTTGCTGCTAAGATGGTCCATCCATCTCCTTGTCAAAGCCAGATCCAATCCACAGCTCTGCACTTCAGCAACCCCATCATATTTCACTTAGGCAGATCCATACACTCATATTTCACTGAGGCAGATGAAACTGGTCATTAGCTAAATTCAGAGCACTGCATGTTGGAAAAACTTGGCAAGACATGAAAATCTGTTCTGGATGTGTTAGAATTACAGACTTTATTTGCTCACTGATCTTACCCTCTTCATGTTTTAAAACTTAAAAGCTCTAAGCCCTTTTCAATAAATATCAACTCAGTTAAAATACAAAATAAAGGCAAGGCTGCTGTGAAGAGTACGCTGACATTGAGGGGTTAATCTTAATATTTAAACCTCAGAGACTGGACTACACTCTGAGACTAAGATGACTAAATTGAAGACTGGCAGGATGGCCTCGGGAAAACAAAGGTAAATCAAACAAAACAGTGGGCAGAAGAAAAATGACAGAAATTCACAAAGAAAATGGTGTGCATTAGAAAGCGTGAAAAAAAAAAAAAAAAGTAGTAGTAAGGATGCTTCAGGCAATCTCTGGCAAAAACCAGATTATTTTCCCTCCAGGAGATGAACATGCTTCTTTTACATTGTTTCACACAGGCTTTTAGGAGAAACTCATGTATCAGCTTCTCCAAAATGACCTGATTAATACCGGGTTGGTGTTTGCTGTGCTGCTGAGCTGCCTCTGAAGGATGACAGAGGCAACACAGGGACCAGTCAAGAGGAATAATGTACTTTATACCACTCAGGCTCTGCAAGATGAACAGGCACAAGCCTCTTGTCTTCAGGTTTAATTAAAATTAACCACAAAAGAACTGTTTAGACAAGGATATGCACACTGGAGTTGGGGAAGGAGAATTAAATGACTGCAGAAGAAAAAAAGGCTCAAAGGCCACTGCAGCAAAACACAGCATTATGAAGGAGGTAAATAGGAGTGACAGATATCGCAAAAACGGGGGTGGTGGCTCTTACAAACCACACTGCTGAAATTGCCTTTGCTGCTGTACCTCAGCAGGACAAAAATCAGCTATTTATATATACAACCTGTCATGGAAATGCTTAAGAATACATGTGGCAGTTACAAACAGAGGAGCATTGCTATGGTGCCCCTAGAACTAGAACTCGACACAAAACCCCATTTCCAGATCAGCAATATTGGTAAAGGTACAAATAATTCTAATTCAGTCTGTGTAGTTTTGATGTCGCTATCTGGTAATACTGCCACAAATAGCTCTGGCTAATGCTGCTGGTATACAGAGTACCTGTGACATCCCCATCAAATCACTCTGAAGACCATGTGGAAATTCTCCATTACGTTTTGATGAACATTTCATGCAGACACAGGTGACAACTTTCCAGAGCCATTGTATTCCCTGTACTACCCGGAAGTGATGCCTGAGGTTTCCATGACAATATCTTTTGGAGACAGTGGCAGCTACACGCTACCAAGGACCTGCAGTGCTGATCAGTGACTCAACAATTAGAGAGTGATTTTCTTTCAAACTTTTCAAAAAATACTTTACTGTTCACTTTAAAAGCAATTTTTCAAAGTAGCAGTTTATTAAAAGCAAGCTGCTTTCTTACTAAACTATGTAATTCATTACGAAGGCTTACGCCTTCATTACAGCCATTTGCACAAAAATGTTCCCATTTTTAGTGAACAGATGAGAAAATGAAATCCCACTCCCTTGTTTTCGGAGGATATTTTTTTAAAACCAGCTGAAGTCCTGGTGTGCTCTACTGGTGAACTAAAGGGTAAAATCACTGAATGCCATAATGGTTTGGGCTGGAACGGACTTTAAAGCTCATCCAGTCCCATCCCCCTGCCAATGAGCAGGAACATCTTCCACTAGACCTGGTTACTGCAAACCCCGTCCAACCTGGCCTTGGACCCTTCCAGGGATCCAGGGGCAGTCACAGCTGCTCTGGGCACCCTGTGCTAGGGGTCTTAGCACCCTCACAAGGAAGAGTTTCTTCCCAATATCCCATCTAATCCTGCCCTCTGGCAATGAGAAGCCATTCCCCTTGTTCAGTCACTCCAGGTCCTAGTCCAAAGTCTCTCTTCAGCTCTCCTCAAGCCCCTTTAGGCATTGGTTCTTAAGATCCTAAGATCTACCCAGAGCCGTCTTTTCTCCAGGCTCTCCCAGCCTGTCTCCAGAGTAGAAGGGCTCCAGCCCTTGGAGCATCTCCACGGTCTCCTCTAGACCTGTTCTAGCAGCTCCACATCTTCCTGATGTTGGTCCCCAGAGATGGAGGAAGTTTTGCAGGAGGGATCTCACCTGAGCAAGGCAGAGGAGCAGAATCCCTACCCACCTCCGCCCCACCCCCTGCTACCCATGCTGTGGGATCAGCCAAGGATTTGGTGAGAGGGATGGGGGGGAGGCTGGTTTCTGGGTCCCACTGCATGTGGCCGGGGCATGTCCAGCCTCTCATCCACCAAAAAACAGCTCCTGCAACCCAAGGGCTGGGCAGGCAGGAGCGCTCCTGACCCAGCCTGCAGTGATCTGCCGCCACCTTCTGGCACCTTCCCGCTGACACCCCTAATTCAGGCCCCCAAATCCCCTCACTCCCCTCCGCCAGGGGAGTTCAAACATCTCAGGATGAAAACTGCACAACTGCATACTGACGCGCAACTTTGTTTCCTCACTTAGAACAAAGCAGCCGAGAAAGGTAACCAGAATTCCATCAGGTACATTCGGAATTCCACACATGCGAACAGAATGTCAGAGTGTCCAACGGCTCCACTCAGCTGTACAGTGTCTTACATAAGCTTTTGTACACAACCCTGACAAGCACATCTCAGTTTTCTCAAAGCTTGGAAGAGATTTCTTTCTATTTGTTTTACTTTATCATGTATTTTAATGTAGGAAACATTACCCATATGGAAGTGATTACGCTCCTGATGCCACTGTCCCATGAAGACAGATCTAGGAGAGGTTTAGAACGGGATAAAGTTTTTCGGGTGAACCTGACCCACTCTGTGCGCTCTCCAGCTGTCCTACCCACTTTATTTTCACTGCAGTATGTGCAAGAACTGGACATCTAATAAATACTGAAGACCTAAAATAGCCACATTTACATTTTACAAATCTGTACCAAACACTACAAGGCACAGAGTAACCACAGGGCAAACTGGTGTAGATAGGAAGACCCAGGAAGGGGAAGGAAGAAAGCAGGAACGGAGGAAGCCCACCCCGCTCCCCCCCGACGAGCAGCAGGACCTGCCCAAGCAGCAAAGGAGGAATTTAATTCCTCTAAGTAACACAACTTCACCTAAACTTTTAACTGCAATAGCAAACCTTCTTTCTTTGCTCTGAAGAGAAATCATGGTGCAGAGTGTTTGCAGATCACCCTGCTGTGAAATAAAGGCTGTTAAGTGGGTAAGTGTTACTAGTGGCATTCTGCTTTGAAGAAAATTAAATTAAACATCTTTCATGTAGCTGAACTATAGCTGCGTCACTAAAGACATTCTGCAATTTTATAGAAAGTAAACATTAAGTATGTCAGATTCACATAATTACATTAACATGGTAGCCACGGAACAATTCATGGAGGAGTTTACATAGAGTCTATGGTACAGAAAAAAATCTCAAGGTTCTTCACAGCACAGTAACCCATTAAACCAAACTCATTTACCAGCTGAAAGCTGAGAAACATTAGACAGGTTTACTTAGAAAGGCTTGTTTAGTTGTAGTCTGTTACATGCGATCCAAGAAATTCTTGGTAATATGGTCTGATTTATGGAAATCATAATAGAGATAAGCATTACAGTATTAATAAATCTTTTACCAGAATACTCAAAATATTGGCAGGGTGTTTATAGTACCACTGAAAGAAATTAAAACCTGCTTATACAGATTTAAGAAATAAGGTTACCACACACCTCATCACAGTATATACATCCCAGTTCACTTTGAGGATTTTCTTATTTTTGTTAGTAACACAAAACAGACTTCAGAACCACCAAGAACTATGGATTTTGACTTTTTAGGGTCCAGAGTTTTAGTTGTCCAGAGAAGCTGTGGCTGCCCCACGCCTGGAAGTGTTCAAAGCCAGGTTGAACTGGGCTTTGAGTGACCTAGTCTGCTGGAAAGTGTCCCTGGCCATGGAATGAGATGATTTTTAGGGTGCCCTTCAACCTGAACCATTCTGGGTGTCTGTGATAGAGCTCTATGAAACCAAGGGGCTTTTAACCTTCTGCCACTTACCCTGAGCCCGTTTCCCCACCAGCTCCAAAGCACCCATGGGCGGGGTGCGGGGACATTCCCCTGTGCCCACAGAGGGCAGCTCCCATCTAATCAACAACAAACAGCTTTTTTAAAAACAACCTAAAAGCATAAGCACTCAGCTCACATGCCTGAACACATTCGGAGCACGGAGAGCATTAGCAGAGCTTCCAGCAGATGCCATCCCCTTCGCTTCCATCTGCTCCTGGGACATGGCCACATCTCCACAGGGCATCCCCAGCCAGCACATGGCAGGGCGGGGTCACGTACCACTTCAGAACTAAGCAGAAAGTTGCAAATTGAGACCAGCTGCATTTGGAAACCCGTATGTAGGGCACCAACAGATAAAGGCTCTACCTGACACAAAAACAAAGAGCTTTTTGCAGGAACACTACTCAGTTACATAGTGCCAGCATGGGTCTCTACTTTTCTTCTCTGTATCTTGTTATGTATACAGACATTTTGAGCCTGTGCATGATTTCCACAGAAAGGCAGCATTTTAAGCTGGTTTTATGCCCTGCAGTGGCATTAAAAAGCTTGCATAGCCTAATAAACTGCCTACAACCTTAAGGAATTTTAAAATGAAAGTTCTTTTGATTACAGTAGTTCCAACTTTCAGCCTCCAGCTTCACATACACATCAATATCAGATATGATTACAGTAATACATTGCATGCACACAAAATCCATTAACCATGGGAATACAGTCAGGAGAATTACCAATGAGCAGGGTTTACTCTGATGATGCCAAGTATTTTAATACTCCATTATTAAATAGGAGAACAGCAAGGCTCAAAGGCCTGTGCAGCTGTTTCTAATACAAGATCAGACACTGAAGGAGATATAAGCAGAACTCAAGTAATTTAAAATATGGAGACTTTCCTTTCTTCTCTTTAATTTCGTATTTTCTTTGAGAAGTGAAAAAAAACATTGAACAGATTTACAATGTTTTGCCTATTTATAACAATTGGTTATGTTTTCAAAAATGGGCTAAACTGTCCCATGATTTCCATCTCAAGTCGCATGCATCGGCATTGATGGCAAAGAACAAGAATCCAGATAAAGTGCAACCTGTGAGCCTCTGCCCCTATCAGGTTTGTGACAGAAACAAGGATTTACAGGCATGCCCAGAAAAATCACTGAGCCCAACCTGGGAGCTTGAAACACCTCACAAAACCCAAATGTGATTTGCAAGACCCACTTAATGATTCTCAAAGTGAGAAAGGGACATAAAGCACAAGAGGCAACAAGCTTTTGACACCACAACAGCAGATGAATCAAATACATTGACCAGAATAGAATATGGAATTGTTAGGGTTGAGAAAGACCTTTAAGGTCATCAAGTCTAACCATCAACTAGCACCGACTAAGTTGACCACTAAACTACGTCCTCAAGCACCATATCCACATGTTTTTTGAATGCTTCCGGGGGTGGTGACTCCAGCACTTCCCTGTGTAGCTTGTTCTGAAGCTTTACAACACTTTCCATTAAACAAATTTCCTAGTACCTAATCTAACCCACCCCCCCGCAGTATGACTTGAGGCCATTTCGTCATCATGATCTACTCAAACCACCACGCAAGTGATGGAGCTGGTACAGCAACACAACGGGCTCAAGCACGTCAAGGAGTGTTACAACAATCTAAGACAGCAATCAGAACTTATAATGCAAAAACACGCTAAAAAATTATAATGCAAAGTTGTTTTAATAACAGCACTTTATTAAAACTACTTAATTATGCACTCAGGGCCTTGCTGAGTCTTAATCACTGCACAGCTCAACACACTACAGAGGCTCTTGTAGGTAAACAGTATCTGTCGCTGCAACACATGTACTGTGAAGTCAAATACAGACCCTTTCAGCCATGAAACAGGAGTCCTCTGTAGTTGGCACAGGTTACAATAATACTTAAATCACTTCGTCTGCTCTTAACAGCACAAAAACAAAGACAAGGAACCTGTACAATGGAAATTATTTTCCTTGGGCTAACTATGGCTTGTTTTCCCCAATTTATAAATAATCTTCCATTCATTCCCTTAAATTTACGATGTGAGGTTTTAATTTATTCGCACTAGAAAAAATTATTTACTCAGACAACAATCAAACCCATTTGGTCTGGAAAGCACAATTAACATACCCAACTGAACAAAATGTTGAATCCCCAAACTTTTCTAATATAAATGCTTCCCTTTGGAAATGTGCAGCTTATGTGCAAATTCAAACTTACTGGCATTTAGTATTATTCCATGTCACATCCTGACAAGGGATCGCACATAGTGTAACCTCTCGTAGCGTTTAGCAGAAGCTGCCAATCCTTCTGTTTGTCCAGAGAGAGCATCACGTTTCAGCTATGACGTATGTCTAACATACCACATCTCATTGCTTAAGCAATGCGCAGCTCTACTGAATGACACATTTCAGTCACATCCCCAAAGAAGAATGTCCTTGCAGCTGCTCTGTTACACAAGCCATTTAATCTACTTGGCACTTGGCACTGCTTTCCCAGCAGAAGGGTGTATGTTCACATGCCAAGGCCTTTTTTTTTTTTTTTTTTTTTTTTGAAGTGTCTGATCAAGAATTAGAACTTATGCAAATCACCGACACGTTTATTTTTAGCCTGCTTTCCATAGCAAGCAAGATACGCAATTACACTCTGCATAATTTCTAGGTCCACTAACCCATTTGAGTCTGGAGTTTGGCAGATCAGGAGCCTGACAAAGATACTCTGTCAATAGACAAAGATGCTGAATGCCTATTCTCCTGGATCAGACAAACCTCTGCGGTGACCATCCAACATGCAAAACAGGAAATGCTCCCCGCAGAGGTGTCCTCTAGCTGTGTCTGTCAGCAGCAGTGCATGGACTGTTGTAACTGGACCTATAAACTAACTGTCACCACAGCATATTGGGCTTTTTAATTCCAGCCCCATCCTGAACATCCCTGCTTCACACTGCCTTCACATATAACACCTCTTGTAACAGATCATTCCAACACAGAAATGTCACCCAAGGGCTTTTTAGTGGCTCCTCAACTCCACTTTACTCTGAGACACCCCAAGATCCCACCAGCACAGAGAGCCCCTGAGCACAAGGTTAAAGGAGCAATTCCTGCTCTGACAAACAAGAACCATTATGCAACTCTTATGAAGGACTTAAGAGCTTCCTGAAACCGGCTTTTCAGGAAGCCTGGGAAATCCTAGTACTGCCAGAGGGTGGGCTGCAGAATTCGCAAGGGAGAACTGATGCTTCAGGCTGCAGATTGCATGGCTGTGCCTCACCACACTCCCAAGGACTCCCAGGAATCTGGAATCACCATGATCTACATGCCAGATCAGCACTACTCTGATCAAACCCATAGAAGTGCTGCATCGGAGCAGTATTGATTAGAGACATCTCGCAGTTTAACTGGAAAACAATCTCCCCACAGTGTTCTCTGCACAACATGGGCAGTCAGTGAAATCCCTGGAACTCCAGATCTGCAACAGCCATGGCTGATGTCAGTGCCTGACTCACACAGCTCACACAGCAATTCTACACTGAAGGATGCTTGAATCAGTCTGCTGCAACACCCAAGGACTGTGGGCACACCAGTGTGCAGCACAACATCCCAGGAAGAGCAGACATGTTGCACCACAACATGATCTGTCACAACCATGAATCTCTCTGGTATCACTGCATGAACTCCATTATAACCCAGTTTTTAGAGAAGCTTCTGTTTAGAATCTTGATCGCAGGCTGCTGCTGAAGTAATCAAGTAAGAGAAGACCATTGCCCTACAAGTTAAGTTGATCACCACGTAATATTAAAGATGAAAGGAATTTCTCTTTCCACTTGCACAGCATATCCTATTATTTCATCACTATTCATTTAATAAAATTTATTTTTAATTATGCCACCCGGGATTTTCAATTCACTATGAAAGCGTGCTTTCTCCAAAGATTGCAAATGTGAGGAGCCGGATGCCAGCAGAGAGGAACTGCTCAGCCTCTGAGATCCAGCTGCTTTCTAGTGAAGTACAAGCACTTCAAGCACAAGCACTGGACTTGCCCAGGCAATGTTGGTGTATCCCATCACAGCCCTTCCCTGCAGGAACCCAGGTCACAGCAGCCAACCCAGCAAAAATGCACTAGAGGTGCTGACTGAGGAGCTCCAAATTGTGTCTGGGAGCGATGCAGGATCCCTCTGACAGCCACAGCTCATTCAAGGAGCTGGCAGAGGTGCTCACCTCACCATTTGGCACAGTGATTGGAATTTCTAACACACCCAGTCAGCTGAGGCCAACAGGCTCCTCCTCATTACAGATGCAGCGTTAAAAATCCACGCACCTCCTTGTCACCAGTTTGCAGGAAAACGTGTCTAAAACCAGTTCTAAAATCAGGTCAACTGACCTTGGTGTGACTTACCACAACACAATCAGCACTTCAGAAACACAGATGGTTGAAGTGACGCCACCAATGCTTTAAGCTCAGAAAATTCTCCCCTTTTTCCCCCTAATTTAATATTATTATTTACCCATGCTGTGTTTACTATTTTACGTATGCCTCTGCCTGCCAAGGAACTGCTAACTACTCACCATGAGATTCACTTTGTTAGCACACAGCTGGGTACTTGGTCATGCAACATCCGTTTCTCAGCATTTCTTCTTTTTCTTATCTATTGGTAGATTGTAAGAAAAATGTCCCAACGGAGGATGTCAGTATATGGAAAAAGAGGCTGGTGACCAACAGCTATTAAAACATAACCTTCAGACTGATAACAAACTCACAGAATCATAGAATACTCTGAGCTGGAAGGGACCAACTCAGACCATGAAGTCCAACTTCTGTCCATGCACAGGACAACCCCAATATAACAGTAATACGATTATTCAAGAAATACTTCTGCAATAAAGTGTTCAGAACATCAGCACTTGAGAGACTGGCAGATTTAAAAAGGGCAAATAATCTATTCATTAAAAGGATAAATCTGATTTTCCTAATCACGACTTATTGAACATTAAAAGAAAACTTGCTCTTTCAGTGGTCAATTGTATAATGGACTCAGTTCTAGCTGGCATGTATTAGTATTTGCTGACCTATGGAGAGGCCATTCCGCATGGCAAACACCACAGCTGTATTTCCAATTATTGTAACTTCTGAGCTAATTTCTTCCACTACTCTTTACGATAAATTAGAACTAGTTGAACCAGAGAGTAAGAGCATGGGCAACATCTTCACAGTAACTTCATTTTCACTCTATGATTTGGCATAAGCCATGTACAAAAACACTTAAAAGAACCTGAACAATCTCATTTTAAAAAGTCCTGCAGTGCCATGGCTATAGTCAGCTTGTGGCCAGCTTCAAAGATACCGACTAGCCCTTCTCTGAGTACAATAAATGACAAAATAAACATTTCAGCAGTGAACAAGAATCAAAGTCTAGAGACCAGAGCAGCAAACAACTGCTCCCCAGCAGATGTCTGTGAAAACTGTCTGGCTGATAAGCCATTAAATTCAGTGATTAACTTGCACCAGTTGCTTCCAGTTTCAATTAAGACTTTCCAGGGAAGTGCTGCAGTGACCATCCCTGAAGGTGTTTTAAAAATACGTGGATTTTGCACTTGAGGACACGGTTTAGTGGTGCTGGTTGATGGCCAGACTTGGTGACTTTAACGGTGTTTTCCAACCTGAACAATTCTTCGACTTTATAACTTAATGTTTGCCCAACAAAGTTCGGCACAAGGTGAATACTGTAAGCAAAATAATAATGTTGTCTAGGTCATGAGACAGAAAGGGTCCTCAGTTACAATAACAGAAGTTTCAATGCATTTGGAGCTCTCAGACTCTGGTGCATTCTGCTCAGGAAACTCGCCAGCCAGTGTCTGTATACAGCTGTCTCCAAAGGCTGGAGTCACTCATATCTGCATAAAGAGTTCACTACATTCAAGACTGACACAGAAATGGAGTTCTTATAAGAATTTGAGGGCAAAGTCAGATCCAAGTCGTGTTCACAATTCACAATCCATCAGAAGGCAGCTATGGCTATGCACCCCAAAAGGAACACCCTAACTGATAGCACAGCGTTGGTTCCTGTATTTACTGCATCAGTCCTTTTCAGTCATCCTTGTCTGACCATATAGGTTCTGCAGTAATCTCTCCGAAATGCTCTACCATCCTCAGAGCACAGAGCAGGTATTTGTTACCCACAGTAGATGGTTCTTATTAAAACACCTGTTTTTCTCCTCAGTTCCGGGACACATATGACCCTGCATACAAGAGTCTTAGAAGGTTACATTTTTATCTGAATACCAGTATATGATATACATCCACTTATCAATACGATAAAACATTCAGCTGGGCGATGAAAACCCACCCTGCACCTGTGAGTGTAAGAATTACATTTGGCAAATCTGACAGCAGGTACCTGTCCTAACCATTTTTCATCAGCTCCCAAAACTGTGATAGGAATGTAGTCGAGATCATTCCCCATTTTCCTCTTCATATCAAGTCAGAATCAGGCAGCAATTACATAGCAAGCACTTGTTAATTGTTACTAAATAAATCCATTTAAATTCCCAAATTCATTGTTCGGTCCCCACTGGCAGTTCTGCAGCAACAGCAAACAAAAGGAACCAGACATCTTGCTGTTCAAATAAATCATGAGATGAAACAAAGATTAGCTTGTCTTTACATGCCAGTTAAAATTCTTATTAAGAGACTAAGAGGACTTTCCCAGAGGCACTGTCAGAGCAATCAGGTGAAGCCAAGGCTGCGCTGTGTGTGCAGCACATCCTCACCTGCCCAGCACGGTGGGCACCCACCAGGTTTACAGTGCCAGGAGGGTCTGACTGGAGACGAATGACTGTACAATTTGTTATTCTAAAAATTGCCAATGCAAGTCCAGCAAGCAGGATAAGAATATGAGTGCACAGCAAAATTCCAAATATTCTCTGCTTTTCAACACATTTTGTTGAATTGCTGCAGCACTGAGGTCCAACTAAGCTTGGAGGCATTGTTCAAATTTCCTGCATTTGAACCAGATGCACATTGTTAGTTCAAAAAGCAGATTTTATTTTTATCCCCAATTATTTATTAAATAAAGAAAGCCTCGCACTTTGCATTTAGAATTTAAGAGAAACCTTGCATTTTGTATTTCAAACTTAGGCTGTCAAGTAACAATGAACACCAAACCTTTCCAGATCACTACAGTGTAAAGACAACACCCAGTTCTCATGTCCCAATTTCAAATTCTTTAGATAACACAGGAAGTTCTGTCACAGAACCGAGTTTTTCTTTGAAAATATTGTTTTTCATTGCCATTTGCTTACTACCCAACATCTTCGCAGCCCCACTACAGGAAGAGCAGCAGATCTCTTAAGAACATAGCTCAGATGGAAAAAAATCATATGTATTTGCCAAAAGGCAATAAATAAGGATTTCAGAACAAATTTTATGCCACCCGAAGGTAATTCAATAAGGCAGAAAGTGATTCAAGTCCTTTTTCTCTCTGCTGCATTTTATCCAGCTGTAAGAAACAGCTCACAGAAAGAACTTCCTCATGTAAAAGCCTTTCACTATTCCTACAGCATGACAGTCCACATTACAGATAGGTTTTTGATGACTGAATGGAAGAATATCCTATTTTTAGTAGACTTTTCACTGAGAGAACAGTTGGTGGTTCTGTATACTTTGTAACTTGCCTGTGGATACACTGCATGCACCTGTGTACAAATACAGACCAATAAAAAGGTTAATGAAGACCCCAAAGATCCTCTCCTCCACTGCCCCCAAATGGCTGCCAATGCCTAATGAAAATAACTCCATTTTAAGCAGTGTCCAACACCAATTTAAATAGTGGCTTGTCCACACAACAGTTTTCATGCTCATTCCAGGTTCCCTCCCTCTGCAAAGGCCAGAGGAAGTCACCACCTTCTGCTTCCTACCAGACACACTTGTCTCACCTGTATTTTGTTACAGAAGTCGTGCTAAAATTATGTTGTTGCACAGTCAAAATTTAATAAAGCTATGCAAATAACATCATGGTAACGGAGTTTTCCAGTATCCAGAGTGTTCAATGCTCAGTATTTCCAAAAAGGAATTGCTGGAGTAACACAAATGCTTCCAATGCTTCTTCGGGAGGCAACTGCCATCTCCCGTGTCAGATAGCTAGCAGCTGGAAATGAAGAGCTGTGCAAATAACTTATGTTTAAAAAATGTGCTAAGAATGTTGTTTCAACAGTAAAAATACCCTTGATTTAGAAATATTTGTAGCTTCAGGTTCATGCCACAACTTGAGTTTAAATAAACCCAGGGCAGACCCTGAACCCACCAGATCTGACCAACACCCACCGATGGGGAGACACCAAAGGCCAACCTGAGCGGTGGCCATGGGGCATCTCACCTCCTCTCTGGGCTGCTTCAGGAGGGAAGTTCAAGGGTATTTCCAACTCAAGACACCCAAACCTGCAGGAAAGCTTACCGGTGTGTTATTCCTGCACTCCCATTGGTGCTGTGTGGAGGAGCCCTGGAGTGCAAGACAAGTTGTCACCATGCTCTCAAAACCTTCTGTGAGATATTTATGATGGTAAAAAGATGAATATGAAATAGTCAAATGAGTAAGGCCATTCAGCCACCCAAACAAAGTGCAGTGAAGTGTTCCCAGTGTGGTACTTTATGGCTGAGCAGAAATACGTTACTTTTCTTGCAAGTTCCTCTGTATCGACAAAGCGACAGGAAATTTGAGAGATTTACACTATAAACTCATTTTGAAGCCAGACACTTTAAAGAGGTTACAAGACATCCTTGGTTTTGGAAGACCCGCATATTCTAAAACATTTTGCAGAACAGGAAACTATACCACACAGTATAATAACATTCACTCCACTGCATTTATTTGCTATTCTGATGAACATTAAGAGTCCTGCCCTAATGAATTCCTTTAAGTACTAGGAGCTTCTCCTAATGAGCATTAATTAAACTTTCCCAGCATCTCGACCTTCACCAGAGAAAAGTAATTACTCAATGCTGCCCTACAGAGAAGGAAATAAAATCCGCAGGATTACGTTTTTTTAGACTGAGTAAGTAGGGCAGAGAGGAAAGCCAGCAATTTAGAGGCAAGTTATGTAGTCCGTAATTCCACAACATGAGCAATACTTCAGGCCTTGGATTGAGTAAAACTGTTTTCCTGCTGACTGTAAATAAACCACTAAATAGGGTTTAGTAATAGTACCCAGGTCTGTCAAGGACATAACTATCTATCTTTTTCAAAATGCGTTAAGATGATATAGCACAAGCTATTACCTCAGCTGTTCTGAGTGGTTTAACCCCCAGCTGCACACAGCCATTCACAGTTCATACTTTATCGGGCAGAGAATACATTTAAAAATACTTTAGTTATATATTTGGCATGTTATTGCCATTTGAAACAAAAAATACACGTATAAGCGGCATATGAACGTGTCAGATCTTAAGTCACAGAAACACAGAATCATCACAGAAGGGTCTGGGTTAGAACAATTTTTAGTTTTAAAAAACTGTGTTTTTTTTAACAGGGACCAACTCTCACAATGAAAGAAAAACACAGCAATTTTGTTGCCAAACTTACGTTGTGAGTACTTTTTGTATATGCCAAACATAATTCATTGAAATTCACATTCCAAATATCATCTTCCAAGGAAGCACGATCAACCAGAAAGAAAGTCAAGGCAATGCATCTCTCAATACATTTCTTCGCACTGGAACACCACATTTGTTTACTCACTGGTATTTCCCCTCGATTGCACCCAAAGTACCAAGCAGTTTTCACAAACAAATTCTCCCTGCACCAAAGCATTTTCCATCTAATCTCACTGCAAAGAAGATTAGTGAAATTTCTGAGAGATAATAGTTGTAGCAACAGAGGTAAAAATACTTCCATGGCACTTTTGGTCAGCTGGTTTTTGAGGAATTCTTTAGATCAATAAAGGATGAAACAAGCCATTAAACATAATTCCCAGGGATTAATATAGGGCTCTGCCTCTCTTTTACATAACAAGATACGGAAATTCCTCCGCTGCCCCCCCCAACTCAAGGATATGCATTAGGAGGAAATCATTTCTACAAACCTAAAACTTTAGGGCTTAGTTATTTCCTGATCATTCTGTGGTTTTAGAGGAAATAAACTGGATGTTAATCCTCTTGCATGTAATGAGTGGTACCAGCACACTATGCTGCTTTTTGCTGCAACAAGGTCATGGCAAACCTGGTATATAACCAAAGAAAAGTTGCATCTCCTGGCAACGAAACCTCAAAGAGGAGGATGATTTAAATGCCTTGGGCGTTATTGTTGTCTATTTGAGAAAAAAAAATGTGTCAAAACAATTTTTTAATCCATAGAATGAAAATCTTGGAAAAATTTCACAGGTTTTTCATATAAATGACAGTGCAGGAGGGAAGTACTTAATCAGCTTATCAACTTACGCCAAGTTCAAATTATTTATCAATGGGTTTATGCTTTGTTTTTTGATAATGTCAGCAAAACAAGAAGTAAGTTTCATATATGCACCTCTATACTCAGCTGCAGGACAGAGCTGGTAGGCAAAACCAGCCACACAAACACCAGAAACGTGCTGGACACAGCACATGGCCTTTGCTTCTGCTTCAGTTACACTTTTGCTGTGATCTTTGAAAAACTCCTGCAGGGAAAAGGAAATCTCATATTAAAACAGACACTTCTGCTTTGTGTTTCCGGCACCGGTAGGAGGAGCTGAAACCATCGGTGTGCCTCTGCTGTGGTACTGGTGTCTGAGTACTAGGGAGTGCTTGGAGGATTACTGTTCACCTTAGGTCAAAGAGACAGAAGTGGAGGAGATGCAAAGAAAGGTATCACCAGCCTGGAAAAACTCCTGTGTGGTGAGACAGTAGTGGAACTACAACACAAAGGAAATAAGCAAGGGGATAACAATAATAACATATGGGATAATTATAATAATAAACAAAGGGGATATGCAGGAACAGCACAAAAGAGTAGGATTAGGAGTCTGTTGCTCTGCTCTCACAGCACAAATATCAGGCCACAACCTACTGCAGGTAATTTCTGATAGCAGGAAACATGTCTTCAGGTGTATGACGTGCAAAGGCCATCCCTGGAGTCGGGTTCAGCAAGGTTCAGTCGTTATTTGAACTTTGCTTGTAGCACTTACAGTTCTAGTGTCTCATACTTACTGATTAATAACTGTGTGTAGGAAGGCACAGATGTTCAGTGCTCTTCGAGTTTGGTCCCAGTATACCTTAGGACTGGATACATGAGAACACTTCCCTCTTGTGCTGGATGTTTTTACAGCTTTTTCTTTTCGTCAGCCAAGTAGGAGCTGGCGGAGGCCCCGCACCTACAGACATCTCTGCCTCTCCAGGTGTGCCCAGCTGCAGTGGGAGCACGTCCTGGGCTTTTTGGGCAAAGTTGGGACATGGCAATGAATCACAGAATGGTTTGGGTTGGAAGGGACCAGGGAGACCTTCCACTACACCAAATTGTTCCAAGCCACATTCAGCATGGCCTGGAACACTTCCAGTCCTCCCATCCGTTGTTGGACTATAAAGACTTTTATTTCTGTTTGGGAAGTGTGTCGAAGTCAGAGATGGGGTTTGAAGAAAGGCTTGTCCTGTGAATCAAGTTGAGATTTACTCCATATTGAATGCTTGCAAATTTACAACACTCAGTTGCAGAATACAGAGCATTACAGGTTTACATAAAAACACTTTCAGAAGCTTACAGCTTGAGATGCATCACAGATTAAACACAGTAGTCATGTGAAAGAAAGAAGCAACTCCTTTCCATTGAAAATCCACACACCTTTTTAGGCCTGGCCACTAGGCATTTCACTTCTTTGTAGTGCAAATATGGATAAAAATCTCACATCTTAAAAATTAAAATGAACAGTTTGTATGTCCCAGTGTGTGTCGGAGCTGACCATTTATCGAGCGGCGGGAGAAATGCACAACGACCACCAGAGATGATCAGTATTACTCGTTTATTCCTTCAGCAACCATGGCTTTTATGCCCATGTTCGCTAACGGTAATCAACCTCATACATATTACAAAAACTGAGCTCCTTATAGGCTACTTTAGAAACGATACCTTGCCAGTTAGCCTCACAAGCTAGCCCCATCAATCGTTAAGTTCACTTAAAGAGTGGCTGTCTCGAGTGGCTGTCTAGGGAATTCCGGGACCAAAGATCTCTTGTAACTTTCGGCTCCAGCAAGCTACTGCTTGCAGCTGACAGTTGTTAGCAGCTTTTAGTTATACTGAGATCGGGCAATTCCAGAGTATTCCACATGTGCTTTATTGCGTAGCCAGCTTAAAAGCAGGCTTACCACAAGTGTGTTTCACCTCCTTGTAATCAAATAGAGTTGGGTCAGCCAGTTTGTCTGAGCTAGGAACAATACCAAAGGCCATTCTGAATTTTAAAAAAACAAGGTGGGAGACCTGAGCAGTCCTCTGCCAAAAAAGGCTCTGGAAATCACCCATGGATATTTGTTGGTTTAGAACGTGTATCACACTTTGAATGTAGAGAACATAAAGGAATGTATTCAGTGCTGTGTTTCTCCTGAAGTGCCCTTGCCCTGCTGCTGCCTTTGCCCGAGGTCTTTTTGATAAAGGCTTTAGGGAGAAATTAATTTCCCTCAGACTTGAATCGCTTCGCAGTTGTACTTTGAGAGCAATTCAATGTTGGCTTTCATGTTTTGGGATTCCAACTGTGTCCCTTGTGTTAGGGACTGGTTTAACACACAGGCGAGAGCTGAGCATGCAATTTGGGAATGGTTTTACCAGGACCCATTTGTTTGCCCTGTGTCAGTGAGCATAATGGGACATGCTGGTGGGGGGAATGGTCATGGCCAGCCTCAGGCTTTGCCTCTGGAAACCTGTGGCACCACAGCTTCTTTGGCAGTGCCTGGCTGGAACCCTCTCCAGGATTCAGCATGTCTTCCTGGAATTCCCTTTGGCTTGGCAGAGGTCCCTCAACATGTTTCTGCAGCTAGTGGCTGGGTCACAGGGGATGTAAGTGTGGCACTGCTATGTGGAAATTCTGTATCCTGCTCTTGGTGGGGTAAAAATGGGCTGTCCGTGCCTTCCTGGTCCTTCTCGGTGCTAAGGGGGAACACTGTGGGTCTGGAAAGCCAACAGAGCCCTCTCAGCACGTCCACCACCTGAGGAGGGAGCAGGGCACAGTGGAAAGAACACCAGTGCTGTGTTTAGCTAGAAGAAACATGTTAAAAATATCTCCTTTCATGTTGATGAAAGAACAGATGAGAGAAAAAATTCTGTCTGAAGTGGCTGCTTAATTACTGCTTGATACAACTATGTAGTTTATCAAATTAAGTTGTTAGTGGAAATATATTTAGGGTAGAAAGTGCTTTTTCCTCTAGAACAGTAACTTTCAACTTGTTTGTCTGAATTTTCCAGTGTCACCAAGTTTTGTGTGGCAAACTTGAGCCTGCTTGAGATCTGTCTGCTCCTCTTAAATATTCAATTAACATCATGGAAGTATTGGATAGTCACAGCCTTACCAAACCAATCCAGTTTCAAACAACTGTAACTTGTGACTGTAGTCAGATTTTGTGTTAGGCTATCACATCAAGGCAAAGCAGCCCAGATTACGTTCTCATTAGCTCCGAATGCAGTGGATGTAAGAAAACTTTGACAGACAATTCACACAATCACACTAACCTTGTTAATTGCCTCTACCACCTTTTTGAAAGAATGCTTCATTACCATGTAGATGGAAAATGCATTTCCAGACTCCAAACCCCAGAATACTTCTGATGTTTATAAAGCACCCCCAAACCATATTCGTAAGTCACCAGCTGCTAGGCTGATTGTATTTGTTACCAAAGGCAGTAATGAAACAGCACTGAAGAGAGCTGAGTGGTTCTAGCTGAGTGCTAGAACCACTATTCAAGTGCACCATGATCTGATGGATACAATTCAAGCTTTACTTTTTTTTTTTTTTTACAAGTAAATGAAGAGACATGACAATTCAGAGCTTAAATGATTTTCCTTTTTAACTGCATCTCCCGAAAATAATTTACAATGGCACAAGCTATACAAACTATTCAGCAAGCAAAGAGTGACACAGGATGGATAGTAAACACACTATTGATTTTTAATTTAAAGAAGTTACAATTAAGAGCAATCACCAATTCATAAAAAAAATTACAGGCCTGAGAATCATATATATTGAAAAGTAGCATTAAGCAAGATTTTTTAAACGTAGCTCTGAGAACATACTTTAGAAGCTTCCTGTCAGAGAAAGCCCACAGTTACAACTAACGACCTGGGTGTGCTTTGCAAACGGAATCACTTTTCCACATAAAACCATTATTCTGACATGTTGCGTAAGCAGTGATATCAGCCTGAACGAAAGATCGCTGTGACTATGTTTCATACTGAAAGCTGCACCTGAACTAATGACAGAACATGGCTGTGTGTAACTACTTGCATCTGCACCTGAAGTAACTGGAGACAGCTTTACACAGGTTTTACAATGCCCCTGTCACTTTTAGTGCCTTTACTATCTCCTTGACAAACACCCTTCCTAAGGTACTCCCCCTTCCACCTAAAGTACTTGCTCCTGCTTTTAAAGTTGATCAGACTGGAAGGCATCATATCCAACTGCTATTGAAATACCACCCGACGAAGATTCTGTTCCCACCGTGACCCACAGGGGGCCCAAAAAAGATTAATTTATCACTAACATCAATTAACAACTGAGATGACGAATTACTAAGAATTCTGATTTCTGTGATGATGTAGCAGACCAATCCAAGTCTGCAATCTTCCTACTGCATTTTTCCCCCTCACCTGTTCCGCAGAACTGAATAAGGAATTTACTCACAAATACAAAGAGCTCCCTTTGTCTGAATCCAAATCTAGTACTCTCAAGAATATAGTTGCTTTGAAGAAGAAAATTGTTCCTTTTCAAGAAACAAGAAGCAATTTAACTAACAGCCCGTGAATGCAACAAGATATTTCTTAAAAGGAAGCATCATGAATTAAAAACAAGAACCAAAAGAATTCATCTTAAAGATCTTTAAAACAGAGCAACAATGAAAACTAGAGTAAATTTTTCAGTTGTCAATTGGAATGTACAACCCTCGTCACACTTCAGGATTTTTTTTTTTAGTGTTTAGGAGCTGAAAAATAACTTGAAGCAGATGCTTCAATAATAAAGGAGCACAGTGCATAGTAAGTTATATGAGCATCGCTTGTTTACTTCACTTTTCTTCCAAAAAGACAGTTTAGCTTCAAAGTGTCTTTGTTTTATCAAAGCAAAATGAAACTTCCTTAAAACAATTAAAGATATTGTATCTTCTGAGATAAAACCCAGCCATTTTCTACAACTGACTAGAACTTCATTAAAGCCAGCCAAGAACTGAAGAGTCATATCTAGGCAAAAATTATGGAGATGAAATCTGCTGTTGAAATCATGACTTCTAATAGAAGTTCATCTTTATTTCGTTCTTGGCTTCATTCACAGAGGAAAAAGAAGCCTCCTGCCATTGCTGAGTAGCAGCAAAATGACATTTCAGGGATTTTAAGCAAGTTCTTTCCTGGCATGGACACCTAAGGTTGGTGGGGGCCTAGTAAAAACCCAACATAAATATATATGGAAGAATTTCAATCAAAACTGTCTACCTGCACAAGAAAAGTTCTTTCCAGGAATATCTGGAATTCAAGTGCTCGACCGTTCAGCCCCACCGAAAATGTGATTCCCCTAAAACAAGGGACACGAAGAGGCGGGTCTGGAGAAGAACACAGACAGCACTACCTGCTCTGCCACCAGCTCCAGGTAAATGTACAATCCTACAGTGTCTTTCCTAAGAGACATCAACAGTCAAAACAGGGAAGAGAGGGGCTCTCCTGAATGGAGCAAAAACATACAAATTAGTCACAAAAGCCACAGAGGCCTCATTATCTTCTGAAACAAACACATCAACAAAGAGCAGAACCAATAGAGGGCATTTCTGGTGCGATCACTACCACAGCACTCATCGCAGTAGAATTTAAAGAGAGAGGTATGTGAAAGGGAAAGGCAATAAAATCTATGCCAAGAGTAGTATGTTTATATAAAGAGGAATATGAGAAGCAAGATTATAAATTACATTAACGTCCTAATACACAGTGGTAGTAGAGCTCCATAGCCCTCTGCATCCATGCACCTGAGGTGCAAAATCACAGCATTTTGTGCAAGGCAGCTCCCAAACTGATACAGGACAGTTTTAGAGGGGCAACAGCCTCCTGAAGAAAGCACTTCCCCTTCAGTTTTCTTTCTTGAGACAGCACTACGTGATGAAACGGGGATACCCTTATTCAGTACGGCAGACCCGTACGCTCTGGGCTTTTCTTAGTGTGGTCAAATGACTCAATTTTTCTTCTGCAGTACAGAACAGGTCGGTTCCCCATTCACTCTCAAGCAAGGAGGGCACTTTTCCACAGCAGCACCCAGTAGACCCCCCCCAACACTCACCAAGGACTGCAGACTTGAGCTGGACATGCAGCTCCTCAGGCTTCCTGAGTAACGCATTCCTATGTTCCATCATGGCACTGGACTGCTGCCAGCTTCCACAGAAACACAGAATTAAGGTAATGCCTTTTCTCCGAGAGGCAAAATTATCCTAGTGTATGTACTCTGATCTCTGTTTCAACACAGCATGTTTAGAATTCATTCGATTTTGTGAAAACAGCCCAGGAGTGCAGCTCACCTCCTCTCTGCCTTCACTGCCGAACATGCAAATCTTTACCCCCACATGGTGGCTATGTGCCTACCTCAAGCATAAGAAAACATGTAAATGAACCTCACATGCTTTGAGTATTGTGTCTCAAGTGCTGAATCCTGACCTGAGTCACTGGATTTGTCATCGCCGTTTTCATTCATTCTGCTTCAGAGAAGGGACCCCCACTACGCACAAGCCGAGTCATAACATTCCCGTTAACTCCTGCTGGTAATGGAGGTATTAGTAATTGATTTCAGTCATGTGAGAAAAGGCATTCAGCAACAAGTTGTCTTCTTGTAAGATTGTATTAGATTTCGACCAGCAGAGCTCTTCGGAAAGGGTAAGGTGACAGACTCACAAAAAAATCAGTGTGGTACAAGTACATCCACCTGTCAGTCCTCTCATCCTCTGCACTAATGTACCGTATTTCAAATAAAGCAATAGATCTAAGGCACTTAGAGGTGTCACATCACAAAACTGCAGACAACGGTTGAGTGCACACAGAGCAGCAACACATATCAGCTTCGGACTGGGGTATACTGAATCTATTGGAAACTGCACTAAAGACTAGAAAAAAACCCCATCAGCTGTGTCAGTATGAGCTGGGATGTCCTCCACATGTCCCACTGGAAGCAAAAAAAAAAAAAAAAATCAAAGCACAAACTGACACTTCCCAGAGGCCAGGCAATCCTGACTGAAGACAAGGAATAAATGCCCCAGCCAGAGGAAGAGCTCCAGCCATGAATGAACGTCAGCTCCGAAACAAAACTATAGGAAATCACGGTTTCATAGCTTCAGGAACACTGAAAAAAACATTAGTCCAAAGAAGACTTTTCATCCTTTTACATCTTGCTGCATTTTTTCATTAAAGATCAGTTTTGACACAACAGAGCCAATGTGCACTCATTCCAAAACCAAGGGTCCAAACTATATGCTTTGGAAACATTTCTGAAGTGGAAGAGCTGCAAGACTCTGCCTATTTCCGGCCAGATCCTTCTTATAGCGGCCATGAAACCATAATAACTGCCACAGAGTAGCTGTATTCCTCAAAGCTTCTTAGTCTGGAAGGCAAATGCATTCCTTCCCACATAGTATCTGGCAGCTCAGCCTGCAGAAAGAGGAACTTGTATCAGTATTCAACTTGTATCAGATATCAGTATTTTTTTCCTTATTTTAAGCCTGCAGTCTAGTTTTGATGTATTTTGGCTACCATGCTGTTATGAAGAAAGAAGACACTCAAGGTTGTACTGATGGGTATTTTAGCAAACAGTCTCATTTGCACATACATACAAACATCTCTCTGCCTAAATCTGAATCATCACAGAATCACCATCCTAGAATAGTTTGTGTCACAAGGGACCTTAAAGACCATCCAGCTTCAATCCCCCCACTACAGGCAGCAATGCCACCACTAGATCAGGTTGCTCAGCGCCCCTGAATATGCATGCAATCAGTCACAGAATCACAGACCGATTTGGGTTGGAAGGGCCCTTAAAGACCATCAGAGTTCTACGCCCTGCCATGGGCACAGACACCTTCCACTAAACCATATTTCTCCAAGCTCTGTCCAACCAGGCCTTGGACACTTCCAGCGATGGGGTGGCCACAATTTCTCCAGGCAACTTACTTCAGTGCCTCACCAGCCCCACAGGAAAGTATTTTTTTCCTAATAGCTAATCTAAAATTATCCTCTTCCAGTTTGAATCCATTCTCTTTTGTCTTCTCACTACTCATGCTTCTAAAAATATCCCTCTCCATCTTCCTTGCAGGCTCCCTTCAGGTACTGGAAGGAAAGTAGGCAGCTTTAGAGGATGAACTTAGCACTCAAAAACAATGGATATGACTAAAACATTCTATTTCCCTAATGGAAATAGAAGACCCTGCAGCAGCACCAGCCAGTTACAAGGTTAATGCCCTAATGCAAGCAACACGGACAGGGAAGGTCCTCGAGCACCCAGCCATTATTAAAATGCATGTAAGCAGGCGATTAGCTGCAAACCAGCACCTCTCAAGCGTGGCTCAAATACAAATGGTGTCATTAGGATGAGCCGGCCCCTGGCAGCATGCATGCACATCCATACAGATATCCCAAAGCACAAACTGCCCTAGCTCTCTGTATGGCTGCTTTGCTCATCTGATCAAGATGATGATGACGAAGATGACGAACTACACACAAACAGAGGAATGGTTATCATCTCAAATTTCATTTAAAATTTAAGTTTAATTTAGACAGCTCAGATCCCAGCATCAGCCCCAGGTGTCACTGGCAAAGTGCTCAAGACTGGTCTTCCACAGAATCTGTGTCAATCCCTATTGAAACTGGACCCATGGATTTTCTGGCTAGTCTGCACACACCTGAGACAATCCTGACCTGAGACACGATACTCATCCCCGGCACACTGGTCTTGTATTCCCTCCTGAGCTAATAAGGTTGTACATTAGGAAGAAGTTCTTCACAGAAAGGGGTGATTGGGTATTGGAATGGGCTGCCCAAGGAGGTGGTGGAGGTGTTTAAGAAAAGACTGGACGTGGCACTTAGTGCCATGGTCTAGTTGACAAGGTGGTGTTAGGTCACAGGTTACACTTCATGATCTCAAACGTCTTTTCTGACCTAGTTGATTCTGTGATTCTGCAATTCTGTAATACAGACAGAACAAGAATGCAAAGGGCAAATTTCTTCATCAACAAAATGGTCCATCACTTGTGATGCACAGTTAACAGATGGCGTTCAAATTAACATTCATATCCTTCAAGTGTCTTATCAAACAAGCCTAAACAGCATCTTGAAATTTCCATTTTAAATTTTCTATGAGCTTGCAGAAGGATCAGACAGATTTTACTGCTGTCAACTGAAGCTGTTACTGCCTTTAATGAGAGACTACATTACAACTTGAACTAAAGCAGTCCTGATCCTGCTGTTCAAGGCCACCAGGTCAGCTGCACAGACGTCACCTGGAAGACGGAGCACCAAATTTGCCCATCTAAAATGCAGAGGCAGACAATGAGCATCAAGATCTTACAAACACAGATTCAAGGAGACAAATTCCAAACTGTCGACCCCTGACACGGGATCCCATCAGACTCTGTCCCAATTAGCAACCATGCCTGAAGAGCCATGAGGCACATGTAGATCTTCTGGCAGAGCACTCCATGCCTTTCAAATGATGGTTCACTCGAGTTTTGAATTGGAAAAAATCATTAAACATGGGGCCTTGAAATGCAGTAACACAATTACATGTCTTTAAAGATTCAGACATATTATGAGCCCACCAGGAACCGCCAGCTCCTGGCCCTCACTCTCTTCACCTCAACCACCCACGCACATTCCCAGATGCCTTCCAAAACACGGCAGGTTTGGATGGCTCTGGGTCACAAGTGAAGCCAAATTCAAAGTCACAGGTCTTCACAGAGAATGCCTCGTCAACAACTTTCCTAATTACACATACCCCTGACTGGAAAACTGTCACTGAGAGCTGCAGCGCCCTTGCAAAAAGCAACCCAAAACCAGTATGTTTTAAAATACTACAATTAAGGACACTAAAACTAACAGAGAAAATTACTACAAAAATCATTTGATGTGGTAAATACGCTCGAGTATGGGAAAAATTGCTGGATTTGAGGATTCAGTTTGATGTGTTCCAAAAGTTACATAGAATCAGCACAAAAATGCCACTGCTCATTGTACAACTTACTAGCATTGGGTTTACAAGTTCTGGATGACTATACTAAACAGCACAGGTCCTTACAAGACCCCAGCAGCAATTTCCATCTGCGGAGAAAACCAATCCTCTATTTCAACCAGTTAACTAAGCCACAGGAGAATTCTGCTCTTGTATTTTGGCAGCTACACTGCCACACCATGCTCATGCAGCAAGAGCCTCATCCAAGTCAGCGATACCTTACTGAAAGCCTACTTGAAAATCCACTACACCAAAATACTTGGATTTGATTAAATCAGCCAGTGAATCTTCAGAAGTTAAGAGACTCTCCTCTAAAAAGCAGCCCATTCTCCTCATTAGGTGGTATTGATTCACATGCCCAATATTCTCCTTAACTCAAGTTTTAACCAACTTGCTGGAATCACCAGCCAGCCCGTGTTGATCTTCTGGACTCTTTTCCCATCAGCACTCCATATTCTTCACTCCTATCCCTTTCACAGCCCCGGGATTTAAGGAACAGGCAACACATTAGTGTTTATACTTGGAATTCCTCATGAACATCATCCAGCTCTTGCCATTTTCTATTATTAATTGCCTCAACTTATTCTAAATCTTTTCCACCAGCTTTGACAGTTTCACATCTCTGTTTTGGAAATCCACAGTACAAGAATATCCCTACTTCCCTCCATAGTAAATACAAGAAATCCCTTTGAACTATAGTTTCATCTTCCACAAGCTCTCTTTTTAAAAGAGATTATTTTCTATCTTAAACAACTTGTCCCTCCTTTTTTAATCCTCTTAGTTCAAATCTAACTCACAGCTGTTTGTTCTTTACCATTTTCTCCCTTCAGAAAGGATTTCCAATTCTGTAAATCAAGACCTTTTTCAAAACTTATGAGACTTTTGTAGGTGCTTTTAAGGTGTGTCTCTGTTTAATTACTTTGCTTTGTTGTTTTAATTTAGCAAGTTATATGACTCAGGGCCAACAGCATAGTCTCTGTATGGAAGGTGACTTTTCATTAGTGGTCAAACATGGAAAACCCTGCTTAAAATGTGGATTACATGAAGTCAAATAGCACTCAGCAGTTACAAAAGAAAAACAAGACAAGTGTTCAGCATACAAACTCTATGAGAAACATTACAGACCCCAGTCATAGAAATATTGACATCCGCTGGGTTTCAGAGAAAACTGTTTTTTATCAAGACACTTTCTCATAAGGCAGCAGGGTCACACCGGAGGTACCTCTGGAAGTCATGAATTAGCTCATGTGGCTGCAAGTGCCACTATTCAGCATTAATGTGACATTTAACAGGAACCTTAAATACGATTTCACTACAAGCATTAGTTAATTACCACGTACTCAAAAATTATACACATCTATGGAAAAAAAAGAACAGCCGGAATTTGTTCTCAGAGTTTTTGTCTTTGCCAAACGGGAAACAAACAAGATGGAGCGACGGACATCCCGGTGCTCCATCCCGGTCATTCCCCACCCGCCTTCAACCTCTGCAAGCAGGGGATTATATAAACACCATGGAAAACACGTCCCGATCCCCCGAGAGTAGGACGCGGGGACTGGACTCTTTGGGAGCTACAGAATCACCCGGAGCCACGCAAGGGTCACAGCCGCACAAACACCGCATCGCAGCGACGCGAAGCCGATCATTCCGGGCGGGGAGCGAACCCTTGGGAGAGGCCACCGGGACGGGCCAGAGGAATAAGCACCGTCCCGGGGCCATCCCGGGACTGCGGGACGCCCTCCCCGCCCCGCTCGGCGGCGGCGCCTTGCCGAACCCGCGGGAAGTTTCCCACCGCGGCACCCACGCCCGGTTTCGCCCCCGGTTCCTCGGGCGCCGCTTCCCGCCGCGCCTCCCCGCCCCCAGGGCGCCGGCGCGGCCGGGCCTACGCGCGCCGGCTGGGCGGCGCGAAGGGCCCCAGTCCGGCTCGGCGGCGGCACGGCCCCGGTCCGGTCGGCGGCTGAGGGCACTCACCTGGGCGCACGGCTTGAGTCGCGGGCTCCCTGAATGCCGCACCACAGCCAGCGTGTCGCGGTGCGTGAGGCCGCTCACCGGAAGTCCGTTCACCTCCAGCAAGCACGTCCCCCGGCGCCGGCGCCTTGCCCGAGAGCAGCGCGGGGCCCGGCGCGCCCTGCCGCCCGCGGACAGGCGCCCGCCAGGTACGGGAACTCCCCGCGCTCGGCGCCGCGCAGCAGGTCGGGGTGGCGGCCCGCGGCGCCCCAGGACACCAACACTCCTGCACCTGCTCACCAGTGCCGCTTCTTCCGCGCGTCTGGACATCCGCAACACGGGGCGACGCTACCCACCCCGCGCGCGCCGCTCCGCCCGGCCGAGGCTGCACCCGACTGCCACCCGCCGCGGCGCCGACCCAGCCCCGCCTCGCCTGCCTCACCCTTCGGCCCGCCCCCGCCGCGCAAACCACCCCCCCCACACCCCCCCTCCTCAGGCCCGCCGCGTCTGCCCCACCGCCGGCCCGCCCCGCCCCGCCCGCGCGCCCTGCCCGCCTGCCGCACTGGCCGCGCTCTTCCGCTCCTGCCTGGGCCCGCCGTGAGCGGGGTGCCGGTCAGCTCCCTGCGGCCGGGTTGCCGGCGCGCGTATGGACCTCGGACCCGCCCGCTAGGGTCCCGTAAGAGTCGTGGCACGTCCCGGATGTGGCCCCCTCGCCCGGGAAGAGCCCCTAGCCAAGGCCTCCCTAGGCCGTGGTGCCCCCTCAGCCAGGAGCCCCCCAGCCAGTGCCCGTTGCGATAGGGTCCCCTCTCCTCCAGGGCTTGCCTTGGGAAGGTTCTCTCCTCAGCCAGGAGCCCCTCAATGAGTGCCCTCGTGTCAGTCAGGAACTCTATCGGGATTTCTCCTCAGCCAGGAGCCCCCCCTCAGCCAGGACCTTCACTCACCTAAGAGAGCCCAGTCAGCTTCCACCTAAAGAAGGGTTTATCTTCAGCCAGGCTTGCCTCTCACAGAGGATCTCCCCTCAGGCAGGAGCCCCTCTGGGCAGCTGGGTTTGAGGTGGATGTGATGGTTGAGATGGGCTGTTCATGCTCCACTCTCTCTTTCATGTTTGCACTAATTAGTGCCTGCACAACCAGACAGGCAGAGACACCAATCCTATGTATTCCCACCATTCCTATGGCCACTGCCACTGGAACCAGTTACTTCAAAGTGGCTCGAGCACCTCAGGCCAAAGCAGAGCTCGCAAGAGTGGGTACAATTTAGATATAAACATTCAGATACTTTTTCAACTGGAAAACACGAATGCAGTGGGTTTTCTCTTCACATGAGCCTGTTTATTAGCTGTGATTCACAGATCTCAGCACAGCAATTAGTTCATGCTGGGTGCAGATTACATGCCAGGTATGTGCCATGCACATCCCAGCATTCGGGAGCACAGTGCAGCTGCTGAACAAATGAAACACTCAAAAGGACAAAGCACAGGAAAGTTCATTCAAAATCAGTGTCACTGCCATAAAAGCTGGAAATTAATCCTTTGAAAGCTTTCTGGTTCAAATTGCAAATTTCTCTGTCCAGTCCTCAATTTGTTTTTCTCCTAATCAGAGGCTGAATTTCCACCGCAAATCTCTTGACGTGTACAATGTTTTAGGAGTGTCTTGAAGGTTCCAGTGTGCCAGTGGGATGAAGTCCTTAAGGAACAGTGGAGTTGCAGGAAAATCTGAGTCCAGAGAAGGTATAGCCTTGCCACTGTTTGCAAATAAAGAGGCATGACTCAAATACTTCTTAACTTTCTGCAGGAGGACGTTAAGAAGCCAGTACCTGCAGAGTCTAAAGAATGTTTGCTGAGTCGTAAAACAATGGATTTTTGTTCCCATTGGTGTGTCCCTGTGTTCACCTCAGTCTGGACAAAACAGTATGTTAAAAGTATCAGATTTCAACACCGAATTTTGCAATGGTAAATAGAAGCAAGTGAAACCACCAAGAAACCTTCTTGTAACAAATACCAGTAACTTCTGCAACCAGGTATTTTCCAGCTCTTAGAGACACGTCTACCCTTAAGGCCTGTTACTCTGTGGCTTAAAACAAAAAAAGCAAGAATGCTTCCAAAGAGGCCAGAAGAACACCAATCTTATAATAAAAACATGCTTGCTGGGGTAAAATAACGTAATCCAAACTTGTTTGCGGACATTTACCAAATGCTCCCGATGCATCTGAAGTATAGTGCCTCTGGCACTAATGGAGTTACAACAAGCATAGGTTCAGCTCATCGTGTTCACTGCAATTTGAGGCACATTGGGCCACCTGCCAACAGGCATGGAAAAAACTGCCATAGATTAATTTTCTTTCACGTGCAGAATGAAAACAAGAAGGATGAAAGCTTTGTGGTGCTTGTGAAGTGGACATTAAAAAGAACACTGTCACATTGTTTGAAACCAGCCTTCAATTTTTCACATGGGAATTGTGATATTAGGCATGAGCCGTAATTTACGAGCTGCTGACAGTAGCCTGTTCCAGATGTTCCAGAGAACACAGTGGGTCCTGTGTAGAAATTGTGGACATCTCAAGGAGGAGATGAGTGTCCTTTTGCCTCCAGGGTTGGCAGTTTGTCCACTCCCCTAAGAGGAGTTTTGTTCACCCCTCATCTTAGGAAAATACAGCTCAGTCTTTTCACTGGCCAAGACTTCAAACCTTGGAGTGAAATGCCCACTGCATTCACACACCTGATATGAGGAACAGCTCCAGAAATGCTGAGATGTGCCAGTTAACAATAACACTGGTAAAAAAAGCAAGTAATGAAGCTGCTGTTCTACAGTGGAAGTACTGTTGTCTTTAACAGTATGCTTCCATATAAAAGCCAAAAAAAAAAAAAAGCTGCCTAATCCTTACAAATATTATGATGCCACTAAATTGGGCAGGTTCATTGTACAACACATGAACCATAATCCTCTTCTGGAGCTACACGTCTACCTGCCAGTCTCGTTGTATTCTGAGAGAGTAAATAGTGCTGTTGAATGTATTTATTTTCTCTGTATCACTTGCAGATCCCCCATCTCCTCTTCAGCACCTGGCGTGGGGATGCTTTGTCATCAGAGACTAATCCACGACCGTGACCACAGCCTGTGGGGGTCCTTGAAACCCTGCCCTGGGGTCCCTCTGCTTGGATTGACACTGCTGGAGGTTGGGGGCACCCCCCCCCCCAGTACAAGGCATGATTTTAAGATAGCCCACCCCACACAGCCCATCTCACCCCGTGGGAACTGCTGTATTATTCTCCACAAATAAACTTTGAAACATTGTATGGGCTGCTTGGAAACTGGCTGACAGTTTTAGTCCATCTGTCCTGCTTTCATTCGTCCTTCCAGAATACTCATCGCAGATCCCAGACACGTAAAGTGTCTGTGCAGCTTTGGTGTGATCAGAAGGGAACCCTGCACACCCACCAGCCCCAGCCTGCGGAGGGCTGGGGAATAGTGTGTTTACTGAGCACTGGTGTTTGGAGCTCTCACTGAGCTAAAAGGGGCATCAAAGAAACATCAGAGCTCCAGCATCCCTGTTTCATTGCCCATCATACTGTGGCAGCTGCCATTACACTCTGCTCTTGGCATCAGCACATGTGGAATGACATGGGAAGAGGGTGCTGAGCTCTGCCACATCAGAATGAAGGATATAAACTGCTTCAGGGTAGCACAACTTTTGGTAGGCAGGGAAGCAAAGTTTGTTTATCAAACTGCCAAAGTTCAAAGGCAATCAAAATAGCAAAAACATGTCAAACTGCTGTTTAATCAGAACAGAAAGACACACTTTCTCAGAGAGGAGAAAAGGAATTATGGTGTTGTGTTTGGATTCCTCTGAAGTCCTTTTGCTCATGTCCAATGCTTGCCATGAAAATCTTGGTGTGATGCGTAGGTCAGCAGTCCTGTGCTTACAGGGGAGGGACCCAGCCAGAGGCAAAATATTCACACAACACGCACAAACACAAAAGAAGAGCATCTCCATCCTCAGCAAGGATGACATGAAAGACAGTTGCACCAATGCAGAGCAGTGTGCAGGCATTTGTTTGTGCAGAAGTGTGTTATTTCCTATCTTCCTGGTGACTGGGCACACAGGAGCTCTGACTATCTCTCAACACCACAACCTGACCACAATGCTGTTACAGCTTTTGGGAGAACCAACAGTGGTGGTTGACTCTACTGCATTAATTGAAAACAAAAACGTTGCTGGGAAGAAGCAGTGGGCACAGTGTTGTTCTCCAAGAAAGCCCTCATCCTAAACACGGGGTAACAAATTATTCAGGAAGCTTCGTGCTTCTGAGGAAGCACAAACAAATCATGGTTTGATAAGAGTGGTTCAAAGACAGTCACTTGCTGCTCTGTTGAGAGTCATATCCAGGACTGACTATTTGAAAATTGTGTGACACTAAGATACATTTATCTGAAGACAAACTTTTAAACATCACAAAGTAACTCGTACAGGAGCAAAAGCTGCCATGGAACCAGATCTTACCAGGGAATTTCTTAAAGCTTAGAGAATAAACCCAAGCCTTAAGAGAGATCTGTGTCGCCCTGGGCTGACTAATCCCTGGTGTCTGCTCCTCCCCTGGGAATGGGAAATGTATCAGCCCAACAGGCTGTAGATGGGGATCAATGGATGTTTCACTGATGCAAAGCTCCTCCATAAATTTGCCTGTATTTTATAAACACATCAGCACAGCAGGCAAATGAGAGGCAGTATCAGCAGGAATAACATTCACACAGTGGTATGTCCTTCTTTGCTCCTCTGTCACAAATTAATAACCATTCTTGAGCAATACAGATATTAATTACTGATCATTGCATATGATAGAATCAGAGAATCATAGAATATTATGATCAAGTCCAACTCTTGGCCCTGCACAGGACAGCCTCAAAATCCTACCAACCTCAAAATCCTACCAATCCTACCAGTGTCGGAGACTGTTGTCCAAACACTCCGTGAGCTCTGGCAGCCTTGGGGCTGTGACCACTGCCGTGGGGAGCCTTTTCAGTTCCCGACCACCCTCTGGGGAAAGAATCTTCTCCCAATTTCCAGCCTAAATATCCCCTGGCAGAACTCCATATTGTTCCTTCAGTTCTGTCACTGGTCACCAGAGTCGAGATTGGTGTTGAACGTCTCCTTAGTAATCCCATAAAATTTTCAAACAACAAGAGTACAGATCCTCTATATGCCTCAACTTTCCAGCTGCACATTCAACAACATTTTGCACCTGAAATATCACAAATCCTTTTAAATGAACACTCATGAAATGAAAGACACCTCCATGGAAGGAAGCCGTGTAACCCTGCAATGGAGAATATGGGAAAAAACCAGACAACAAACGGTTTGTATGTTTGTTTGTTTGTTTGACACAAGCCACTGACAAACAGGGTAAAAGCCTGGGCAAGGGATGAGTCTTCTCCTGACCTGTGTTGTACTGCTTTGTACAATGACAGCAGTGTTCAGCTAAACTCAAGATGGAAAAAAAAAAATTTAAAAAAAAAAAAAACAAACCCAAAAAACAGAAGGGAGAAGACAATAACAAACAAGGCACCTCTGTAACAGAGGGAATAATGTCGGAGAGCAACTGTCATGCAGGGATGTACAGGACATACAGTCATATATTGTCAAGCACTTTTCATCTACTTTACTGTTTCCTCTGTTCCTTATCCACAAGAGTCAAAACTTGTAGAATAAATTTAAAAAGTAACTAACAGAGATTGCTCCACATTTGCCTCCTCCAAGTACGATTAGATGCTGAAGTAGAGTTAATGAGATGAGCTAAGAGGACTTGTCAAAGTGAATAAAGAAGTAGTCTATGCAAAACCTCTCAGCTGTTCACTCTGGGATGTGCACAATGTGATCAAGCATTGCTGCCACCAATGAATGCAAAGTGGGGATAAAGGCCCAGTCAAACTGTGAGTGGAGAGTCATGCAGTTGTAGAGATTTATGGCATAGGTTTGAAATCTACATATTGGATTTAGAGCCTAAATGTAGTAATGGAGTGCTTAAATCTAGATCTAGAGCTTTATGCTTTGCAGAAAAACAAGGCTGGAGAAAAGCAGTAAAATGCTCTGGCGTGGCTGAGAGAGGCAAGCAGGACTGAGGTGTTTGGCAAGCAAGGACTGAGCATGATGGGAACAGGGGACCATTGGCAGGGAGCTGCAGTGGCAGAGCCACTGCTACTGAATTACAAAATCACGGGTCACAGAATGGGTAAGGTTGAAAGGGACCAGAGTGGATCATCTGGTCCACCCTCCCTGCTCCAGCAAGGTCATCCCAGATCATATGGCACAGAATTGTGTACAGACTATTCTTGAGTATCTCCAGTACAAGAGACTCCACACCCTCTCCGGGCAATCTGTTCTAGTACTGCATTGCTCACACATTAAGGAAGTTCTTCCTCATATTCAAGTGGAACTTCCTGTGTTTTAGTTTCCGCCTGTTGCCTCTTGTCCTATTGTTGGGCACCACCAAGCAGTCCACCTTCTTGGCAATCTTCCTTTACATACTTACAGACATGTATGAGGTCTCTGATTACTCTAACCCTCTCTGTCACCCCTTCTCAAGGCTGAATAGACCCAGCTGCCTCAGCCTTTCCTCATGAGACAGATGCTCCAATCTTTTGATCAGGTTTGTAGATCTAAATTCAGTGATTGGGAACGGTCTGTGCTGGGATAAACCCCTGGCTAATGGGTGTCACAGGCCAACTCTACTTCGCACGCGGGACTGACTGGCAAAGTACACTATTTCATCCATATATTAGGAATGGCAGAAGCTGTTGGTTTGGTGATGTTTTACCATGTTCATCCATTCAAGCATTTCTCCACGCTTGGGTGTGTTTCTGATCATCACCCACGAAAATCCTTTGTTTGACCTCCCCCTTGATGCCAGCCTCCTTCACCAGCAGCAAGTTAGCATCTGTAAGCAGTTCAGCTCTGTCAGCAGTTTTACATCTTTAAAAGGATCTGATTTATCTATAGCACCCTTGTCAAGTTTTACAACCCTGTTCACAGGGATTTGGGATAGCTGGTATGGTCCAAAAGCCTCTCCCGGTCTCTGCCTGATAAAAGTAATCCCCAGCTCCTCTCTGGTTCCTGCTGCTTCTCACCAGTTACTTTCTCTCTCCTCCCTGAATGTCAGCTGCTTGAGCAGCTGGGGAAACAAGGAGGACCAATTAAAGCTCATGGAGCAGCACTACCAGCCCTCTGCGTCCATGCACAAACTTCCCTGGAGAACACAGAAGGAAAATCCATTTTCTCGAGAGTTGATGCCCACCTCCCAGCCTGAGTCCTGCACATGAGGTCTGAGCTTGTCTTTCATAGACACCTGGAAATATTTCAATGGACTGGAACCAGTAACCAGTAACCAGAGAGCTGAGGTGTTGTCCGACCTTTCCAGTTCCACCAGCCCTACTGACAGAAGGAGGACCAGTGGGGTGTTAGGAAGTGAAAATCAAGTCTCCTTCCCCCTCTACATTTGGAGGGAGCACTAGGGTTAGCTATATGGGCATCAGACTTCTCCTCGGGTCGCTTCCTGGTGTTCCAGGTGTGATTTCAGACTGACACAGCCAGCCTCTCTTTCACTGCTATTGATGACACCACTGGCTTTGTCACTTTGTCAGTCTTCCAACTGCTCGAACCTTGCAGAAAGCCTCATTTGAGCAGATCAGCAGCCTAGCCCACTGAAGGATGACTGCTTTCATTAGTATGAGCAACAGCTCATGCAAATCTGGTTACATTGCTTGTATAAATCTATATGATTTATACATTCCTTGTCTTTCCGTGATTAGTATTTAAGCAGCAACATACGAGGGATTTTACAGACTTACTCAGAAAAGACTGTCCCCATTCCTTTTTTTTTGAATGTTAATAATGTTGCTAGTCTCAGTAGGTCTGTCATAAAAATATTATCAAAGGAGCCAATATAAGTGCAGAATTATTTGCTGTTTGGAAGATCCAGACACAGAAAGCAATACTAATACAAAATAACTTTGATACAAGTTTTACAGAGAGCATTTTTTACAGCCCCAGCTGTAATTACAGCTCATGTTGAATAAGCTGCTTAAAAAGGCTTTCAGTTAATTTACATTTTAGTACAAGAAGTGTAATAATGCTCTCTGACAGAAGAAAGTTCACCTCAAAGTGACATCAGAAGTCACCCAGATGTGGCTACAGTAGAGACAAAGCTTCAGAAAAAATGCATAGGTGGGGTTCAGAGCCACCTCAGATAAGGGCTGTACATGGCTGCAACTCACACAGAGCTCTCCATGCTTGAGATGTAATAGTCTCCTTATTTTCCATGGCTTCTACAACACTCTTGCTGAGAGGTGCTGCAGCTGAGTGTCCGCTGTGAAATAAATTGTTGTCTTCCCACTGTATTGTGTCCTGTTCTAGATCGGTTCCTCCATTCCCTCATGGTTTTCAGCAAGTTGCAGAGGCAATCTCAGAACTAGAGCTCATGTACCAGTGTCAGTGTTCCTCCAAGAGCACCGATGAGACGCCTTTCTCTGTGTTATTTCTTCATTATTTTTTTCCTCCCATATCAGCCAAAACCCATCCCACTATGTTACAACATATGTAATTCTGGAACTCCTGTTCTATTTTAATTCAGTTTTTAAATTATTGTTCTAAATATGGGGATAGAACTTCTCTAGATTCTTATTTCTACTGGCAGTGTCTGTACAGCAACACATGTCACTATAGAAGAAACCTGATTGGTATTGCTGGGTTTTGTTAATAAGTTATTAGCAAAGGACTGTTTGGGAGTAAATGGGATCTAACAGAAGCTTCATAGTTTTCCATTAGACTCCGCCACTATCATTTAGAGGTAACTTCTTTTGTAGTCATTAATGAATAACGACAATATGATAATCTTCAAAGCTCACCATTCCAGCACCAGCCTTTCCTCTGACTTACAATTAAGATGTCAAAGCTAATTTTCCTCTCACAAAGCAGGGACTTTTCTTTCTTTGCTGATGCGTCTGTTTTACGGGTATCACTTCTCAACTCCCACTGCTGGACTCAACCTCACAGAGAAGGATGGAGGGGGGAGTACACAGTGCTTCATCTTTCACTGTCAGCCCCCCAAACCAGTTCTGTAAGAAAAAAAGAAAAAAGGAGCATATTCTCTTGCTAGATGGCTCCCGTGGGTTTGGACACTTATCTTTTATTGACATAAGGGGCAGGAATCATAGAATCAGGGAATCATTTAGGTCAGAAAAAACATTTAAGACATCAAGTCCAACCAGTAACCCAGGACTGCCAAGGCCACCATTAATCCATGTCCTCAAGCGCCACATCTGCACATATTTACAATCCCAGGGATGATTACTCTACCACTGCCCTGGGCAGCCTGTTCCAATGATGGACAACCCTTCGGTGAAGATATTTTCTCTCATATCTCATGTAAACCTCTCCCGGTGCAACTTGCAGCCATTTCCTCTCACCCTGCTGCTTACTTGGGAGAAGACAGAATCATTTAGGTTGGAACAAACTTTTGAGATCCTTCAGTCCAATGTCAGGATTTTGCACTGGTCTCCAGAGTACAATGTGATGCTTTTCATTTTTAGGTGAATGAAGTAAGATCCCTGAGGCAAAACTGTGCTCCCTGGACATCAGACATACTGAAATGCTTCCATATTGCCTCTTGACATGTCTGACACCCACGGAGCCTCATGCTGGGCCTGCCTAACTGTCAACCTCGAGGATGCCCTCATCCCTTTAAGCTTTCATGTGCTCTTGCTTCTTCTCATGTATTTCTATTGCTAACAGGTTCCCCGGCTAACACAGCAGTGAATACATTATTCAGCCTGGCTCACTGACTTCACTGCTGGCTGTCTCCATTACAGCGACATCCTCCAACACTTATGAGTGGGGATCCCAAGATTCCTTAAGTGTCCTGGCAGAATGTGACTGATGCCGCAGGGCTCAGTGAGAAGTGGCAGTGGGATGGGACCAGAGCCAGGGATCTCTGTTCAGACAACGCAGCACCACAGTGCACAACCCCAGCTCCTCCAGCCCATTGTAAGCCCCAGGAGATGCAGGGGAGGCAGGAGAAGCTTCTTGGGGCTGGAGTGTCACTGGTGCTTCTTCTATTACAGTACAGATCTGCTACCACCATGCCACATCCCTTTCCCTCTTTTCCCACATGAACCGTGAACTGAACAATTACATCTGCATCTCACAGGGGACCTGTGAATCTTAACTAAATTGTGCATTTCAGTTCTTTGTGCTCTCAAAATGCAGTGTGTTTCATTCCTTCATTTGTTCACAGTGACTAGCATTATTAATTTGAGTCAGGGTGGTCCCCACCAAGCCTGTGCAAAGATGGGTTCCCAATTCCACATGATACATTGGGCAGGCACAGACTCCTTCTGCTGCTCCCTAATACTAACTAAAACAGGAGACATTTGGGTTAGATATTAGGAAGAAATTCTTCCATGTGAGGGTGCTGAGGACCTGGCACAGGTGGCCCTGAGAAGCTGTGGCTGCCCCATCCCTGGCAGTGTCCAAGGCCAGGCTGCACATGGCTTGGAGCAACCTGAGACAGTGGTAGGTGTTCCTGCCCTTGGCAGGGGGTTTGGAATGAGATGAGTTTGAAGGTGCCTTCCAACCCAAACCGTTCTAGAAGTCTGTGACCACCCATCAGTGAGTCTCAGGAGTCCCTCCCTCAGGGGGTTTGTGTCTGTGCTTAGCTGTAGTGCAGGGAAAGGACATAGGAACATGGCCATGGGTACCTGCATGCACTGTCATCCACGTGGAAGAAGAATCTGTGTTCAGTGAGTGGGGTGGTACAAGAGGAAGCTGAACCTTTGCTTGTCCCAGGCAGCCTTCATGCCCAGCTGCTTACAGAGACCAAGTAAAATAAAAATTAAACAGGCCATTAGCAGTACTCCAGTGGATTAACATTTGTCTGTTTTGCTTATGCTGCAGGATTTCAAAATTCCTTTGAAGTTTTCATATTAGAAAATCACTTTCCAAGCCATATAACATTGAGATTTATATGTTTCCTAACAGTTCTGTGGTTGAGGAACAGCTGACTAATCCTTTAGGATTTAATGAGGTTAACTAACATGCACGGTTTTGCAGGCAACTGTAGTTGGTATTTTGGTAGCAAACATGAAAAACAATGACAGTAAGTAATGTTCTGTAAAGAGCCATTACAGAAGCATGGCATCATTTTGGTAACTTCTGCTGAAGTTTCTGTTTTCTGCAAAAAGCACTAGTTGGGCTTCTGATGTTACTCAATCACAACAATTAATACTTAGCAGAACTGTTTACTTATAATTCTTGCTGATGTCAATAGGATTACACTTTTCTGTTCTCCGGGTTAATTTACGCTTTTGTAGTTTCTTCTCTGACTCTCCAGGAACCCTTTCCATGGACCAGCAGAATATCAGCAGCTCTCCAACAGCTAGGGCAGGTGTCAGGGGGTGCCCAGCACCAGTCTGGCACTGGAGCCACATCCCACTATTTGCTCAGGAGAGACCAGATTCATCCCTGGCAAGGCCTGGTACTGAGCCCTCCCCCAGCTGAGCTCCTGGAATACCTATAGAATAGAATCATAAAATTTGGAAAAGACCTCCAATAGCATCAAGTCCAGCGGCCTCCACTCAGGAGGCTGGCTGTGGAGTACAGCAGGTATGCCTCAGGCATGTCAAGACTGAACAGTGAACTTAATTTGGTATTTACAGAACGTGCCAAAGTTGCGTGTAACAAGCTGACGCATAAATTCATTAGGATGCATTTACTGAGATCAGAATGTAGACTATTCAATTATTTTAGTGAGAGCATGTAATTAACTGCAGGTTCATGCTGAATGCTGCCTGGTGTCATGAAGCAGGTTCCGAGGATTGGCTTGCATGGGAAAACACAGCAGCAGGGTTTTTCCCAGAGCACAACTCTGGCTGGGAGATGCAGACTTGTTGTAAGAATCGAAGGGAGACAAGCACATCCGATGATGATCAGCAAGTCTCGAGTTTATTTTGGGACCTCTGCCCTTTTATAATCAAGATAATAAGCTCATACATATTGCAAAAGCATAGCTCATCATTGGACAAAGTAATAATAGTCAATCCCACCTCTGAGTGTCCAGTTGCGGTTACATTTCTTCATACGTCTGCTGATCTTGCCTTATCTAATAATAAAACGGTCAGCCCCCCATATTGCAATAACAGTCAGCCTCCCATATTGCAAAAGCACCCTCATGTATACACTTACAAAAACTCCATCGTGTATGCACTTGCGGTTACAGCTTCCTCATTCTTGTGCTGTTTTTGTCCTTCTCAATCCTCCCTCGCGTCTAGCTCAATTCTAGCTCAATCAGCTGAATTTCCTCATGTCCTCCTTTACTGAATAACCATTCCTCAACAGCATTCCCTACACAGACTGATGGAAAGCAATGGTGGTTGGATTGGTGGGAGACAAGCCCGAGTGAGATAAGAGGAGCAGAACATCTTGTCCATCATCTAGCAGCCCTGCTAACAGGTCGGGAGCCTCTAGGGATGTAAGCTCAGTGCATCAAAACTCATTGGATATTATCATTGCTGCACCTCTGCTGCCTCATGATTAAACACCATGAATATTAATGAGATCTTATAGCTTCTTTGGAGAGATTTGCCTGTTACGACTCGTAGATCATACTGGTGCTGGGAGAAAATCAAGTTATGTCAAACCGTTTGCCTGTTGCTCTTTTATAACACTCTTCAGCTCACCGGAGCCTGGAGAATACTCTGGAATAGTTTTGTCAGCATCTCTTCCAATTGTGAATTACTTCATGGGAAGATTGGTCCTAGTAATAAGTGGAAAATTCAGTGTGGCAATTAGTACCTTCATCACCCTTAGGCCTTCACAGACCTTGTCAAAATATATGTTACACCAGTAGAAACATAGAGCAGCAGGCAGACAGGTGGTTTTTCAGGGGCTGTGTATTCAGAAGCTGTGTATGGACAGAAAGAAGAGATAAAAGACAGGAAATCTTTCAGGATTTGCTGGGCACATAAAGCAGAAGACCAGCAAGGGCTTGAGTGGCACAGCAGGACCTGGGAGCAGCGGCACAGAGTCCTGTATTGTGCTGAGCAGCCTGGTCTGGGAAAGGAGTCCCTGCCCATGGCAGGGGTGGGAAAATGAGCTTTAAAGGCCCTTCCAATCCAAACCATTCCATGATTCTGTGAAGTTAATGTCACTAAATGATGTCAGTCATTCCCAGGGCACTGCCATGGGGTGCATGAGTTCCATCTCTCTGCTCCTGTCCCATTGTTTTAGGAGGAAGCTTCTGAAAAGAGCCTGATCTTCCCACAACTCATTTTCAACTGGAATTTAACAGACTCCTGTCTCCCAAATAATAAATAAGAACCTTTACACTGCAGCACTCAGTATATTAAGCACAGCTTTAAATAAAGCCTAAATAGCAGCTGATTTAGGGAACCAGGTCGGGAAGGCAATATTGCCATAGCTGCAGCATGTGGGTGGGTTGAACCACCCAGCCCCATAAACCAGACACACTGCCAGGCTTAAAGCCATCACTAAGAGCTTTCCCCCGTGGCAGTGAAGGGAAGGCGCTGAAGGATTATGGAATATGCCTTATTCCAGCAAAGTAATGTGGCCTGGGTTTCTTCATCTCCACTCCGCGGGCAAAGCCTGATGTGGCAAGGTTGGTGGCATGGCAAGGGCAGAGCCAGCACCAGCAGCTGTGCCCTTCCCAGGGAGAGCAGAGCCAGACATGCTCACAGACTTCCCGAGCCAGCCTGGAAACCAGCATGCACCAGTTCGGGACAGGAGACCCTGCACCAACTTGCCAATGGGTGGAATGGGCTGGCAGAGACAGGAGCACCGAAGGGTCAGCAGCACCTCCACACTGTGGATCGATGGGCTGTTCTGGGTGCTTTACACACCACTAGCTCATGTACTTCCTTGCTGCATAATTCACACCTTTTTAGCAGAAGATAAAAAACTTCAAACTGTTAATGTGCAAGTGTTTATTAATATGGGTCTGCCAGACAGCCCTTGGATTTGGAAGGCACTCATGAGAAAAAGCCAAAGTCTGTCCTCTGTAAGCAGATTCCGTTTGAAAACTCTCTCCTTTTGAGAGCCTCGTGGGTACCAATTCTTCAGTGGCTGCTGAGTTGCTGCTTCGTCCTGGTGCCCCTGAAGAATTTCGAGCATCACAGAAGCAGAAATAAATAAATAGATAATTTCCTTTACACTAGGCTGGGTGCTGGATGCATCGCATTGTTCATATCTCTCTCCTGCACAGAGCAGTCAACCAAGTATAGAAATGAGATAAGAGCATTTTTCCCCACAAGGAACACAGAAAGGATGAAAAACAAGTTTTCATTTGTGTTCCGTGCAAAGTTGTTTATAATGCCTGTGACTATTTTTAAGCCTGAGAAATGAAGGGCTGCCAGCTGCAGCCAGCTCTTGAGGGAAGGCGCATTGTGTTCTGGAGCACTGTCAGGTGAAGCAGAGCAGACACTTGTTACCCGGCAGCCAGCACGGGGACATCAGTGACAGCACCCTCCCCATTCCTGTCCTCAGCAGAAGCCCAGCTGCAGGCACTGTGGCACCATTCACCCGCTACTGGGGTGACACCAACATTCACAGGGACAATGTCACTGCAAAAAACCTTCCCAAAGATACTGCTGGGGGGGAAGACAGTCTCTGGATCTAGAGGAGGAGCAAGCTTTGCTGTTGCTGCTGCCTGTTCCATAAGACCATGTCTGGCAGGATGATGTCATGGGGGGGATGAAGGCACAGGCAGGATGAAGGTGCGGGCAGGATAGATGCACAGATGGGATGGAGGCACAAGCAGGCAGGAGAATCCTGCACCTGCTGGAGCAGGGCCAAGATAACTGCCTGTGAGGCTGCCCCAGGGGCCAGGGATGGAGAGCAATGTAGAGAACGTGGGAGATACTCCAGCGCCTTCAGTGGGATGAGTAGACAGCCTCTTCCAACCCCCCACCACATTGCTGGCACACCGGAACTTTGGGGTGCTGACAGCACCTATTTTAAACAGCCCTTGACACAGCGACATGAGAAATCTTTTCCCAGAGCCAGGGGTTTTGGAGACCATTTTGGAGAGATCTGAGACCACCCAAACTCATGCTGTAGAGTATCTTGGACACTGGAACAGGCTCCCTAGGGAAGCAGTCACAGCCCCAAGCCTGACAAACCTCAGGCAGATGGTGGGATTTTGGGATTGTCCTGTGCAGGGCCAGGAGTCGAACTTGATTGGGCTAATGATGCTCGTGGACCCTTCCAGTTCAGTATTCTATGATGATTCTATGGTCACTGCAGTGCCTCAATCAAGTTGTAGCTATGTCACACTGTTTGCCTGTTGAAGAGCCTCCCCACAGCAATTCCAGCCACCACCACCATGGCTCGGCCATGACCACAGCTCAGTCCTGGCTTCCCTGAGGAGCTACACTGTCATTCCTGGAGGTTTGAAGCGTCTTCATCAAATTGAAAGGAATTGAAAAAGAAACAAGTATCACAAATACCCTAAATAAGTCAGATCTATATAGTGTGCTGTCAGAATAGATAATATTATTTAAATTATAAGTTCAGAGCTTTTGCCTGTAAATTCAAACATCTTATCAAAATATATGCTGATTACAAGGCAAATGTCCTTGTTGCAGTTATCTTAACTACGGGATTTTAATGTCAAGAACCTGTAGAAATAAAAGCACACGTAAATGGCGGCATGTAACAGCAATAGCTGCGTCTGCTGGCGCTTGGACTGGATTGTCAGGGTGAAGAATGCACTGATTCCTGGGGAGAGGCAAGGTAGGTGGTGGGTGTGCAGGGAGGCTGTAGGGCTGAGAATTCTTCCACACACACCTGTCACATGAAGGGATGGTGGCAGCTTGGACAAACTCCATTCAGCACCCGCATTAGTCCAGCTTCCACCCCTGGGTACTGAGCATGGGGGAGAGTGGCTGCTTGGGAGTGGGGAGGGGGAGCCTGGGCTGGTGCATTTGTAATTAGTTAATTAATTTAATTAGTTGATTCATTTCTCATTATTTTGTTCTACCTGGGTGGAACACAGCTGTGAGTGCTGCATCCCTGGGGGAGGGTTTGCCACGGACCAGCTCCGAGGGAGGCCCATCTGCTGTGCCCCTTCCATCAATGATTCCGACAGTGCTGGGGCAGAGGACCCCACAGCCACAGGCTCCAACCAGCGGCGTTCCACCGCATGTGCCTCCTCAGGGGCACTGAGCTCAATCCATGGGCACTGGGACATTGGGCAGGGCTGTTTCTGAGCAGAGGAGCAATGACGCTCTCTGCTTCTCAGCAGAGAATTCCCCCTCTGCAATGACACATGGAGAAGGAGAATTAATTTTCATTTTCTCTGGTTCACCACTAGTGATTACATTCCACCTTTTAGGCTCCTGCCTCCAGTCCCATTGCCTGTGCCTGAAAAATGAATGAATTTACACTGATTATTCATCTGTGCCGCGTCTCCTACTTTTATTTTATTCTCATTTTAGCTTCTTATCTTTCTTCACACTCTTTTAACTTCGGTGAATGGTTTCAACCTTTTTAAGCGAGGCTCTGTGCTGCTCACAGGCTCTTTCTTATTTCTGCGAGCACTAAAAGGAATCACCCACTTTGTTCCATAGCTAGATGCCTCACAGCTCTCTCGGAGAGATGGGATGGAACTCACTGAGAACAATACCTGGCTGATTAGTGGTTAAAAATGCAGCAGTGGAAGTTTGAGCTGAGGCTGATGCCTGTGGACCATCGTCAGCAGTGTGGCTCCTCTATCCTCCAGGGTCCCACACCAGGACATGGCAGGTGTCTGATGGATGCCATGCAGGATCCAGGCACAGGCAGCAAGTGAGGCCGCACACATGGGGAGACACAAAACGAACTTCATTAATGTAATGAAGTGAATGAATAGCCACACAAGGAAAGGTGAGGGGGCTGGGGGAGCACCCCCCCATCCCCCAGTGCACCTGGGAGCACACGGGGGCTGCTGGCTCCTGCCGTAACCTGTGATGCTACCAGTATGGCTTCTACAAAGGAAAAATCAAAAATAGACCAGAACCAAGTTTTATTTACTTCCAGATTTATGCAGGTGTGACAGCTTTTGCTCTCCAGCTCTGCACTGACCTGCATAGCCTGGGAACAGGAAATCATATTCAGAGAATTACAATGGTACAATTCCTGATTGAATTCCTGGTCTCATGGCTGCGGATTATGGAAGACTCCCCTTCTTTTCCAGCATTTGCTGGGTAACCTGCTCTCCTGGCCCAACTTAAGTTTATTCTTGAATTACCAGAAGTACTTAGCATAATGCAGAAGAACTCAGCACTACCTGTTTGCTCTCAGATGAACAGGGACATTCTTCTTCCTGGCAGGGTATTTCAGCAGTGCAGGAAATCAAACATGCAAAAGGTTAAGGCTATTATTAAAAATAAAATTAAAAAAAAAAAATAAACCCAAAGCCCAAAAAACCCCAACCGAAACAAATAGCATTGAAAAATAATGCAACACTCATAGCCTGGGGAGCCACTGACTTTGTCCTCAACATGACTAAATGCAAGGTCTGAAATATCACAGAGAATTTTCACATTTCCTTTTACAAGTAAAGCCAGAAGTCATTTTTTATTATCAGGGCAGACTAGCAGGCACATTCAGGTTGTTTTTCTTTTCTAGCTGGACATATGGATACAGGAAATCTTTAGAGACCTTGAAAAGGGAAAGTGCCTCCCTTTGAATTGCTAAACTGATGATGTGGCTAAGAATAGCCTCTGAAGCGAAGGAGACAAGATGAATGACATGAGGCATTCAATACCTTTTCTCACTGTGCAATAGTCTTGAAATTTAAAAAGTGAAATACCGAAGTGTGTGCTGGCAAAGGGGAATGGCCAGTCATGCCGAGGACATTTGGAGGAGTGTGCTATTATGTAAAGCGAGCCAAGGAAAGGTTAGCAAATACCACTGCTTCCCTGAGGAGCCCTTCTCTTGCCAGAGTCATCAGTGCACAGGCAGGATAACAGATCCTGTCAACTAATTCTCTAGGTCATAAGCAAATTAGGACAGGAAAGCTGATCTGCTATCAGTCTACATTAGGCACAGGAGCCCAGCTCACCTGTCTGGCAGCCACTGGTTTACAGAAAGGTTAGGTCTGGAATATCAAAGTCTTGTCATTAAACCAAGCGCATTTTCCTCTCAGCTCAGCCAAGCTCCGCATAGGGCTCTGGAACAGGGCTGTAGGATTTTGGCACCTCTCAGGTGAGAGCATGGCACAGGAAGAGTGATTCTCAGTGCCCCAGGACTTCCACCAGTGCCGCTTCATCCCTTCAAGGAAATCTGTAGCCAGGGGGATGCAATTATGCTCCATGTCCAGGGGCACTCAGGGTGTGGTCACACAGGGAGGGGCTTGGGTTCTGCCAGCTCACACTCACCTCACAGATTTGATGTCAGCTTGCACTAGTGCACCTTGAGATTTGGAAAGAGGCAGACCAGGGAAATGTTGCTCAAGAGATGTGGGAAATTCCATCCCTAAGCAGGAAGGGGTGAGTTGAGGGCAAGGGGAGGCAGAAGCTTTGCTAGGAGCAGTCCAAGTGTCTCCCAGCGTGGGCAAAGAGAGCTTTTGATAACCTCAATAAAAACTGCTCAGTGAGATTAAAACAACCCACTCACGGGGAGGATTAGGCCCAGGTCTGGAGCTGCTCCCTCCATGAGCACACCACTCTATGGATAAGTATGCTGGGCATGGCAGACGCTAGGAAAGTGATTTCCTCTGCCAGGACCATTCCATGGGTGCAGAGAGGTTTAGGCTGGAGATCAGGTAAAGGTTCTTCCCCCAGAGGGTGGTTGAGCACTGGAACAGACTCTCCAGGGAATGGTCATGGCTCCAAGCCTGCCAGAGCTCAAGGAGCATTTTGACAATGCTCTCAGGCACAGGGTGGGATATTGGGCTTGTCCTGTGCAGGATCAGAAGCTGATGTATGCAGGTCCCTTCCAGCTCAGGATATGCTCTGTGTCCATGTTTTCAAACACAAATATTGCCTGCAAAACCTCCAGAGTCACACTTGCAGTGAACAAAAACACCCACCCCCACACAACATGAAATTCTGCCTTTAATCTCAGGTTCCAGTAACAACCTTCTCCCCATCCAATTACTTGTCTTACAATTGACATTGAAGTATTAAAGTCCTAAGAACTAAAGCGCTTTGAAAGTATAACCTACTTTTAAAGCAGACAAGATTTACAGTGGAAGCATTTACTTTCTAGTCCTTGACGTTATCAGAGTCACTGATGCCTCATCAGCAGCTCCATAAATGAGTCCTCCAAACAAAATGTCTGGTTGGCACTTGCTGGGCACTGTTTGCAGGCTGAACCCTGCCAATGGCAGCCTGGCACAAGCCCAGAGCTTTGCCCCAGAGGCTTCAGTGTAGGGTTTGGTCAGGGTGTGATTTCAGCACAGGAGCCACAGAAAAGGCCTTTGCCACTGCAGGGAAAGAAGCCAAACAGCCATCCTGGAGGTATTCAAGGCCAGGGTGAAGCATCCAGGCCTTGTGCAAGGTTGAGCAGTGGAAGGTGTTCCTGCCCATGGCAGGGGTGGAATGAGATGAACTTTAAAATCACTTCCAACTCAAACCATTCTGTGATTCCATAATCCTTCAGAGGCAGCCACAGCAAGACACAACTGAGTCATGAGCAATTTGATAAATACTGCTGTAACAGGAGTCTTGACCTAAAGACACAAAGTGAGTACCCACAAAGTGAGTATTCTAAAGGAGGATTTCCTTGTAGGTGTCACCCCACTGCCCCACAGCCACATGCAACCCCTTCTGCCTCTCCAGTGGCACCAGAGCTGATCATGGCTGAGCCCTTCAGGCTATGTGGCAGGTGACAGCCCTGTCATCTTCCCCTATGACTCTGAAACCATGCGTGACCACGGTGTGCCCTTGGCACCCTCCTGTCTGGCACAGTCAGGTCTGTCCTGCACACCTCTGACCATTGCTGAGTAGCAGAGGCTGCTGAACTGCGGGCTCACTGCTGCCAGCCACAGCACCCTGGAACAGATCGAATCAAAACTGGGGAATCTTTGCACTGGAGCAAGCACCAGGCTCCTAGCCGCAGCAGCCACAGCAGCCACAGCAGCAGCAATAGAGGTGCCCCTGATCCCCACCTCTGCCTGGCCCCAGCCCTCACCATAAATTGCCACACTAACTTACATGGAGAGGCATTAACTTTCACTCCTGAAACAAGGTGCAATTAGTTGGGCATAAAAGAACAACGAAGTGATGCTAATTACCCTCTAAAAGATGAATAAATTAAGCCAGAGAAGCAGAAAATTACCTTTGTGCGAGATATGCTGCAGAGTTTAACTGAACAAGGATGGTGGCTGGATTGGTGCTGAGAGGTTCAGCTCTGCTTCTGTTCCTCCCTGCTTCAGCCAAGCCATCAATCCCTGAGCCATCCAGGCAAGACCACGCGCCCTGCAGGGGGTCTACATCCATCCACATCACCCTTTAGTCATGGTCTTGGTCTGGAGCCCCTGCTGGCACTACTTTGGGATGAGGGGCAGTGGGCAGGATGCTGGACAGCTGCAGCTGCACCAGCTCAACACCCACAATGAAGAATTTGTCTTTTAACACCAGTTCACAAGCAACTTTACTATCCTCTTTAGTTTGTTCCTGGAAACCATCTAGAGTTTTACTAAGATATTAACTATTCCCTACACATCCAGCAGTATTTAAGGAGACAATAGTACTGGTTTCACATCCATCCCGCTGGCTCCTTACGCTGCCTCACAGCACTTTGTTGATCAGTAATTGCTTCCGATAACACACAATTCGTCACCGACCAACACTGCTCCTTGCAGCCTGCCCGAAGATCATAGAATCACAGAATGGTTTGCATTGGAAGGACCTTCAAGATCATCCCATTCCGCACCCTGGCATGAGAAGGGACACCTTCTGCTAGACCAGGTCGTTCCAAGCCCTGTCCAACTTGGCCTTGAGCACTTCTAGGGATGGGGCAGCCAGAGCTTCTCTTAGCCACAGCAACCCTGTGCCAGTGCCTGTTCCAGAGATGGGCAGCAGCCTTCCTGGGAAGGCACGGTTCCTCTAGAGCTTTGCCACCAAACCACCGAGAACCACCCCTCCCCTAGGGTGTTTGCAATGGTGCTGCTCTGAGCCAGTGCTCCTGCTTTGCAGAAGGTCCCACGTCCCCACCAGTCAGTGACAGCACTCACAAAACAAACTGGGATCTGCCCCAGGTTTACTCCCCTGCAGCCCCGAGGAAACCTGTTCATCAGGCAGTGCTCCTGTTGCTACACAGTCCAAGTACTTTCTGACTCCAAGTCCTTCCCTTGCACAGGTCTCTCCTCTGCTGAAGAAGAAAACTGAAGCATCTGTGGAAGAGCTGGAATACAAAGAGCACAACTTTGAGGCTCTTCATGGCTAGCATGAGCACAGGGGTGTGCCCTGAGCAGCCAGCGACAGCCCTCAGCACAAGGGATTTTCAGGTGATCAGCCATGGCGAGTTGATGCTCTCACCCTTCAGATCACAGCATTATGCTCAGGGCTGCACCCAGGACAGACCTTCCAGCACAGTCCACTCAGGACTGGGCTTCCCCATGAAAAAGCTGGAGGTAACAGGGAGTTTGATCCAGTGCAAAGCCACACGCATCTGGGAGCTCAAGGCGTTTCTGCCCCCATCTGTTCCAGGCAGACAGGAAGTGCACAGTACTGTGCAGTTCCTGGGACTTTTCATAGTAATTAACAATCTGTTCTACTCAAGTCTTGGTGGCTAGGGGTTAGGGAAAGCTGTCTGCCAGGAGCTGGAGCAAGAAACCCACCAGGATGGCTCTGACGTGGCTGCAAATGCTCCTGAAAGGAGAAAGACCCACCTCCCCCACCAAGGGCTCTTGCCTCAAGAGCCTCCTGCTTTCCCTACTGTTCTCTGATGTTCATACATACAAAATCTTTTTGTTCCCATCAAAGCTACTCCTGGATTTATGCTAATGGGAAAAGCTCATGGAATGTGCTGTGGGAACAGAAGACTTTAAAAAGCAAGTTGAGAAGCAGTGCAGGGAATGTGCTTCCAAGAACTGCTGCCACTGCTCTCCCGGCTGTGCCGGACTTGCTGTACCTGCAGCACTGGCTGCTTATTCCAGCCTAGTTATAACTCTCTTCATCTGCAAGGTGCATTATTTACCAGCCTGACACGCAGCTCATTTAAAAATCAGATTTATCAGCAAAATAGTAGCACTTGCTGTGGCAGCTTCCAACAAGAGTGCTTTGCTGGGCTTGTGTTGTCTAGGCAGATTTCTGTCCAATTAATCACCAAAGAGTGCAAGCACAGAGCCCGCAGCCCCTTCCCAGCCTGGAGGCTCTGCTCACAGCACCACTGGGACATAGACCACCTTGGACTCTGGACTTCCACAAGCAAGCTAAGCAGGAGGAGGCCCATGCCAAGGGAACAACCTTCATGGAAGCACAGTGAACTCAGTGCTGCCAAGAGCCTGGTTCCACAACTGCATGCAGTTTGAGCAGCTGGATGCTGAGCTCAAGGGAGCTCATCAGTCTGTCCTGCTCCACAGCATCCACAAAGCAGGGTGAACAGTTTCTAGCATGTGCCAGTGGTGGCAGCAGGTCCTGGTGGACAGCCCCAGGATGGCAACCCAGGGGTGCCATCCCTGTGCCCACCGCTGACAGATCCTTGTGTGGCTGCCTGGGAGAAAGTCTAAAAGAACAGCTGAGCACTGGCCACACTCTCACAGGGCAAGAGAGGGTATAAATGTCTATGGGAAGATCCAGGCAGTTGCTATAAAGCTGCATCCTGGAATGCACCACCTGCCCTACACCTGACGGATATTTGAGGTGCCACTTCCCACACCCGGGTGCGGGGTCTGCATTAGTCCAGCAGTGCCTGGTCTGTTGTACGGGGGGGAGGGGGGAGGTAGAAACAGCTCGCTTCAGCTGAACCACACCATAGGAACCACTCTGGTGCCAAGGCATTTTTGGCAAACTGTGGGAAGTGTCAGTCACTATGCAAAGGTGCAACTGTTCATGGAATGAAGTATAGTCAGAGCTCCTCAGCAGCTCAAGATCCACCCTGAAAGGGGATACCAGCGCTCAGAGGAGCAGTGTCCTTCCCCTGTGTGCTCCCTTCCCAGCCAGTACCGTCTACCCTGCTCCTCCGCCTCCAGCTCCCGGGGCCAGTTACCCCATTGGGCCATTAGACAGTGCCGGTTTTGGGTGGGAACAAACCAAGACCCTCCTGAGGGTATTGTCCGCACCTAAGAGTGCAGCAGTGCCACAGCAGGGCACAGGAGCCAGGGCCAGGGCCAGTCGTGTCTGGGTCACCCACAGCTGAGGGGCCCATGCCCATCTCATCACACCTATGCTTTCCCTCTGTGACGCTTGCTACTCTGGGCATCGTGGCCCCTCTTTGCAGCCAGGACTGGGAACATGCTGTAAACACACATAAATATTTCATGTTCAGAAAGAGAGTTTTTGCCATGATCCAGATTTCTTTTCCCTTGATGCCCTGCTAGGACCCAAGGGGAGCTCGGGTCAAGGTGTAGACATGTGCAGACCCTCTCTGTGTCCACAGCAGCACGCGGCCCAAATCAGCCAGGATGGCACATTTTCTCTGCCCACTGTCCCATCCTCGCAGGGTTTGTCTTTGAGCCAAGGTGGACACATGCCTGCAGGTGCCACACTCCCCACCTGCAATGGGGACAAGCACAAAGTGGGGAGGTGGATGACCTGCTCCCTTGCGAGGCACAGGAGGAGAAGCTGAGATGCTCCAAGCAAGATCAGCCCCTTTCCTGCAGCAGGCTTCTCCACCAGGAGAGGTGCCCGCAAGGGGCTTCCCGGCCTCAGGCCCACCTTGCTGCAGCATTGCTTGGCTCTTTTTCCCACCTACTCAGGCCAGGGGCAGGTTGACCTCCCTGGGAGCACCCGCTGGCACCGGCAGGGGCGACTGTTATTCCCTGGCTCCTGCTCCAGCTCACAGCGGAGTTGCGCTCTCCAAAGGCAGCACTGCCTTATCAATCACAAAAGGCAATTTCACCAGAGACAGCCAGGAGATTACTCAGCCCCTTGTGTGCCTCATCTGCTGCTGACAGTAGGGCAAGGACTTTAATAAGATGTGATTTGACAGTAACGCAAAACAACAACGGCATTAAGGGAAGAATAATGGCAAAGGCAGCTGTCAAAAACCTCATGTTCCCTAACCAAGAGCAAGAAATACAGAACTGTCAGGCCTGAGCAGAGGCTGAAAGCGAGGGCAGGACCGCAGCAGGGAGCCAGGTACCAGTGCCCTTGGGGCAGCCTGGCTACCATGGAATCTCAGCTTTGGGATGTAGACACAGGGAGGATGAGAGGACCCCGGAGTCACCTCAGCCAGCTCAGCAGCTTGCCAGCTCCAAAGCCACAGAGCCCAGGGGAGGGGCAGTGTACACCAGGGTCACAAGTACGAGTTACACAAGTAACCTTGCACATCCATCAGGGCAGGACCTAGTACCATGAGCCCACAGCAGGCATAGCTGTCCCCTCTTGAGCCAGGGCCCTGCAGAGCCTGACAATCATCTTTTCCAGGCTGGAAGCCCCTCCTTCCTCCAGGCACTTGGTTTAGCATAAGTCACTTCGGGGTCATGACACCCATTATGCAACCTGCTCATGAATATTGCAGTAGCTTTGGGCAGCTCGACTGGCCTGGTGGGTGCTGCCTTGGAAAGCAGCAGAGGGAAAACCTCTCCAGAAAGTCACTGGCAGAGCCCCAGCCCAGCACAGCCAAGGAACCGCAGAGCTCCGCAGCTGTGGGTAGTGCCAACACAGGCAGGAAGAACACCAGATGCAAGAGTGACATCCCACTTGGAAGGACACCGAGAGCCCCTCATTGTCAGAAGCACTGTCCTGAGGTTGAACAGCCTGGACAGGGATACCAGAGCTCGGCAAGCAGAGGCTCAGCCAAAACTTCTTCTCTGGATCAGGCCACGTTGGAGTATCCGAGGGAGAGAGGACACTTTCTGTGCTATCCAGGCTCCTCGAGTTGCTGTGGAAAAAAAAAAAAAAAAAAAAAAAAAAAAAAAAAAAAAGAAGGGTTTGATAATATGTGTGTGTGGACAGACAAACAAACAGGACTTAATGAAACCTTTATTTTAAAAATATGGGTTTTAATTTAAATGCAAATTGGGTGCTGTATTGGCTGTAGGTCACTTGCACTGACACACTGCTTAATTAGCAGGAATGAGGCACAAGAAGCAACAGCACAAAAGGTTGGCCTTTTCCTGGGCATTTATTTTAATTAAATTTTTTTGGGACGGGATCAGTCCTGCGGTACAGAACATCTCCTCACCCAGTTCAGCCAGATCTTTCCCAAGCCACGCGCATGCTGCCAGGGTACTCTCAGCAGCCTGTTAGCTATTAATGGAGCAGGACACATTTATTTCTGCATCCCAAAATCCCCTCTGGCAAGTCACAAATCACAGCCCTCTGCTCAATAGATGCTCCTGCAATATCCAGTGTCAGGCAAATGGTGTCAGTGATAAATCTGTGCAAGGACAGCAGAGATGTTTCCAGCTGCTGGGCTGAATTACATTGGTAAGCCTTCAGAAGACCTATTAAACCTTCCAAGTGATGAGCAGAGCAGTTATCCTGTGTTACACACAAGTTACGTGCAGGAGGATCTTGTTCAGAGAAGGCCTGCCTTTGGCAAGACAGATGTGCTGGAATGAGAGCCCCGATCCACAAGCGATGAGCTGGAATCCAGAGCCCTGAAATAAGAGAGATGAGAGCTCTGATCTCTGCTCAGGGCTCCAGAAACAGAACTTTAACCCTTCCCTCAGACCAGCTTTGCCTCACGTTAGCGAAATCCTGGCATGAAACATCACCAGGAGATGGAGGGGGCAGAGCAGGAGCAACCGTGTGGCTGCATCCCTGTCAGTAACCGCACGGGGTTCAATCGGTGCATGTGCCTCATCAGGCAGATCAATGGCAATGCATTGGGAGAAAATGAGATAAACAGTGGCCTTAATAGCGCTCCATTGCTCTCCAAACAGCAATCCCAGCCAGGGCTGCCTCCGGGCACAGCAGGAAAAGGCCCTTGGATTAAAGGACATGTTCTGAGCTTGTCCTGTCTCTGCTGTGCTCTGCTTCAGCTCATTTTCATCCTGGTCAGCTCGGACCAAATCCAGAACCAGCCAAGTCAGACATGGAAAGAAGAAGCACTGGGTGGGAGCCCAGGGCCTGGTGTGTGCCACGTCTCTGGAGGGCTATTCCCTTCCTCCCTCAGTGTCCATAACCTAGAGAGCATGAGCTTGCCCTCCTAAAGGGTGTCAAAAAATCTCATCTCCAATGCACAACAGGAGCTAACCACCCCTTTTCTCACCTGAGGAAGCCCAGGTGAACAGTCACATTCATGTGCCCATCACTGCCTGCAACAACAGACATCCCTGTGTGATCTCTGCCATCATCTACTCCGTGCTGTTGGGACTCGGTGCTCCTATGCTGTCAATGTCTGGCTGGAGGCAGCTGATGCTCTCTGGGGTGATGATCTCCATCTTGGTGTTCCCAGTAAAGCACTTCAGGGCCAAAGCCATAAAATGAGGATTTGGAGTTTATTTGTTCCCCTATACTCCTGTCCTCCTATGTGAATACATGGGCTCATTCTGAAAAAGGATCCCATGTATCTTCCCGCTTCCTATGGGAACAGCAGCCTGGATTTCAGGGGGCTCCCAGTGCAGGTGACAGCCATGGCTGCCTCGGGATTGGAATCCAAAGCCCCCAACACTGGGGTGCCATGGACCCAAGGACTGTCTTCTCCTTCCATCTCAGCTATTTGCTATTCCCTCTCTAAGCCCAGACCTGAGGAACTTGGGACTCAATTTGGCAGAAGGTAAAGCTGTGAACTCACAAATGAGGGGTAACTTTTCCAAGTGGGAGTCTGAAGGAATCCCAGGGACACACAGGCCTGCTCCCAGAGGGGGCTGCATCCAGCCCCACTGCCCCTGCTCACCTCCCCGTGTCACCCAGCCCTGCCCACCACACCATGGTCATGCACTCCATCGCTCCATGGTGCCCAGGCTCGTGCTCACAGCACCAACCATCACTCCTGAGCCTGGAGACTCACCCAAAGGGAACACAAACCGTGGGAGGGAAGGAGGGGTGAACCTGGCAGGCAGAAGGGAAGGTGCTTTAATGAAGCATCCAGTATTAAATTACTGAAGGATTAAAGTGAGGCAGGACTAGGATGCTCCACAAAACCTCAATCATTAGTGAAGCCCGAGGGTAAATGCAATTGTTTTCTGTTTTTTCCTGTCTTTGATGACCCAGTTTTTAACTCTCATCAGCACCAAGCTTGTGTTAATTTTTAAATATGCTTGGGTAACTGAGAACATTAACTATTCATGATCTTATCTGCAATAGCTGCTGGCTTTGACACTGTGCCAGGGAGAGCTGAACTTGCCAGGGAAGGCAGTAGGCTGGTTTTTCCTGAGCATCTTGTTGAAATGATCACAGGGGTGGAGTTCCATAACACCCCTGGATAAATCAAGGCTTATGGGGTGGGTTAGGATCATTGAGGCCACTCTCCTGCAATTGAGGTGGTTGGAAAATACTTAAGAGCACACAAAATGCTGGGATCTGGGGAATGCTGTGGACACTGAATTCTTGAGCTTCAGGAGAACTTCACTATGGTTTATGAGGGGAACCTCCGAAGGTGGTAGATGACTGTTGTCCCCTGCCCAACCAGATACTGTCTAGGCAGAAGCTGGAGGAATCCCCGGTAATCAGGAATGTGAGCTGATAAATCACAGATTCATGGAATGTTTTAGGTTGGAAGGGACTGAAGAGCTCATCTCATTCCACCCCCTACCCATGGGCTGGGACATCTTCCAGTGGACCAGGTTGCTCTAAACCCCATTCAACCTGGCCTTGGACACTGCCAGGGAAGGGACAGCCTCAGCTGCTCTGGAAAATCTGTGCCAGGGCCTCAGCACCCTTACAGGGAAGAGTTTCTTTCTAGTACCTAACCTAAGCCTTCCCTCATCAGCTTAAGGTCTTTCCCCCTTGTCCTGTCACTACATGCCCTTGTACAAAGTCCCTTCCCAGAATAAGCATGGAAGTCAGGGTGTCTAAGGTGAGGGGAGCAAGGCACACAAGGCTCTTGAGAGCCCTTTCCCTAGGGGTAAACATCTCTGTCAGCAAGAGTAGGGGATGAAGCAGCTGCAGGAGCTCAAGTTAACCGGGGAAATGCTACGCAGTGCTGAGATCCAGGGACAGGTGCAAGCGTGAAGAACACAGGACAGAGCACAGGAGAACAAAGGTGATTAATTATCAGAACATGAACCAGCAGAAGAATGCAGCGAGAGAAAGCGAGGGAGCAATTCAAAGGAATAAAAAGCTCACAATGGTTTTCAGGAGGGATGTAGCTGGCAGCACGTCCCGCAGTCAGTATGTGGGGGATACTCCCACCAACTCGCGCAGTTTGTTGCTGGAAAGTAAATCTCCTTTTCAGAGGATCCAAAGTGCAGATGGGCAGCATTGGAATAGCAGGAGAAAACTGTGGGGAACACAAGGCTTCTGGTCCAGAGTCAACAGCAGCATGGAAGAAGTACCCCAACCATCTTCCAAAAAGGGTCCAGGTGCTTCCTGCAGGAAAACTGAAATGAGAGTCACAGAATCAGAGAATGATTGAGATGGAAACACCCTCTGGAGGTCATCTTGTCCAGCTTCAGAGACCCAGGAACATGTCCAGTTGGCAAAGTTAACTCTATTTCTTCCTCCTATGCAAATTAAATATCATAGGACAAAATATAAGTATTCAATCTGCAAATGAACAGTTACATTGAATGCTCAGTGTATACAGCATTTTATTGACTGGACATATGTTACAATAGACAAACATATATTACATATGCTATACAAAATATACATTCTCATGTGAAAAAAATATAAATAGACACTAGGAAATAGAAAGAGGGAACAGGAGCAGCTTTGCTCTTGCTGCCTTCTGAACCCTCAGTTCCTGTACTGGTAGTGCTTTGGCATTGATTGAGGAAATTGCCTTTTTTTACTGAAAAAAGAAAAGCCACTTTGTCCCCTCTGCACCCCTGGAGCAATGGGGAAAGAAGATGCGCGTGATTTTTTTCTCCAGGTCTACCAAAGAAGTTTTTTCCACAGTGCAGCAAAGTATCACCTACTTACAAGCATCAGCTATTTACAACCAGCTTACGGACTTTAAATGCTCATGGAAGGATGTAAATGTCTTAGTTCAGGATGGCAGCTTTTATAGGCCACTCTCTCACAGAAATCAGAGCAGCTTTAGCTGCAGTCTCTGACTGCCAGCACAGTCCTAGTGCAGACAGCAGAGATTTTAAAGCCCTGGTCCAGGCCAAGCAGGCCTCATCTACCTAATGGAAATTCCCTTGCTCCAAGGAGTTGAACCCCAAATACTTTCAGGGTCTGGACCCCCGCAGCTGCACTGTGATGGATCCGTTTGAGCTCAGTTCCTCTGAAGAGAGAGGGAATGAAAGAAAAAGGAACAACTGTTTGCCAAATGGTGACGGGAGACAAAGCAGCAGGAGCAGGGATGCTGTTTTCCTGCTCCTGGGAATCATACATGCCAGCAACTCCGTGTCCCAGTAGCCTGAGTGACTGGCTGAGAAAGCACCCCAAAGGGCTTTGCTGCTGCTTTGCTGCTGCCGTAGTTTCATGACATGACCTTTCTCATCTGGATTTAAATTGACAGTGTTGGGTCCCTGCAGCAGGGATCACTTTGGATTCAGAATAAGCAGTGTGTCTTAAATGCTGACTGGGAAGAAAAAGCCTGGAGGAAATAAAAAGAGAGAAATTAACTTCAGGGTTTCTTTTAAAAAATTGTATTGAAACATTTCACCTGTCAGAACCCAAGAATTTACACACCTGTGTTTCTCTCTGCTTTACTCAAAGGTCAAGGACAATTGGATCCTCTTCCCACTAAAGCGCTGGCTAGCAAAGCAGCCACGCTGGCTTTGAGAGCATGGGAAGAGCCCTTGAAACAATTTGCTCATTTGCAACAGATCTGACTACTATTCATGTCCAAAGAGCCGTGGGAAGAACATCATTATTCCCAGTGTTTCCTCACTCATTTACTCAAACACTTCACCAGTCTCTAAATTCAGTTGCCATTCTGCACGACTACACCTGACACTTGAGTCACAAACCCTTCAACCTAGGAATGGATCAATGGGAATTCTCACATACCTCCACTGAGCTGGGGCAAAAAGTGGTTTCTATCTTTATAAAAATACCACACAGATGGTTTTACTTGGGTGCAAATCCTACAGCTCCAAAGCAGGCAGCAGTGACCAGGAAGGAAGCACCTCATTCTAAAGGTGTGAACACAGAGAACAACATACTCACTGAAAACCCAGGAGTCTTTTAACCCCTTCTACAAAAAGGGGCATTTTCCCAAAAGAAAGAACTTTTCAGGAAGTCTTTATGAATGTCATTGTTCTTCCTCATCTTGTCAGGCACATCCCACTGGAACTACCAAGTCTGAGCTTCCTCTGTCTCAGCAAGATTTTCAGTAGTGAGGGTTTCCCTGCATTGTATCATTTCTCACCTGCCAAATATTTAAACATTTTGACCACACCAAGATTTAGGGAACCATTAGTTCAACAATTTAGCCTGACATTTTACAACAGAAAAGGACAAGTGTTTCAAACTCCATACGCCTTTGGCTATGCAGAAGTAGAAAATCCACAGTACGGTTCACTAAGTCTTTATCAAGTGCTCTCCTGATTTACCTCATGCTTTTCATTATCACATTCTTTTTAGAAATTCACTGAACTGTCAGCTAGGAAAAATATGGAGATCCTCTCAACAGACACAATATGAAGCTGTTTTTAAAAGATAAAAGCTTAGATAAACCTTGAAATTCTGCTAATATCATGAAACGGATCAGCTTGCAGCCAGGTCAGCCAGGCACATAGTTATAGGCAACAATGAAATTCATCAATATCACAGTTCTACCACACAAGTAAATGCACTTCTTTTCAGAATGAAGACAGCTCTGTTTCCTCACAAATAAGCTTTTGGTCCGCCCAAGTCCCCCAATATGGCTTGATATGCAGCTGTCAAGAGTAACAGTATGATACATACTTTGGCATAATAAAAAATAATTTACATTACAGCCAACACATTCATATGCTTAGTGTATACAAAATACTTATAAATGCAAATTTGTTTACAACTAGAGTCCATTATTCATAGGAGAAAACAAGCCCCCAACTTAGACTGGTAACAGACACCTGCCAACAGTCCAAGGAAGGAAAAGCTGGCCAAGGGTTTTATGCTTACAGTTCCTGGGGAATTTCATGAGGAGGTCCTGATAGTTTGCTTCAAAGAAGGCAAATCACTGTTCTTGAACTGCAAATTCTCTTGGGAGCTTTCCAAAGCATGCACCACCACAAAGGCTGCTTCCAGCATCACACAATCATGTTTTAATGCTGTTTTTGTAGATGGCATTAATTATCCACATGTTCTCTGGTGCATGTTCCCATTTTCCCATGGAGAAATCGCAGAAAAAAGGGCATGTGCCACCTCCTCCAAGAGAGCCTGACTGTTTAGTAACTGCAGACACATACACTGCAGACACATACGCGAGCGTCTTTGGCTGTGGGGTTAGTCCTGAGGTAGTAAACACAGTCAGTCAATCTGGATTTGCTTTCAAAGCTTTGTGAGTGTTTTACGTGGCTTCACTCGGGTCATGAATGTTCTGTGTCCTGTTATAATCAAAGTTCTGCTCCTGAAGCCTGGGACAGGCTCTGGGTGACGCCTGGTCCCGGTCACTGCTGACGATACCATCGCTTTGGAGTGGCTGTGGGGCTTCATGGGCCAATGGATGGCGCAGGAATTGCAGGTGAGAGCAAGCCAAGTCTTTGCTGCCTCCCCACAGAGGAACCTGGAAGGGCTCTGAGGGAGAAAAATTAGAAGATGAACAGGAGCAAGTTCATAGAATCAAGGAATATCCTGAGCTGGAAGGCACCCTCAAGGACCACTGAGTCCAACTCCTGGCCCTGCACAGACAACCCAACAAATTCCACCCTGTGCCTGAGAGTGTTGTCCAAACATCCTTTGAGCTCTGGCAGGCTTGGGGTCAGGACCATTCCCCGGGGAGCCTGTTCAGTGCCTGACCATCCTCTGGAGAAAGAACTTTTTCCCGATACCCAACTCAAACCGCCCCAATACAACTCCAGTTGTTCCCATGGGTGCTGTCACTGCTCACAGAGAGGAGAGATCAGTCACACTTAGATTTGAGTTCTGTGACTCAGCAGCAACAATTGTTCTGAGCTGACTTTCTCTGGTTTTGAGAGTATATTTTACTGGATGCCCTCCTTTTCCAGCAATCTCTCCCAGTAACTAGAAACACACACAGTTCCACTGTGAATTTTTAAAAAGGTGTTCTGAAAGAAAGTCAACAGAAAAACAACCAATTTAGGGAATTCTTTGAACTTCAGGCCAGCTAAAACAGAAAGGTTATTTGAATTTTCTATGTGAAGCTTCAACTTTTGTTTAATAGATGTCCTTGAAATATAAGCAATAATATATTCCACGAACTTATACCTGCAAATTAAGAAAATCCATCTTTTTAACATCACCCTCTTCAATCTCTGGTACTGGATGCAAGCTGTTGTCTGCTGATGCAACAAGGGCATTTGAAGAACTAGTAAATAAACATCAGCTGCTCCACAAACAATGGGCACCTGAAGGATTAGCTGTGTGTCAATAGTGAAGGGCAGCAAAATGAAAGCCGAAGTTATCAGGGACTACAAAGCAACGGAAGAGGACACTCACCATTCATCTGCTGGGAGGAGATTTTCTTATCACTTTTTTTGTCATGGTTGGTAAGGAAGACAGGCATGTCTCTGTCTACTAGAAGATTATCCAGAGCACTGGTTTCATTCTGAGTGCATGCTGTGTACGTTTCCTTGGGCATCTGCACCATGAGACTTGGGAGTGTTTGATCCAGGGGGTCCTCCTCAGTGATGAAGGCATAGGGACAGTACTGTCGGGCCCGGGAGTAGATGTTGGCATTGTCATAACAATCTGAGCAGATCACTAATGGCGCTGCACCACCTGATGAACACAGTGGAAGAATAACATACTCTCAAAAAGGATGAGGATTCCAGGTTTCCATAGGCTTTATGCCCTGGTATGATCAGGGCATTATTACAGCAGCACAATCTGAAGGGCCTTGATACAGTTAAGGGGGTAACAGAGTACTCGGCTTGAAAGGTCACATGAGTAACGCCCCAGATTCCCCCCACCCAAATGCTCCAAAGCAGCACCCTTCAGAAGCTGACCAGGGGAACCATCGACATGTTCCCCTACTTTCAGGGGCAAAGGAGTTCCATGAAGGTCCAGCCAGCTTGAAAACCAGGCTGAAACAGCCTTGGGATCAAACCGGGATACCTGCCCACATCCATCTTGGACCTGACTTGTCCCTGCATGCCCACCCACCTCCGAGCTGATGATAAACTAGTCACTGAGATGTGCTCCTTCTCAACTTCTTCCTGATCCTGTCTCTAGTGCAGTAGGACAGGACTGGAGGGATGGTAGACAGATGTGAAAAACTTACACTGAGGATCAATTTCAAGCCAGCCTATACAATGTGTAATAATGAGTCCTCAGCATTTTGATGAAAAAAAAAAACCCCATCTCTGTAAGCTCAATGACACAAACATCCAGCAAAGTGTCCAAACAAGGTAGGAAAACAGTGCAGATGTCTTAGTTACAAATGTAAGCCAAGCAGATGTCTGGCAGAGGATGAATTTTACACCAAAGATAGAAGGCACAGCTACTTATCTTCCAAGCAAATCCTATTTCTATCTCTTCTGCCTGTGCTCTTGAGATGCAGAAGAAAAGAAACAGGATAAAGATCTACCTTGACACTTAAGCTGTGAGGGATGAGACGGTGCATTGGCATCCTGGTAACACACCTTAGGGTTTGGCTTACCATCAGAGCCTTTGTGCAGGTAGCTGCCAGCTGGAGGCATCAGCTGCTGATGGCTCCCTGCCTCCAAGTTACTGTAGCCTTCCTGAGGCTCAGACAGTGTTCCTTGGGAGGACAGGTAGCTGGGAATGTCAGCAGGTAGGTTCATTTCCTCTGCAAGGCAGAATTAACATTGGCAACGTTAAACAGTATGAACATTTCAGGGTATTGCTAGCACTAATCCCTGCACTAACAAGAACATCCAGAATTTCAGCTCACATGTAGGTATCCTTTTTCTACCTCAGTAATTATAAATCCAGATGGCCAGTTCAAAGCTGACAGGACCAGAAGGAAAACTTACACCTATTATTCCAGGTCCTGTAAATATTTCTAAGTTTCTTCAAATACTTATTTCTGAGCTTTACTGTTTTCACTCAATGTGGGACAAATCTAGTGTATAAAGAATAGAATTAGCACACCTCTGGTATTTAAAAGAACCTCTAAAATGGAAGAATTTGAGTAAATCCCTGAAGGGATTTTGGAAGGAAATCTTCAGTTCTTTAATCTTATCCATTTGTAATGAAGCCAGAAATTTCAAGTGTTTTGGATTAAAAACAGGACCAGAGAGTGTTGATTTGACACTTAGTACCTGTGTTAGTGATGCTGTAGTCTTCGTTCTTCCTCCTCATGTGATAAATGACAATAACCCACACCAAGGACGTTCCCACCACACAACACACGACAACAATAATCACGATCCCTACGGTTGTCCAGCCGTCCTCCTCATGCACAATGCCACTCTGGGAAGAATCACAGTTGGGGGAAGCCAGGACATTTAGGTAAATGTGGCCACGCTCAGTCCCCAGAGTGTTGGACATGATGCACGTGTACTTCCCAGCATCCTCCAACCCTGTATCCACAATGATGAGGAGCTGATTTGCAGCAGCGAAGAAATGCCTCTCGGTGACTGTCAAAGGACCATCGTCCTTGGTCCAGTTGAGGCGAGGGGCAGGACTGCCACCAGCTATGCACTGCAGGACAGCAGTTTCACCTCGAGTCACTGTCCTGTCCTCCAGGGGCCTCATGAAGGAAGGAGTTTCTGGGACAAAAAGTGAAACTGTAAGACAATTTCAAAGAATCATGGAATCCTGTAACAGTTTGGGTTGGAAGACAGATTATCCTGTCCCACCCCCTGCCACAGACAGGGACACCTTCCACTAGACCAGATTGCTCCAAGCTCTGTTCAACCTGGCCTTGAGCACTTCCAGGGATGGGACAACCACAGCTGCTCCAGGAAACCTGTGCCAGTCCAATTCTAAATTTGGCCAAAATGTTAAAAGTCAGCATCTTCAAAAAGTGCTGCACTCTGGAAGGAACTCACCTTCCACTATTACTCAGCATAGTTCACAGGATGCTTGGAAGGGACCACAGAGGGTCACCTGGTCCCACTTCCCTGCTCCAGCACGGTCATCCCAGAACACATGGCACAGGATTGCATCCAGACATTTCTGGACTCTGGAACATCTCCAATGAGGGAGACGCCACACCCTCCTCTCTGTGCAGCCTATTCCTGCACAGTAAAGTTCTTCCTCACATTCTTGTAGGACTTGCCGTGCATCAGTTTTTGCCCATGGCCTCTTGTCCCTTAATCATTGCTGAGCACCATCAAGCACAGCCAGGTCCATCCTCTGACCCTTCTCTGCAGACACGGACAGGCATTGATGAAGGCTCCTTCCCTTGATGTTGAATAGCCCCAGTTTCCTCAGCCTTTCATAGAATCAGGGAATCATTTAGGTTGGAAAAGGCCTCTAAGATTTTGAACTCCAACCATTCACCATTTCCTAATAAGAGCGACGCTTGAGTCGCTCTTAATCATCTCCATAGCCTCTGCTGGACTTGCTCCAGGAGCTCTGCGTCCTGGAGTCCAGAACAGTACTCCACATATGCCTCACTAAGGCTGAGGAGATGTGCAGGATCACCTCTCTGACCTGCTGGCAGTGCTCTTCCTCATGCATCCCAAGATCCCACTGGTCTTCTTGGTGGCAAGTTTATTACCTGTGATAAAATTTGCTCTAGGGCAACATAAATTACCCGCCAAATCTACACAGCTAGACTGATGTGCCCCTCAGCTTGCTTCAAAGAGCACACTAATTCCAACTCCACTGGGCAGCTCTGCAGCTCAGCTTTAAAGCTTCACTGTGTAAACATCACACCAAGTGCTGCTCTTTTAATCTTAACTTCATTCTCCAGGGTTTCGACTTGCTACTTACAGCTAAGCTACACTTCCACTGCAGAGATGCAGGGATCCATCTGCCAGCACAGGCCAGCCACACTTACCCAGCACAGTGAGGGTAGCATTTGCTGAGAGTCCCCCTGCGATGTTCTGGGCCATGCAGCTGTAGATCCCCATGTCTTCCATCTTCACATTTGCAATGAAGAACACATCGTCCTCAGGCATGACATGCATCCTCCTCTCTCTTGCAGCAGGGAAGTCTGTGCCACCATCCTTCTGCCAGGAGATCTGTGGCGGGGGGTGGCCCTCGGCAGCACACTCCAGCCGGGCCATTGCCCCGGTGCGGATAGTGAGATCCATGGGGGTTTTCAGGAAAGAAGGGAGTTCTGGGTCAAAGGGGACATCGATTCAGCATTTACAGTACCACGTAAAATGCAGCAAAAGCTCCACAGCAGAGAGAAAATCTGAAAACACATCTGAAACACTCCGTGAAAGAGAGGGACAGAGACTTCTGAAGAACTGCACAATTTTTCAGTAGTTATTTTTAAGAGCCTTTCTTCCAAATTTTAAATACAGTATCTACAGTGTTCATAGAATCATGGAATGCTCTGCGTTGTAAAGGACCCTAAAGGTAATATATGCCCAGGGGCAGGGACACCTTCCACTGTCCCAGGTTGACTCCAAGCCCTGTCTAACCCAGCCTTGAACACTTCCAGGGATGGGGCAGCCATAGCTTCTCTGGGCAATCTCTGCCAGGGTCTCCTCACCGTCACAGGGTGGAATTTCTTCCTAATATCCAATACAAACATACTCTTTTTTCATTTAAAGCCACTAAGTTCATCTATCATGACGTGAAAAACAACATTTCTCATGGTAAGAATCCAGGGAAAAGTCTTTGCCACATTTTTCTTCCTTGCTAACAGGGAAGGTAAGTTTTCATTTCATCACTTCTGCTCTGAGGTACTGTGATAATAGGTCAGTGGTCTATCTTTTCACCTCCCCTTCCCTCAAAATAAATGGAATCATGACAGCTAAAAGTAAAAAGACTTCGCTTTTGACCTTTCAGAGTTTTTAACACTTATCTTCAGTTGAGTCTTCCCCGCTTTTACAAACGTGGGAAAGGTGCTGAGTTCTGAGGAGACAGCAGAGGGAACTTTTAGTTTAAAGAATTCCAGTACCAATTAACTAGATGAACAACTAATTATGTTCTAATAAAGCACAGGAGATACTTGCCACTTTCAAAAAGTGAACAGAGACTTTTCATCCATAAAAAAATCAAACCACTTCTTTCCAGCTTTTTTAAAAATGTGTGATACATCTAAATCCCAGTGAGATTTGGAAGAGTATTTTGGGTCAGCTTTAGTACGAAATAAACTTGTAGCTACTTAAATGAAGTTTTAGGTTCAAGGTGTTCTTTTTTACCATTATCACTTACCATTGACAGTCAGCTTGGCTTTGCTGGAATAATTGGAGCCGAAGTGATTGGTGACAATGCACTGGTATTTCCCCTCATCAGTGAAATTCACATTGAAGAGGTGTAGTACAGTGGTATATTCCAGCACCTCCCCACTTTGCTGCTGGTACCTGGCAAAATTCTCAACCTCTGCATCATAGAGGACCTCGCTGTCTTTGCGCCAGGCCGTGGCCATGGGTGAATCACTGCTGCTCACAGCAATGCACATCAGGGTCACATTCGAGCCTCGCAGGGCCACTGTGGTCTCTGGGTGGACTCTGATCTGCGGTTTGGGGAAATTATCTGAAAAGCAAAGCACCAAGATTAGCTACTTCCCTCTTAACTTGAATTAATATTGCAAGGAAACTCACTCAAAAGACAACGTAACCAAAACCAAAACTTTGGGAACAGATGTCATGCTTGAGGTGCACAAATCCAGCTCTTTTGAGCTGGAAACCAAGCTGTGAAGAAGGCAGAAGAATCAGCATTGAAAACAGTGTGGAAGTGTGGTGCTGAGCAGCCGTGCCTCTGTTCCAGCTGTCCGAAACGTGCTGTATTTAGATCACACTCAAAAGCCCTGCTCAGCTGAAGAGTTAGGCCATTTTATGAATGACTGAGACTTACTTTCAAATAGTTTAAATATCCTGAAGAGCCCTGAAGTTCTACAAGTACAAAGCATAACAAGCTGGCAGTTCACTATATCAACCCACTTGATCAGAGTGACTTCCATATCCATTATTTCAGCAAAGACACACAAATAGCTCTGTCAGACACCACCGTGGTGGTACTGGATGGAAAAGTAGGTGCTTACACCTACATGATTACTGCTGCAGCCTTTGCCACCAAAACAATGAAGGAATTGCACATACACAAATAACTGTTACAAGATTGCTCACCAGAAAAAGGGAACAATTCCAGGCCCACCACAGGCTTCACCCATTCTGCCCAGACTCTGGGCAGAGTCTCAAACCACCATAAACATCATACATATGGAGAACCAGAAAATGTGCCAGAGCTTGAACTACTCAAATTTTTGCCCAGAGAAGCTGTGGCTACACCACCCCTGGAAGTGCTCAAGGGCAAGATGGACAGGGCTTGGAGCAACCTGGTCTGGTGGAAAGTGTCCCTGTCTATGGCGGAGGGTGGAACTGGGTCATCTTTAAGGTCCCTTCCAATACAAATCATTTCATGATTCTATGATATTCTGCTGGTATGGACAAGAACCAGGGAGAAAGTGTCAAACAGACCTTACAAAGCTAAAGGTAGTCATAAGCAGGGAGAATTGAAGCATAACCCATTTTGAACAGAGAGCTAAATAAAAAACAATGTGGTCTCAGCACTTCTCCCTCGGGTTAACTTCACTGTTAAACATCACAAAACAGAGTGAAGAGAAGCAGAATTAAACCCCAAACTCACAGCACTCAGGGATGTACATGGACCCACACAGGTGGGCAGTATGGCCAGGACCAAGTACCTCCCCAGCACTACAGCTTGATTTGCGTTACGGCATTCTTATATCGAAAGTCACTTAAAATACAAACCACAGACAAAGTCATCAGGGTCCACACTGAGAAGACTTTGTCCTGCCAGCCACTCAGGGTGAGCACAGGTGACATTTATAGCCTGCAGCAAATGGCTCTCACTGAGCCACTGGGGCAGCCACTTCAACTGGCAATCACAGAGCAAACTGCTCGTGTTCAACACTCTGCAGAAACAGGGGAAAACAAAAGGGTGAGTGAAGTTTGTTTCACATGCTTACGTGCGATTTCACACAGCAAAACAACTTAAAGCATATACATACAGAAACATCAGATTTACAGTATCATTTTAAATGTATGGGTATTTATTATAGAATCTTAGCTATTTATGCTACAATCAGTCCTTCTACGTCAGCATTAAAACCTTACATTTCATTTCAATCCTGCAGAACATAACCTTGGAGTTTCAACTTCTTAAAAAAAAATCCCAAAAACACGAAGCCTATCTTTACAATTATCTCATCCCTCTTTAAAGCAATTAAAATGAATATAACACTGCAGAACAGTGTCATGTTTCAAGGTAAACATAGTTGCCATTATGAAACTAGCAGAAGCCTCAATTTGCATTTTAATGCCAGCTAATAAATAGGCCAAAAGTGATTTGTTTCATACGGGTATCAACTGTAGCTCACGTTCTCTGCTTCACAGAAAAAATGCCAACAGGAAACAATGATGGATCTCCTCTTTCCTACCACCTGCTTTCGAAGTTTCCTAAATACTGTGTATGAATATGAGTGACTTAAGACAGTCCAGCATTTAACAAGAAGTGATCTGCCCTACGCTGAAGCCAGTAATGGGAAGAGAGGCACCAAACAAGGCAGGATTCCATCCTGCTCTTTGCCTTTACACATCAGTGATTCCTCACTTTTAAAATACATCAGAGATGGCAACAAAAGTCTTGAACACATGAAATTGTCTCCTTACACTGGCAGACTAAATCCACCTGGCCATGGTTAACTAATGGAGTAACCATTTTAGACCAGATCACATAGCAGTCAGAGACTTTATCTCACAGAAAGGACTACATTACAGTAGGATTAGTCTTGGTATTCCTCATTACAACATTCACATTACAATACTTCAGATGTCTGAGGACCACAAGAGTCTCTATCAGCTTAAACATCTATCGAGCACATGAAAAATATTGTCTCGCTGTGAATTTTAAACCCTTTCGCCAGCCCCCAAAATAGGAAGAAAAAACTCAGAATTTGCTAATCCCCCTGAGAGATTCCTGATAAATTATTTCTTTAGTTCACTGCCTACATGCAGTGCTGAGCTCGCTGCAAAACCATAGGATATGAAAAAGCCAAATGGAATTGCAGGAAAAAAATTAACTCCTACTAACTGCAACTAAGGAAATGCAGGTGATGATTTTATCAAACCTTAAATCTAAATACACTGTGACGCACTTTGAGTTGATAATTTACCAGTGTTGCTGCAAACATTTCATGATGAGGGAAGATACTCCTCAGACAATTTCGGCCAACCCTACAATGGCTGAAGAATTTTTTCCAAGGTAGGGCTTGTAAAGAATCTCTAAATAATTGTCATGTACTTACAGCTCCTTCAGCTCAGCCTGGGCAAAGGCATTTTCTTGGATGGACATTACTGCATTGTTGCTTAGATCTCTGTAAGTTAAGCAAGGAGCACAGTAATGAGTCAGTGTGATTTCATACAATGCCTTCAGTCAAATTCTTGAAAATCCGACAGAGAACACAACACTGAAGTTGACAAATAATTAGAAATGCTACAAATTAGAGTACTTACAGATATTCAAGTCCTTCAAGACCAGAGAATGCTTTTTTGGTAATTGACTTGATTTGGTTTCCTTGCAAGATCCTGAAAACAAAGGCCAAGAAACCAGTCTGAATGTCGATACGAGTTCACAAACAAGACACAAAAGAAGTTCTGTGTGATGCTTAACTACATTTTTTTTCTAATTCCAGCTGAGATAAAGAATTAAGTATATTTTTTTTAGCCTAAAGGCCCAACTAATTTTCCCAAGAACAGGGTTTTTTTCCTATTTTCAGCTTTAAGAGATTTGGGCTAGACATGTGTCAGAAGATAATTTAAGTCAGGAGGATGAAACAGCAATATGCAGAACTTGCAAGTGAAGCGATAACTTCCTAATACCAACCTGCTACCACCATGCAAATTCCTGGACTGCATCCTGACACCAGGCTATTTGTTATAAGCAACATCTCTGGCTACACAGGACGCAACTTCCTACAAAGCACGTGGCACTGGACGAAAAGTTCACAGTCTAAGTACTGAAAAGTTTGTCAATGCAATAGCGTTTCACATTTGCCCAGAAATACTTCGTGTTTTGGGGCTGTTTTTTTGATAAGCAGTAATTTTTACCAAAACTAAAGAAGCACAAAAAGAGATAAACATCACACAGAGGGAGTGAGGTATTCAATAAATGCAGTCAAATGCATTATGCTTAATCTCATCAAATTGGTGCTGTACAGGAATCCAGTGTTACATGGATCCAACACTCCTGAACAAGGAAAACCCAGGCCTATATCAAGAGGTTATGGCACGCAAGTGGAAACACTGTGAGAAAGGCTTTCTGCCTCATGTCATTGATTTACTTAATCTTTTGCACTCTCCGCCTCTGCATGCCTGGGAGTGCTGTCATTCCCCTAGTTTGTAATACATACAGTTTATCCAGCCTGCCGAGTCCCACAAAAGCTTCATTTGCATCTTCTATGGCCCAGGAGATCTCATTGTTCCGCAAGTCCCTGCAGGAGAAGACACTTCTTAGAAAGAATCCTCAGAACATCATCATGACCAGAGCTAGTGGTGAGCTGGGGAAGACAAGCCAGGTATGGGGCCCACCTGGAAGGTCTCAAATCTTCTACAAAATAAAGCTTGTCAGGAGATGAGTATTTCACTTCAGAGGTAAAACAGGGAAAACTGTTCACGATCAGTGCTGCAACCAGAACCACAAACAAATTCTGCAGAACAACTTCTTGATGTGGCATTTAAGGAAAGTCCCGGTCTAACCAGCATTTGTCATGTGATGGACTATTTGCCAGCAGCTGGGAGAGTCTCTGAAGTCAAGTTGGTTCACGTAACCAACACACAAACAGCATCAATCTTCACGAGTAACAGGCTTATACCAGCATTAGCATATTAAGGGATTATGCACAGGTTACAGTGCAGGCCTGCCAAGGTGGTGGATTTTCAAAATGAAGTTGATATTCTGCTCACAAATCTTGTTATCAGCTAATGGGATTTCTGATTGACCTCAGCACAGCACTTCAGCCCCTCATGGAGAAAAGACATCTAAACAGCAAAAACAATAAAGCAATATGGTCTGGAGAGGGTTAAATGCTTTTTAGAGAGAAGATGAAATAAATTCACTTGTATTTTCAGCCTGAATGGCACAGACTGAGCCAAGAGCATTTGTTTTGATACCACCGTGCACAGACAGGAGCGTGTTTAAAGAAAATCACAGTAACAAAGAACAGTCTGCACTGTGTTTTGCTAGATATTCTACGCAATAGCTAGATGAAGCTTCCAAATGAGCCAACTGACAAAAAACTAGCTGCATATACAGGCAACTAACTGTACATATCACTCATATAAACACCTCTTTTCCTGTGTTAATAAGGGAAAAATTAAGTATGTATTTTCACTTATGCGAGATTGTAAACTGCGTAGAACACCATGCTGGAAGAGACTGGGATCAACCTCCAGGATACCATCAGTGGTAGCACACTATTTTCTTATTTTTCTCACTTTGATATACAGAAGTCTTGTTAAAGCCACACACAGCAGTCATTTCCACAATCTACATTTATGCATTTGCAAGTTCAGGATAAAAAGAAAAGAATTTTCTACTCCACGCATCGCAAGGTCTGAACAAATATGGCCTTGAAACTTGCTCAAATTAAATCATTTCCTCTTTGAAAATTATTCAAGCTAAGGTACCCAACACTGAGATGAGCTAATAATGACTAGAAGAATAGTATGCCAAATTTATTTCCAAGTTGCTAATTCTTGTGATTTAAAACACATTTCTATAAGTATCTCAAAGTTTGCTTCCAGATGTTAGACCGTGAGTGCTGGAGAATATAAATGCCAAACTGCTCACAATATTATGAAGCGAATTACGTGGTAATATGCAAAGCTTCAAAACTTCAGTGCTTATTCTTAGATACATCTGTAATCCTAATTTGCAGCTAATGTATAGTTTATAATTTATTCTCCTACATTGCAGAGTGGCAGGGACTGAACATACAGAAATATTTGCTCCAGCCATAGCACTGAACAACCACCACACAACCAACAATGGAACTAATCTCAGAACCACACAGCATCTCTTGTTTTTTGAAGTATTTTTACACTCCACTACTCCGACCACTCAGCAAAACGAGTCAGCAGCCCAAAAGAAAAGCCTGTCATTGTGTGAGTGAGGAGTTGGTTCCTCACGCCTGGCTGGGCACTAATGTTCCGGGCCCTGTTAATCACCACTGCCCTCCATCCTGCACATTCCAGCCCCAAAGCAAAGGGCCAGGCCCTCAGCTGTAGATGCCCCTGAGAGGCCAAAAAAAATCTATTAATTAATCTGCTCTTGTTCTTTTTCATGCTACTCTAAATCTAAGAAATTAGGTTTAATTATTTCATTAAAAGGCAGCATTAGGGTTAACAGAATATGACTGCTTACATAAATCTCTCTGGTGAGTTTGCTTATTTAAGCATTTATTTAATGAAGTGACAGAGGGATTTTGAACTTCCACTCCTTTCTCAAGTACCGTTGCTTAGGATAATTACACCTGTTCAGATCTACTTAGGAAGGGACTGGGTCTTCTCAGAAATATTCAACAGCTGCAACGAAAGGTCCTGGCAAGTGCAAAGCTGTGCCTTCAACAGCAAGAAGGAACTCTACACCTCCTGTTATGTTTGTGAGGTCAGCACATGAGCAGGGCGGGCTAAACCACACTTTCTGCAACACCAAAGGGTTCAGCACTTGGTTTCTGAGGTTACAAACCTAAGGAAACCCTCTGGAATAAAGAGCTCCAGGCTATTTGCTCCCCACTGGGCATTTACACAAGCTATCCACACCTCTCACAACCAGCAGGACACACATCTGAGCACTCAAGGTCAGCAAGTCACTGTTTCTTACTGCCTCTAAAATTCAGTGGTTGGTTTGTTTTAGCTGGGCTGGAATTCTGCTGCCTTGGCAAGCCAAAAGGTTATAAGCCCTACTACACCTGCACGCAGGACAGCATCAACAGTGATCTCCAGGCTTCCACAGTGCAATATCCATTGTCTCTACTTCCAAAAGCTCCACTTAAACTGAATTTTCCATTTGCAGTTTTCCGTACTTACAAGGTTTGAAGATTTGTCAGACTTCTAAAGACACCATCGGCAATGTGACTGATACGATTGTCACCCAGGTTTAGTTTCTCCAGTAAGCCAAGTCCCACAAAGGCAGATTCCTTGAGGCGAGTGAGCTGATTGTACGACAAGTCTCTGGAAATATTCAACACACACTTTAAAGGCAAGTAGGGGATAAATTATTAAGATACTATCTGACTTGATTAACTATTGTGTTTTAATTTCTCTAACAGAATACTTACAAGTAAAATACAGCATTACCATGGGCCTAGTAAGGAAATGGAGTACTTCCTTTGGCACTTAATTCTTGCCAATCTATAATTGCAATATTTCAAAAATCCCCAATGAATAGCAGCCCAGGACTTACAGCTCAGCAAGGCTTTGGCAGAATTCCCATGCATCTGGACTGATCCTGGTGATGGAATTCTGGCTAACATAGAGTTGTTGCAATGTCCGCAGCCCATACAACCAGCCCTTGTTAACTTCTGTTAAGTTATTATGTTCCAGCTCTCTAATGAATTAGAAGCAAAGACATTTGTCAAATAGATAATCAATGAAACACCTTTGTAAATACAAAATTTCACCTCATGGATCTCAAAACGATTTACTAACTTTAAGCCTTAAGCAATACATACAAATCATACAAAAATCATGATTCTTTCAATCCCACTGAAATAAAATAGTGAATTAAAGTATATGAAGAACTGGGTAACACAGCACCAGCTGCACGGATCCCCTGGCAGAAACAAAACTATAATCTCTAGTCTCAAAAATAACTTTTTTAAAATGAAGTACTTTGCTAACACTGCATAACCTACTTGTGCTCATTCTGTCAAAGTCACAAAGGAAAGAACAATCCCATGTTATGGGGACTGCAAACGAAAACCAGCAAAAAATGACTGCAGAGGCAAACATTCTTGATCACTAAGTGGGAAGAAGCTGGGAAAAAAAGGACCAATATAATGGAATGCCAAGACTGGCTTGTGTGGAAAGGGACCTCAAAGATCATCCAACTCCCTGCCATGGGTAGGGACACCTTTCACTAGACCAGGTTGCTCTAAGCCTCATTGAACTCGGCCTTGAACACTTCCAGGAATGGGGAAGTGTATCTTTCCACTTTTGAAGTAACCAGACATGACATAAAAATAATAGGAAAATACTCTTTTCCCCTGCTTTCCCAAAAATCTAAGCATAGACTTGATGTAAGGGAAGCCATACAGGACACAACCCTCCAGAGCCATTTTCTTTTTGCTAAACAAATTCCACAACTAGGCATACTCACAATTCCTCTATATTACCCAGGCCAAAGAATGCTCCATCCATTAGTCTGCTAATCCCATTGCGCTGCATTTTCAAGGATTTTAAGGATTCCAGTCCTTGGAATGTAAGACTTTCCACTATTTTAATCCGGTTCCTTTTCAATTCCCTTTTATAAAGGTAACATTCAAATATTAAGACACCTCGCAACAAGCACCACTGTGTGAAAGTCAAGAACTTGCTGAGATTAACAGCTCAGCTGTAAATGTTGTTTTGACATTTTCAAGACTGTTACTTACAGAAACTGCACATGAGGCAATCTGAAGATCTTTGGTGGAATCACACTAATCCTATTTCTGTTCAGTTTTATCACCATTAGTGAGCTAGATAAATTATCAAGGCAACCTGCTTCCAGAGTAGTTATTCTGTTGTTACTCAGATTCCTAAGGAAGGAAGAGAGAAAGAGGCCATTCAGAACATAGAACATTCGATGAACACAATAGCACAAGCAGCTCAGAGGAACCACTGACTAACAGAACCCAAGGTCCTTGCATAGTCACATGAGAAACGTGAATTCTGGGTTACCAAGTGAAATCCTTTTTCCCTAAGGAATCAGTGTGAGGAGCTGATTTCTACTGCACACCCATGTTTCAGTTAAGACATGGCTAACACAATGTCCAGAGTGATCTACCCAAACAGGGCAGAAATTATCCCGTCACTGATGGCTTATGCACCTGCACTTTGACAACAGCAGTTGCTATTTTCTATGTTATTTGGGAAAATACAATACAGATTGAAAAGTATTTTATTTCAAGGACATCTGTAGCTCCATTATGCACTGCTACCAGTTCAAAGCTGTGTAAGGACGCCAACTTTAAGACACTAACTTAAGAGCAGATGAGGTCTCCAACATTATCATTATAGAGCCAGGAATGCCAGACACAGTAGCCCACTCATACTTACAGGTACTTCAGTTGCATTCGTGGAAAAGAAGAGGCTTTAATTTCTGAGATAAGATTAGAACTAAGATCTAGATTTTCCAATGAAAGGTAGACCTGGAGTTGCTCAGCATTTATTTCTGGAATGGTATTGTGCACCCTGGAAAAGATCAGCAATAAACAGGATAATCAAAACATGTCATCCTTCCAGTTGCACAGCTGAAACAGCAATAGGATTCTGTATATCAACAGTATCAGCGAGCCTCCTGAATAGGACATACACAACACGCTTTCAAAAGTGCTAACTCCATAAGCAATAGTGCAAATCCAAGAGCTATTTGGCACTTTGACATATGAATAGATTGAAATTCTGAGGCCTACAACTGAGTGGATTTTTGTGGGAAGTGTCTTTTCCAGACTGAATCCCTCCCCTTCAAAGCAACCTCTGTGCATTTTATTGGTAAGTTAGGGTGACTTGATTGTATTTGACTTGATCTGTATTTCTTTGAAGAGTGCTTACATATTCCCTGATGCACTTTACATGAGCAGTATTTCAAGAAAAGAGATGTTTTCTTACAATTGGATCTCACACCTCTCCCATTTGTTAAACAAGAAAAAGGCAGATTGTATTACTTACAATGAGAGAAGGGTTATATTGGAAGTTGTTTCTCCAAAATACGGAATTTCACTTAGCTCATTGTAATTCATTTTCCTTAAATAGAGGGGAAAAAAATTACTGACACTTCAAAGAGAAGAAAACCCCTTCTACACACAGTAGAAATAATTGATATTAATGCATTTAACAATTTTACTATATTAATAACACTTAGTAGCTGACATAACAGATTTCCCAAGAACTTAAATACTAATACCTTGAACAATATAAACAGTGAAATGTGCAAGCTTCTGTCATTTTCATGGATACTGTTACTTCTCTTTCAATAAAATCAGCTATAGCCAAAACAAACACATCTTATTTCTCTTTAAAAATATCTGTCATTTGATCTTTCATGAAAAAGATTACTGCTCACAACGCAACAGTTTTATATAGAAAATCTGCTGTCAACATCCATTTTTAATTAACTTGCACAGAATATTTCTGCAAGTCAGACCAACTATCTTGACATGCAATGAAACATTCTAATTAGAATTAGGTAGAATATCTTTTGACTTTATCCGCATGAACAACTTACACTTCTTGCAGAGTATGGACAGACAAACCAATGCTCCAGTTAGATGATAACAAATGATTGTGACTTAAATCTCTAGATAACAGAGAGAAAAGTTGTTTAGCTCCTGGAATTAAAAAAAAAAAAAAAAAAAAAAAAAAAACCAACAAGCCTAAACCAAGTATACTTTATACAATCTGAACTTTAAAACTGTATTTATGTATGTTATGTATGTTACACAATTGCTCCTTCACTACAGAAAAGAGCTTGTTCTAGTGGCAGTGGCCACTCACAATAAAAACCTACATAGTTCTATTGCTGTTTGAACCAAAAAGCTTTTTGTCAAAGCTTCTTGAAACAAAGATTGTACCTAGCCAGAAAATTTTTTCTTTAACCCAGAGCTTTATAAACAACACTTGTCCTTTACAAGATGAAAAAACTTTGCAGAGACATGAGAGTAATTTCTTACAAAAACGCTGCCTCAAGGGGCAGCTCTGATCTCTGCTCTCTCTGAACAGTGACAAGATCCAAGGGAATAGCTGGAGCTGTGTCAGAGACCTGTGTGAACACTATTTAGCACATTGTCTTATTAAACACTTGGGAGCAGAGACTAAGGGTCTCCGGCTTTCAATTGCTTTGTGAGGTTTTTATGGATAAACAATGACAGCAAACGTCATGGGGAGTCCACAGTGGTTTAACTGAGGGAAAAGGAGAGTGGCACTGAGTTGCACAGCAGCAGTGGGATGCCGAGGAAACCAGAAGCAACAGGAAGTGCCACAACACAGCTGAGGTTGGTGCTTGAAGGAACACTTCGAAGCACAATCCTAAACGACCATGTTCTAAAGCCCGACTTCAAATACCGTTAAGTCCTGGATTGAATGGCAATAGTAAGTGACTTATTGACCGCAACCTGCCCGTGTTCCACCCTCCTCTCACTTGTTGCCATCACAAAGTAGGGCAAGACAAATGTGAAACTGCGCCTGGGACCCCGGCACACGGAGCCGTCAGGGCCAAACCCTCTTTCTCTCCGCGGCGCCGCTGCGGCAGCTTCGCCCCGGCCGCTGCACCTGAAAGAGCCGGACGCCACTGCCGGGGCTGCCCTGCCCGCAGCGCTCGAGGCTCCGTGCAATGTCCCGCGGACCAAATCAATTAGAGTGGAAAAGACCTCCGAGACAATTGAGTCCAACCTATGACCAAACAATGACTTGTCAATCAGACCATGGCACTGAGTGCCACGTCCAGTTTCTTGAACACCTCCTGGGACTGGGACTCCACCACCTCCCTGGGCAGTCCCGTCCAATGTGTAATCATTCTTTCTGTGAAGAAATTAGATGTCTAACCTGAATCTCCACTGGCGCAATTTACCATTATGTCCTCTCGTCCTTTTGTCGTTTGTTATCTGGGAGCAGAGCCCGACCCCCACCTGGCTGCACTCTCCTGTCAGGCTGTTAGAGGCATAAGGACACCGAGCCCCAGCCCGCCGGCCCGTTCAGCCCGGGCCTCGCACCGCCCCCGCCGCCGGGCCCGATCCCGCACCCTCGTCCGCGCCAGGCCGAGACGTCAGCACAGCCCGCCGCCCGTTCGGCCCCGCAACCCCGCCGCGCTCACTCACAGCCCCGTGGTGCCGGCGGGCAGCGGCGGGATCTCCGTGGGCCCGGCCCGCTGGGCAGGCGCTGCCGGCTGCAGTCCAGCAGCCGCGGCGGCACGAAGCAGGGCGCGGCGCAGGGCTCGGCGGCGCCTGGCCGAGCACACAGCGTGGCCGCCGCTAGCAGCAACGCCAGCGGCAGTACGGGGCAGCGCCCAGCGGCCGGCCCGCGCGGCCGGCCCGCTCCCCCGCATCCCCGGCCCGGCCCGGCCAGGCCGGCCGCGCCGCCCGCCCGGAGCCACCGCAGCGCGCAGGCGGCGAGGGGCGGGGCCACGCCGATGGACGGCAGCGCCAGGAGGGCGGGGCGAAGGGGGAGGAGCCATGCGGGCCACGCCCGATTCGCGGCGGTCAGTCGGCCTTGCAGCCAGCGGGGGGCGGGGCCAGGAGAACGCGAGCCACCTCAAGCCCCGCCAGCACCGACCGCACCCGCAGGGCGGAGCCCTCTCGGGGGCGGGGAAAGGGGCGGGGTCACCGCGAGCGAGGGGGCGGAGTCGCCGCAGCCCCGCCCGCCTCGATCGCCCCTCGGCTGGCGGGCGGCGAGGGGCGGAACCAACGGTGGGCGGGGCCACCACGAGCCCTGCCCCGCCCACAACTGCAGTTCGAAAGGGCGAGCGGCGGGGCCGGAGGGGATGGGGTGAGCACAAGCTCCACCCGGCCCCGATGACAACCTTAGCTTACGGACGGGTGAAGGTGGGGATTATTGGGACCTTCGCTTCATGTGTTAGCAACGTCCGCTTGTTCTGTCAATGGGTGCCGGTATCTCCGGGACAAGTCAGAGGATGGAGCTGGCTCTGGTCTGTGGTGCCCGGCAATGGGAACAGAGGCCACGGGCAGAAATTGATGCACAACAAAATCGCCCCGAACGTGAGGAAGAACTTCTCTGCTATATGGGAACAGATTGCCCAGAGCGGGTGTGGAATCTTCCGCACTGGAGATATCCAGAACCGTCTGGACTCAGTCCTATGCCATGTGCTCTGGGAGGACCCTGCTGGAGCAGGGATGTGGAACTGCAGCCTGTTGCTGCTCGTACATTGGCAAGGATATAAAACCATTAGTGAGTGTCCAAAGGAGGGCTATGAAGACGATGCAAGATCTGGCGGGGCCATATGACGACTGGCTGAGATCACTTGGTTTGTTCAGCCCAGAAAATAAGAGCTTGAAGTCAGATCTCTGGGGTCTGCAGCTTCCCCCGTGAGGCCAAGCAGAGGCGTAACACCAATCTCTGCTCTATGCGACCAGTGAAAGGAACCAAGGGAATGTATGGAGCTTTGTCAGGGGAGGGATAGGCTGGATATTAGGAAAAGGTTCTTCCCCCAAGAGGGTGGTTGGGCACTGAAATGGGCTCTCCAGGGCAGTGGTCACCAAGGCTGCCAGAGCTCAAAGAGTGTTTGGACAACGCTGTCAGGCAAAGGGTGGGATTGCTGGGGTGTTTGTGCAAAGCAGGAGTTGGACTCAATGATCCTTCCATTGTGGGTCCCTTCCAACTCAGGATATTCTTTACGATCTGTGCAAAAAGGCCCATGCAAGGACAGGGATGTTGCCAGGCGGGAATCTGCTGCTTACATCAGGGTGGCCCTCTGGCAGTGCTTTCCCCAGCTGACCTGGGCCACAGGCTCGGAGGGAGCTCAGTTAGGAGAATTAGGAGTCCAGGGCCCAGCACAGGTCTCTCCAACAATAGTTCCCAGTGCAATTTGCATTTATAAGATTATTGCCATGGCAGCAGAAATTTGCATATTAATAGACCTTCTTAGTTGCTGAGCTGCTCCTAATATCTTGGGGCAGAAAGGAGCCTGCTGTGATTCACCGAGCTACAGCTGCCACTGCGGGGGCCCTGCCTCCTCAGTCAATTCCTTAAAGCTCTCTCTCCTCCTTCTGCCAGTCCCAGGCCAGCGCAGCTCCAAGATCTGTGCAATTGCCCCCAGTATCCATTTAGATGTGACATCCCTCTGGGGTTCCTCTGGGATGATGCCTCTGGGATCCATTTGCCCATGCAGGGCTAGTGCTATACACAGAACACCTCCTGTCTGCCCAGGCTTGCCCACAATTCCCTCCAGATGCTTCAAATCCCCGTTCTACTGACTGTGCTAAAATGGGCACAAGCACTTGCAGAGCATGAAGCAGTGGCACACTCAGGGTTACAACTGAAACGACCCTGCTGGAGATAATTCCAGTCCAGCCAGCTGCACCAGTGTCGTTTAACATCGAGGAGGCACTCGATCCCTTTCCTGTCTCTGGCTGGGACCAGCGGGATGGACTGGTCAGGGACTCGCCACCAAAGGTCTTGAACACCTCCCTGAGATGAAGAGTCTCCCCTCTCCCCAGCACAGGTCGATCCTGCATCGCAGGGCAGGGGCAGGAGGCTTTGCTGCAGCCCAGCCCTGCTCCTCTAGCCACTCTCGTCTCCCAACACCCGGACTGCTTCCCTGAGAATGCCGAGGGAAAACCTGGGATCCTGCTACAGCAGCAGGCCCCCGCCCTTGCCAGAAGCACCCCTGGTCTGGGCACGTCTCCCTGGCTGAGTCACAATGGAGACTCAGCGCATCCCATTGCTGTCTGCAGCTTCCACTGCGGGTCCTTCCCGGCGAGGCTCCAGCCCAGCACAGTTCCCTCCTTACGGGGCTGAGTTGCAGCGTGGGAAGGCTCAGGCTGTGCTGGAGCTGGGTCTTCGCCACTGGATGGCACACGAGCCCCAGCAGAGGAGCCTGGGTGGTCTCGGGGTGCTGACCAAAGCGCTGTCGGCTGCGGGCTGGCGGTGTCGGGGGGTGCTGAGGGCTGCGGGGGGTGCCAGCAAGTGTTGGCAGGTGCTGGGCTCTCAGCCCCTCGGCTCTGCTCCCTCCATGCCACCCTCGGGACTACTGGTGACTGGACGGGAGTGGGACTCTGACCTTGGCTGAGCAGTATCGACTGCACCTTTGGCTGGGTGTCCAGCTGCTCCTCCAGAGCACGCAAATTTTCTTCCTGATCAGCACTCCCTCCAGATAAGAGTGAGCTTACCTCCCTGCTCCTCAGAGGCTGGAAATTCAGGGAGGTTTATAAACCTGCTGGCCTTGACCAGCACGAACTGAAACGAGCTCATTATTTAGTATTGTCCATTGTGCCAACGACTCTGCTGGAAGGCAGAGGCTGCCAGCATGGCAAATGACTCACAATAATAACTACTCTCTCCCCAGAATCCCTGATGAGCCCCTTTTCTATCTGCCCCTGTCACCCTCTCAGCCCTGTACACTCATCAGCACAGAGGTATCTCTGCATTCCTTTCCTCACCGGGACGTCTGCACCAGCATGCAGGCAGTGCAGGGTGGCCTTATGCTGTGGGACGCCCAGTGCTGTGCTGCTGGGATTGGCACAGTGCTAGACTGCCCAGGCTGCGGCTCCCCTGTGGGGTCACCCTGCTCTGGCTTCCCCCCTGGTGCTGCCACCTCATCAGCTATGAGGTCCCTGTGGCCTGGCTGTGCCTAGAAAGGTGAGCAGGCAGCCAAAGGAAGGGACAGGTTGTCTCTCTGCTGCCCTTGGCCCCATTGTTCTCCCACGGCCACTGTGTCAACAGGAGCTGGAAGAGGAAATCGGGGCTAAGGAGATGCCAGGACCCCTGCTGCTCAAGGAAAGATAAGGAGGGAGGGGGCATTTACATTCTGTTCAGGGGTGGCGGATGCAGGAGGTTCCCCCGTGGTGCAAGAGGGGGACAACATTGTGTCCCCAGACAGCCTTTCATGCACCATGCTGAGCGTGGGCTGTGACTGGGGATGCATGGGGTGCTCAGGTGATGGTTTAGGCCAGATGTTGAAAAAGATGGAAGTGATTTGCCTGAGAAGCTTTGGAGATGCCTGGCACTGTGGGGAGAATTCTATCACCCACAGACCCTCCTCGTGGCACAGAGTTGGCTGAGCTCTGGCTGGGGTTCTTGGAATGTCCCTGTCTCCTCCAGTCCATTCCCAGGGTGTCTGCACCATCCCAGTCCCAAGGGGTGGGATACAAATGGACCGTCCTTGTGGTGTCTGCCCATGGTCCCTGTATCTAGGGCTCTACACTTGTCTGGGAGGAAGGGATGAGTGCCAGGGAACTGGTGGCACTGCTGTCTGCCCCAGGCACCACTGTGATGCAGCAGTCTGCTGTGTGCCTGCTCCAGGCACGGGACGCTAAACTTCCCACATCCACTCTGCCAACAAACCAGGATTGGACTTTGGACTTTGTCCTTCAAAGGGGTGACGAAGTCCAAAGAACAGCAGCCTTTGCTGGCCTGGCCAGGGCTCACAGATTTCGCTTGGAGCACACATGGAAGAAGACACCCCCACTGCCACAATCTCCTTCCTGGCTCCTAGTCCATGGGTTTGGTGGCCAGTAGACCACCACTCTGCTATCTGCTGATGGGCAGCAGCCGAGAAGTTGCTGTGCCAGTGTCCTGGACTTCTCCTAGTGCAGCAATTGCACGTCTTTGCAGACACCCTTTGTCTAATTGGGAGCTGGAGCCAAGCCTCAGCACTGCCGGCCATGTGTGCTGGAGCTGGGCATTGGTGCCTCATCCATCCAGGGCTGCAGATTTGCAGTCATGTCTGCTCAGGGCCACATTCGCAATGTTGTCAAAAGCCAAAACATCTCCACAGCCTTCCGGGTGCCTCAAATCTGCACCCTCCTGGTCATCAAGTGCTTCCCAGGAACAGTAAGGAGATCTCCAGGACTGTTTTTCCAGGGAAATCGCTGCAACACAATAGCATCTACAGATGGAGCCCAGCTTGGCTCCACTGACATGAGGCCAACACCTACAGCCCTTCCTCCCCACAGTTTGTTTTGTTTCCTTTCAACATTTATAGGTCAGCTGGAGTCAAGAGAGCTAATGAGCAGGAGCATGGCCCCAGGCGCTTCCCAGGCCATTATGGGATGGGGCTGGATAAGGAATACTCCAACAGCACACAGCTGATTTGGGAATCCCTGCATTTCAAGGCTGGTGCAGGTCCAGCTCAGAAATGATGGAATTGACTCGTGGTGAAAGTGAATGGTGAAGGGCTTCATAGTGAAGGTCTATGAAAAGAAAATTAGGAACAATTTCATATTTATTTCAGCATGGAGGCCAAACACTCTGTTATGTTAAACAGTGAAATAATAATGTTTTGTAATCTTTAAGCTATGTTTAAACTAAATGCAAATTAATCTTTAAAAAGTCTGACTTTGTTCAGATTTATGATCTCACTTTCAGACCATTTTAAAAGGATTTCTTGGGGAATTTATTTGACAAATGTTTTTGGTACATAGACCCGCCATGCTGCTCTATTTGGGGCATTCAGACCATGACACCAGTCACAACTCTTCTTTCTTGTCACTCAGCATTATTTCCAATGCAGGAACCAGCCTGCACATCTATTCTCTGGTGTGGAAAATCTGGATCCAGGCAAGGAGACTGTAACCTCTACAGCATCTCCAGCAGACCACTCCAAGTGTCCAGCTCAGGTGGAGGTGAAATGCAAAAGCCACGTCCTTTGGTTGCTCAAAGCTGGTGGGTCCCACTTAGATGACACAGGGGTCAGGCTCAGGAGCCACAAGCATGCAGCCAGGGAGCACTGGTGTGAGCACCAGGCCCTCGCCTGCCACCCACCTTGCGCTGCAGCCGCAGCACCTCCTGGCACTGCTGTGGCAGGAGCTCGTGGAGCCAGCGTGGGATCCAAAGAGCACACCGACAGCAGAGCCAGGACAAAGTCTGGCAGGACATGCAGGAGAGGTGTGAAAGATAAAGTGCTGTCACATGTGCCTGATCCACGTGACTGCCAGTGCAGGATGCCGCCCACACTGTCTGCCCAGTGCTCTGCACTGGCAACACACATGGGGCCAGGACAGGGATATATCCCACCATGCATGTCTCCTGAAGCAGGCACAGGAGTAGGGAGAAGCACTCATTCCTGCGGCTATCGGGTACCTGGGACATACTGCGTGGTGTGTCCCAAGACAATCCCAGTCTCCTGGGATGACCGTGCCAGGCCCTGGTGGGCTGCGGGGCCGAGTTGGGTGCGTGTGAGGTGCCTGTGCACCCCAGCCAGGGCATCGCCTTTCATGGGGCTTTGTCCACACCATCACTAATAATATCAAGGTGTTCTGCCAAGTTCCTTCCAGCAAACCTATGACTTCATTCAAAGTGACAGGGGACCTGATTTATTATACTAACGAGCCAGCGATAAATAAACATGACCTGAGAGAATCCCAATCCCACAATTCCATTCTTGTTCAGCTCCTTGGGGGAGATGAAAGGTTTCCTACAATTTCCCAGTGCTACCCAGAGTCTCCCCTACTTGATCTGCCAAAGCTTTCTCCTGCTGTCGAGTCTGGCATTTGATTGCATTGACAGAAGCAGCTTATTAATTGTACTAATGAGGGGCTCGGCAATATGGAGCAGTGGAGAGAGTCCAGTGTGGCTAATAAAACGCTCATAGCTGAGTAGAGCATAAGGTCACTGTGTTGCCAGGCTACTGGCTAAGCTGCCTGGAAAACGAATATGTGAACCAGTAGGTGACTCTGGGAAAAATATTGCTCCAGAACTCACATAATTAATAGGACAGTGATGCTTTATTTTCTTAGGAAGAATATAGAGCAGGGAGGGTGTGAGCGCACAGGCATCGCAGCTGAGCGGCTGGGGTGGCTGGGGGCTGCGGGAGCTGTGCTGGGGTTGGGATAATGGGGTCTCCTTCACCCTGACCTTTTCCCAGTAGCCATTTACTCCTTTTCTCAGACATGCAGGAGCCCAGAGCCAGGCTCCAGGAGAGGCCTGAGAAAGGTGTCCACACTGTGACCATTCGGTGTAGCCTGAAGGGAGATTTGGGATATCTGGTAACATTAAGGGAACTGCCCTGTGTTTGACCTAAGCCAGTTCCCCAAATACACTGCAGGGAGAAATAAACAAGGCTAATTAGATCTACTGGTAACTGTAAATTTGGCAAGGGGATGTTCTCGGGATCTCTGATCTCTTGAGACAGTAATTCCCGCTGGGAGTTTACCACACAGCCCCCAAGGGTTTATAGCAATAAACAGGAATATTTTTGTTCCCCTACAAAGGAAAAAGGAAAAGAAAAGGACAAATACTGATCTTAATCTCTTTATTTGCAACTAGTTTTGGTGCCCCCATTCAAGTTCTCCGAATTGCACCTCACCAGGGGAGCTTATTCTCATACCAGACCCTTATCTGAGCAAAGCCCTGGAGCACGAGCCTCTGCCTAAAGTAAACACTGGAAAAAGGTCATTAATCTTTCAGGCTCGTGTGGGACTTGCAGCTGTGGCACTGGGGGCTCTCATGTGCCCCCAGTGCTGTCTGCTGCAGAAGGCTTTGTGGGCTGCCAGCTCTGTGCTGGGAAGAGTCAGTGGGGTCCCTGCACACGGACGGATCTCCAGGGCTCTGGACTGTTGCCACAGCACAGAGCTGCCAGGCATTGTGCCTTGTACTGGGTGGGCACTGACATTTGTCCACTCCATCAGCAGGAATAGCCTTCGAGTCTGCCATCAGGTGGGCTGGGATTGCCATCGGGAGAGATGAGTTGATGTGGCTGCAGTGGCCAGCGAGCAGCCGCTGCTGAGCCACAGAAAAGACATTCAGACTACTCGGCAGAAAGGTCCCTTAAAAAAATCCCCCACGGTAATGTCAGGAGAATGAGGCAGCATGACAGAAATGGCTTTGCCTGTAGGTGGAATCCTAGAAGATTCATCCATCTAACCAGAGAGGCTTCTAACTGCTGTGGGTGTCCCTGGCTGAGTACAGCTGGATTCTGGCCAGGCACTGGCTCCTTGCAAGGTGCCGGTTGCTGCCACATTGGAATAAGCCAGCTGCTGTTCCCCACAGTGGTGGGGTGTTGGAACAGAAAGAGCAGAGGGTGCCCCAGACCCACATTCTGGAGGAGCTGGTGGCATGGGGCCTGGTAGTAGGGCTCAGACATCACCTGCAAGGTGGTGGGAGCAGAAGTGGAGGGGCAGTAAGGGAGAAAAGGTAGCCTCTCTCCATGCTGTGTCTCAAACCTGAGGCTGCTGAACAATGGCTGGGAAGGTGGAGGGGAGATGGGAAGTGTGGGGGGAGTAATAGGACACACTCCAGTTGCCTGTACCCTGCCAGATCCCAGCAGGCTCCCTCCTGCTGGCGCTTGCCTCTGGTCACGGTCTCATCCCTGTGCCACAACTCCCCGTCCCACAGCTCCCTGCTCCACCACTCTGTTCTCCCAAGGAGCCGCCAGCCCTTCCCTCTCAAAGTCTTTGTTTGCCTTCTCTGGAAGCCATTGGATCTGAGGCTCAGGTTTCCAAGGTGGAAAGGCAATTTCTTCCCCTGAAAATTGCCCCTGTCTTGTTTCCTGACCCTCTTCACATAGCCTTGGAAGCTGGGGCTGCTGTCCCTGGGGCAGCTCACAGGTGCTGTGATGGGTCCCTCTGGGCCACCTCAGCAAGTGTGAGTGCCCCATGAGCTCTGTCCAAACCTTTGCATGGATGGGTGCGGGAGCTGGGTGCCCTTCCCAGGGAGCTACCTGCACCCCTGGGCTCAGCAAGTGCAAGCTGGCCAAGGACACTGCTGCGGCTCAGAGCAGCCCCCCATTCCAGAGGGCGGGTGTACAGCATTGGAGCAGAGAGCAGGGCCAGGGTTGGGGTTCCTGGGCTCCAGTATCCATATGGGACACAGCCCCAGCCTCAGCATGGCCTCAGCCTTGGCTTAGGTTGGATTCTGTTTTTTTAGGCAGAAATGGGTGATATGAATCCCCTGCTCATCCCAGGGGTCCGTGTCTGGGGTCACAGCCACTGACACCTCACCAAGACCCATGCAGTCTTAGGGATGTACAGAGACGCAGACTCTGCTCCAAACAGGCTGCTCCATGGATTCTGCCCTGTAAGTGGGAGTTGCATCTGAATTCCCCCCATAAGGTAAGTGAAGGTTTCCTGGTGTGAAGGCTCTGCCAGCACTGATGCAGCCCACTGTCCTGCTGCCTGGGGTCTTTTAGGCAGGGCGGACCACTCCACAGTATCTTGCCTTTGTCATAGCTCCCCCTGCACTGAGGATACTGAGGGCCCCCCTGTCAAGTTCCCGCTGCCTGACTCCACTCGCCAACTTGATATTCACTTGGGAAAAAAATACTTAGACTAACAAATAACAACCCTGGCAGCTGGCCAGTGATTCAAAGGCTCCAAAAACCAAGCCGAAATTTGCAGCTGGCCACACTCCCTGCCTGACTTGGCAGCAGCACTGGTGTCTGAACACCTGCCAGGGCCAGGAGCGACTGTGGCGCCCGCAACAGAGCGCGCCGAGCTGGCCGCGGGGCATCGTGCATGCCCTGGCACCGCTGCCAGGCCACCGAGTGTGGCTGTACCTGTGCCCCAGGCTTTATTCTCACAGGAAGGGATCTTCTGTCTCCCAGGAGCAGCTATGCCAGGACATGGAAAGTGGCCTGGAAAAGACATGTTTGCAAACAACACTACTGCTGTGGAAAGCAGGGTGGATGCTGGAGCTCTCTGGGTGCAACAACTCTGTGTGCTCAGCATTCCTGCCTCCCGTGGACCTGCAGCCAGCCAGACTGGCCCTTGAGCAGGCTGGTATCAGTGCCTGAGCCAGCCGAGCAGCAGCTCAGCCGGGATGGGTGCTGGTGGGGTGGTGAGGGAGCCGCAGCTGGCTGGGTAGGGGGGTTTGCGCGGTGCTGAGGAGCAAACAGCCAGCTGAGAAAATGGAACAGTGCCTGGCAGAGGGTTGGAGCTCCTGCAGAGAAACACAAACTTCAATAATCTTAAATGACACAGAGGCAGAGAGGTGCAGGGGAGTGGAGGAGCTGAGCAGGAGGTCGTTGGAGGGGCAGGGCATTGGACTGCTGCCTTTCGGCCTCCCCATGCCCAGGAAGGGGTGTCATGTGGAATGGTAATTGGATCCCAGGATTTACTGAATGATACTGTGGATTATTTCACAGCCATCATGTCGCAGTGTAATCTCGTTAGGGCATTACACAGCCATGTGCACACGCAGTCCTATTGTGCCCATGGCTGTTGACACATGAGGACCTGCCCAGGATGTACCTTTGCTGACGCTTGGTCTGAGACCAGACTGCAGAGGAGGGGTCAGTTAGTCAAGGGTGGCTGGTGACAGCTGGGACCTGGTGTTATCCAAGGCACACAAGAGGCTGGGACATGGTGCCTTGGCTTTGTGACAGAGCCCTGGGTGCAAGAGGATCACTGACAGGGGACAGCGTGGCCATTCCTGGGGTCTTGCCCCTGGCACGGGCTCCTGGGGCAGAGGCAAGAGGCAGCCCCGCAGCTTGGAATGCTGCAGAGGTGCTGGGCTGGCTCTGACAGAGCTCAGACCCGCAGAGGGAGATTCTCCAGCCTGGAAGACCTGAGCTCTGGGCATCTTAGAGGAGCATGGTCAGGGCATCCCACAGGGCAGAGGGGGCTGGGATGCTGCGGGAGGAGACCTGGGAGCACGGTCTGTAGCTGCTGCTAGCCCTGTGACAAATATCTCCTGCGAGCCCAGACCACGTGCCTCCCCCTCCCACTCCCTGCACCACAGTTGGCTGCTTTTCCAAGGCATAACAGAAACAAATCCTGTCTCTGAGGCAGTGAAAACAGCTCACCCCCGTGAGGTGTGTAAGAATAGCAGATGAGCCAGGGCAGACAAACAGCCTTGACCGCAGCTTCCTGCCGCATCCCCAGCAAGATGAAGATGAAGGAGATCATTCCTGTGTCCCTGCCCTGGGATGGCTCAGGGACTCAGGGCTGGTGCAGCCAGGAGAGAAGAGCAGCCAGTGCAGGGGTCTGAGACCTCAGCCCACCCGGGCTGGTGCCTGAATCTCCCGAGACAGAGGGTGGGATCATCCTCCAGAGGGTGGGATCATCCTCTTCCTCCTCCCTCATCCCTCCAGTTCAGGATGGGAAGTGAAAATCACAGGGCAGCATTGAGAGCTGCCACCACCCAAGCCATGACACTGGGCACTGTGTGATTAATCATGTTTGGTGCTTGTGCCCTAATGAACTTCCACTAAAAAAATAAGCATTTTTACCCGGCAGCAACAGGCTTAATCAAAAACAAGCTTTTTGAGTGTTTTTGTTTGTTTGTTTGTTTGTTTGCACCCAGCTGAAACGTGGAAATCTGAAATACTGCAGATCAGCCAAGTCTCCCACAGCAGCTTTCCAGCAGGTTAACTTTGAACTGGGATGATAACAAATTATCTGCTAAACACACATGTGGAGGGAGCTCAGTGCCAGCATGTCTTCTGACTTGTCTTTAGCTGCTCCTGCTCTAAAATTCAAATTTTCTTTGACATTTTGTATCACTTGATTTTGTTCCTTTAAGCCAGTAAACCAGGGAAAGGGTAGCAGTGCCTTTATCCTGAGATGAAGCATGACCTCCTGCTTTAAAACAAGAGCTGGCTTTATTTATCCCCGAGCTGGGCTTGGGGAACAACAGAAATGTTTGTTGTCCCACAAAAGATTGGCTGATCAGCTATTATTAGAGTGGGAATGGCAATTTGGAATGAGCAGCTTATTAGGCACATTTAACCCTGTTCTCTGATTATGGAAGATTTGGGATTTGTACCTGGATTGTTGCAATATTTTCTGCTGAGGGTTTTTGGAGCCAGCACAGTGTATCCACCCTGTGCCTATGTAGCCCTTGAGCTGTGGGTGGTTGTACTACCAACCATGGGTCAAAAGTCAGTTCATGGGGCACCTGCCCAGCTGAGGAAGCAGTTCTGGCTTGCACATAAGACTCATTAAATTGCTTTATGTAACTCCTCCTGCCTGTAGAGCTCAGTCACCAGAGAGTGTGTAAACCCAATACAAACAGCACACGGAGAAGGCAGGACTGACTTTGCTGGCGATAGCTAGTTTTGATGAACATTTCACAGTGTCCAAACTTTATCTCCCGTAATGTTGACTTGGAAGGCAGGATTTGAGGGGCCGTGAATATATTTTCTTCACCAAAACAACCTTCTTTCTGCTCACCACTATGAGTAACACTATTGCAGAGAGAGAAGTGTGGGACCTGATCTAGTGGGTGGCATTTCTGCCCATTGTGGGGGATGGAAGGAAACAATCTGTAAGGTCTCTTCCAACCTGAATGTTTCTATGATTCTGTGATTCTGTGATGGCCTGCAGAGTGGGCAGAATGGGCAGAGAAAGTAGGGTGGGCAGAGTGGGGAGAGCATCCCTGTGGGACAGGGTGGGAGGTGGGTGCTGACGAGTAGTGGATGTGGCAGTGAAGCAGCAGCTTCCCAAGGACGAGCCACCTGCATCCTGCCCTGAGCTTCACATGCTAGCAGGGCATGAAGTCCCAGTCTCTCTGGTAGCAAAAGGCAGAGTCCCAGAGCCTGTTCTGGGCTAGGGCTGCCTGCAGCTTTCACTGTGCTTTGGTGGTGTGGGGCTTAGGCCTGTGTTTGTGCAGGGAAGGCACCTGACTCACTTCACAAAGAGCCGTCTCCAAGTGAGCCAGTCACAGGCACTGCTCCCTACTCCCTTCTGCCCAGGGTCAGGAATGCTGCTGGGCTGGGCCTTAGGAGGGAGCAGAGCCTGCAGGGTGTCTTTGCTGCCCAAACCTGGGGCATGCTCCTTGTCAGCAGCAAGCCTGTGACGGGACACGCAGAAGCAGTGAGCTCCTCTCCGGGGATCTTTCCTCCATACAAGCAAGGTCAAACAAAGCCAGGGGGACAGAGGCTTTCCTGACATTGTCAGTCCAGAATCTTCAGGAACAGAAGAAGAGGGGGTTTGGAACAAGCAGCACAACTATTAATTTACACACGCACACGATTGGTTGTGGGCTCACAGTGCGGGATGGGAGCACACCGTGGCTGTCCTGCCACCGGGCCCTGCCAGCAAGGGGAAGATGGAAACAGTGACACACTCAGCCATTGCCAGCTGAAGAAACTGCCAGTTGGCATTCCTGTCCCCACTGCTCACCTCCATGCAGCCTGATGGGCTGGGGGCTGGGCATGTGAAGAGACAGGCGGCTGCACCAGCAGTGGCGTTGCTGGCAGTGTGGTGCAGGTACCCCCTTTCTCTCTCTTTTCATTACTAATGGGCTCTGGGGGGTGGTTTGGGGGAACGTTCAGGTATTGAGTCAGCCCTGAGAGGGAGAGTGGGGTTGATTGGTCTCATGCTGCTGCCATCCATAGGGGTAAAAGAGTTTAGGGTACCTGGGTAGGGATGCCGGGGACAGTCACTCAGACTGTTTCTTCTACCTTCTGCCTTCTACCTCTCCTCCCTCTGGGCTCAAGAGTGGAGTCATGTTCACTCCACAGACACAGATGTGTCTCCAGAGATGGTTCTCCTAAGAAACCCAGTCTGAACCACCATCTGAGGGCTCTGCATTCCCCTTACTGGTGCAGGAGAATGGGAGTATGTTCCTGCCTTCCTCACTGCAGTTTCTTTCTTCCCTGATAGTCTTCCAGATATGGAGCAACCCCGGCTCTGCAGCATGGGGATCTGCACCGGTACTGGCCTGGCAGAGGGAGAGGGTTCAGTGCCTTCCTTGAGGATGGACAAGTGCTCAACCCTGAGAGGCTGCACACATGGCCCTGTGGGGACCCTCATGGCCCACTCCACCAGTGCCTTCCTTCCCAGTGATGGCATCTTGGCCATCCCAGTCCAGCTGCAAAGACATCCAGGGCTACCAAGTGGAGTGGCAGGACCAGGCTTCATGCTGTCCATAAACTGTGCATTCAAGCCAGGAAATCCCAGCCATCTGGTACTTGCCCGGCTCCAGTTTAAAAATACCTAGGGAAAATAGTCCTCCAGGCTCATCAAGGCCAAAGCAATTCTGGGCAGGTTTCAGACAAATACCGGGGTTTGTGTTTTTGTCTGTTCTCAGCAGGTACTTGTCTCAGCGTTCACTGCCTCCCCAGGGACTTGTATAGTCAGGATGTCCCAATGGCCATTGGGGAGGGGACCCTCAGGCCGGACATCCACAGTGTGCTGTGGGACAGGAGTGTTCAGCCTTGTTTAACAGCAGGAGTGGCCTGATAGCGTTGAGGCCATAGCATGTTTGGAAGTGAAGTGTTTCGTGCCCAGGCCAGTGGCACTCACCCTGTCCAGTGCTCACCCTCTGTTTCAGCCTCCTCCTTCTCCATAATCCTGCTGCCCTGCTCCGTGGATGTCTGGATTCCACACATTCAGGTCCCAAAGCAGCAAGTGGGTCTCTCTAGTTACCCCCAAGCTGGGAGCACTGAGGCTGGCAGTCGCAACCCCATATGACTGGGTGGTGGAACCAGCATGGCCAGGGACTAAAAGGCATCTCCACAGGTATCAGGGCCATTTGGTCAAACCTCTAGGCTCTCAGGCTGCCTGCAGTCCTTTCCCTTCCTCTTCAAACTTACAAGAGTGGCCCAAGGTCCCCTGAGATGATGCAGGACCAAAAATGTGAAGTGTTACAGAGAGAAGCCTGACTTTGTGCTATATCCCAAGAAAACATCTGCTACAGATGCTGCAAAGCAGGACCAGAACTGGTGACACTATCCTGATATCCCCATGGTGATACTATCCTGAGCTTACTGAAGGTACCATCGTCTCAGAAACAGTCCAGTCAACAAACCCATGAGCAGTGGAAACTGATCCTAAAGATATATTGTGTGAAGAGGGTGACATGCCCAAGCTGTTGGGAAATCAAGAGACATGGCTAGGAATGCCACCAACTTCTTGACAGCCAGGGATCATGCAAGGCAGGTTGAAACCAGGCGGAAACAGGCTCTCTGGGCAAGGATACAAGGAAGAATGAAATGCAGGTGAGGTAGTGTTATCGACATATGAAGTTTTTTGGTCCAGGATAAGGTTAAATTACTTGCAGAGCCCCCACCTTTTCCTCCCCGCCCCAAGAACAGGAATAGAGTCATTAAAACAGCATGTTCTGGGACAGTAATCCCACGGGACAATCCCACGGGAGAGCTGGACACAGTGAGAAGTACACCCATTACTGTGGTCTGACTTGGTACCCTTGCCTCTTGCCTCAGGGGTCCCCAGCTCTGCCAGAAAGTTTCTGGATAAAAACGAACCCAGCATCTAGTGTATGTAGCAGAACAGGATCTTGCGCTGGTCAGATTGGTTTGGATGACCCTAGCTCAAAGACAACACTATGGCTGGGATGCAGCTGTGTGTTTATCCAGCAGCATCAATTCTGTGTCTGATACAGCATGTGGTGATGCTCCATTCTGGTGGGTTGCCACTCCCTGGTGAGATTCACCCTGCAAGACCCTCATGCCAGAGGAAACACCAGCTCCTTCCCCTGTTTGCATGGAGGCACTGGCAGCACTGGCTATAGACCCTAAAGGATGAGTTACCTGCTTGAGTAGAGGACTAGTGCTGCCAAGACATGCTTGTCAGGCAGCCAGCATTTGGGAAACAAGGAAGGAAAATGTGCAAAGAACAAGCCACCGCACTGGGAACATATGGGATAGCAATCTGCAGGGAAGGATAGCAGCCTACACACTCCTTGAAGAGAGAGCAGAGATCCTCATGAGTGAGTCCTCACAGAGAGTTGAATTAGGATTGGAAAGGGCATCAAACAGCCTCACTTTCCTCTAGGTCCAGGAATGGAGAGGCAGGAGGAACAGAGATATTATTTTTTGCACCAGGTAAGTTCCCTGGCAAAAGGTGACATGCTTGTGCAGGCTGCAGCATGAGGGCACATGGAACAGAACCAGGGAGCTCTCACCCCAGAGAATGAGGAAGAGGTACAGTGCAAAGGACAAAGGAGGACCACAGCAATGGTGACATCTCTTAACTTTTGCCATATGGTCTCCACATGGTCAAGGATCCCTTATTTCTAGGCAAGCTCTGCAAGCAGAGGATGCTTCTCCTGGCAGCAGTTGCCCAGATGCAGCTGGAGCCAACACAGCCTTCTCTTTCTTAGGCAGGATGCAGCAAAGCCAGGCCAAAGCAAATACATCAGGCATCTACAGGGCATAGGTAGCCTCCTCCCGTCTGACTGCCACCACCCCACATTATCCTCCTTGCTCTCTTTCCCCTGGAGCTCACAGGGAGGTGGCAGTCCCTTTTGGTCAGGGCTCATGAGAAAGGCTACAGGAGACTTTCCTCTTTCTACTGGCCTCATATAATCTCATGACCCAAATCACTGTCTCACCACTCACTGGTCATACTGTGCCCCAACAACCGATTTTGATAAGGAATTGTTTCCACTGACACTAAGTAACAAGTATTGGGCTCTTCATGCTGGCAAATGCAGGTCTCTCTGACATGCCACAAGTCAGGATCCAAGGGGAATCTTTGGGGAGATACAACCTTGTTAAGTCCTGGCCTGCATCCCTGAGGCATGTGTGTGTGAGCCTAACACAGGTGGCAACAGAACAGCAACAAAGCCCAGACAGGTAAAAAGTGTCAACCTAAATGAGCATAGAAATGAACACAGCCACAGAGGTTTCCTATGATGTTAGTGGCCATTTTGAAAAACTTAGCGGGCCCTTTGTTCCTAAGGCAGATTATTTTCTAAACAATGACAGAGGCTGTTACACCAACACACCCCTGAACAATGTCATGCCTGTATCATCCATGAAGGAGAACATGCACGTTCCATGAGGATTGTAACCCAAGCCCCTCTCCTCTCTATCCATTGTCATGGGGTAAACTCGGAATCTGGAAGCTCAGGTGAAGTGAAATGTGAATCCAAAAGTTCAGAAAACCCTTTTCCAAAGCCTATCAGGAAGCTAGGATGGATATCTCAGTAGAACAGACTTTCCCAAGAGATTTCCAATAATTCTTGGATTTGGACTCATGTTGTTACTTGTCTTATCAAGCAGGACATGCGTATTCACGACAGATGAGGACTAGACTTTTACATCTGCTAGAGGCATTAATTCCAAAAGGAATCAGAGCTAATGATCATGTTTTGAAATTACTAGAGGTCCTTAGTGTTTACAATGGAACAGCAAAGACCTGAACTTGTATTGCTCTGCTGAGGCCTTTCTCACATTCTGGAAATGAAATGGTTTGGCTGTCCCGGATGTTGAACTTGATTAGTGTCCACAACAAATGCAATCAGAAGCAGGACTGTGAGGCTGCTTAGCGTTGCTTTTCAAGGTCAGCTTTGTTGCCCAATATCCTGAAACAATATCCTGTTTTCCCCACAAGAGAAAAATTCCTAATGGGATTAATATTAAATCCGTCCTTTAAAGAAGAGAAAAATGCAGCAGGACAGAGCAGGAAGGACTCCTTCCCATTCTCAATAAGAGGGAGCAGCAGGAACAGCAGAGCCATCCTACAACTTCTCACCTGCCCTTCCAGCTGCTCACTGCTCACCTGAGCTCTGCTATCCCTGGCCTCCTGTTTTGCGCAATGCACTAAAACCCACACGTGCCTGGGGCGTTGCACATCAGTGAGCGATGAAGGACATGCTCTCTGGCTTCATTCATCCCAGAGGCACTGGGTCTTCTTGAAGGAAACTGGAAGCCTGTGTCCCAGCTGGAGTCCCCCACAGCACTTCCCACTGCTTGTCCCCAGCGGAGCAGAGCACTTCAGCCTAGATAGGATCTTAAAAAACAGCAGAGACAAGTAGCACTTCAAGTTTGATCCAAAACTGCCTCTTTGAATTGTTATTTATCTTGTTGTCTAAGTGAAACAGAGTGCAGGCCTCTCCCTGCTCATTCCCACAGGAACAGATGGATCACACAGGGATCCTTCCACCCACTCACTCTGGGTTATGGTGTCTTACCTCAGAAGTGGGTGAAGGAGTTGGTTGTAGTTCCTGGTCTTTTGTTGAGTGCACCTGGTCCATTCAGTGCCTCAACATGCTCAGAGCACACCCAAGACCAATCTCACTGTGATGGAGGAGCAGTGGTTCCTTTGATATGGCAGCATTTGCCCTCCCCACAGCTACTCCATCCATGGAGCATCACTGTTTATTTCCTTCTTTCCCTCCCTCGGCTCACAGAACTACAACACTATACCCCCTCTTCTTTTAGCTCTAAAACAAACTAGATCAATAGACGTGTGACCCAGAAAATAATCAGTGCCATTAGGCTTCGGGAGACAGCAGCTGGAGAAAAACATTCCCAAGTAACAGTCCCTTAGTGCAGGACTTGGGACATATGGGAAGTGAAGAACATGGGATGCAGAGCTGCCACTGGCAAGTTTGCATCCGGAGATGAGGAGTTCTGCTTGGGACGGGAACATGCTGGCAGCAAGGGCCTCTCCCACACACCGAGCTGTTGGGCACACAGAGGCTGGGACTATTTATCCTGCAAAATCAAATTGTGAGTGGAATGGTGAGTGCATCCAGGTCCTTCACGTTCCTGGGCACAAAGGCCCAGTTGAAATAACTGCAATCCACCACAAATGTCCCCCTGCCGGCAGTATCTCCTCACCTTCATGAGAGCACAGCTGTAAGCGCAGGTTGGCAACACTCAGAAACGTGGGGAACACAAAAGCAGTCGTCAGGTGATGGATTTTGATTTTAATGGATATTTAAGTGCTGATGAGTTCTAATACATGCGCTGTGCAGCGCTCTGCACCTGAAGGGGTCCGGAACCCCTGGGGCAGGGCCAGGTATGCCAGGAATGGGGCCAGGACTCTCAGGAGCAGGGCCAGGACCCCAGCAATGGGTTTTGGAAGCAGGGCCAGGACCCCTAGGAGCGGGATCAGGACTCTCGGGAGAGAGTCCAGGACCCCTGGGAGGGGTGAGGGCCCGGCAGTGAGGGGCAAGGGGAACCCCTGTTCCTGCCCAACGAGTGGAACTCCCGCGCGGAGGCACTCCGTGCGCCAAGTTCAGGGAAGTCCCACGCTGCCGCTGCGCCGGGCAGAGTCATCCAGGCCGGCCTCCCTGCACACCCAGCGCCGAGCACCGTCCCGCCGCCAATGGGGCCCGCAGGCGCCGGGGCGGTACGTGCCGGCCGCACGGCCGAGCCGCCGACCGCGGGCCGTGGGGCGGCAGGTCGGGTGGGGCCGGCGAGACGCACGTGGCGCGTGGAGCGTGCTGGGCCGGGCACGGCCCCGTGCCCCGCCCTATAGCGCGGGGTGGGGCTGCTGCACTCGGCGGCAGCGGCGCACCCGCAGGTAGGGCCTGGGCGGCCCACGTGGCGGGACGGGACGGGACGGACGGGACGGGGCGGGCGGGCGGCGGCGGGCGCGGGGGGGAGAAGTCTTGGGGTCAGGCACCCGGTTCTGGGAGCCTCAGGCGCCCCCGCGGCTCCGCGCTGCCGGGGCTGCCGTTCCAGCCTGACTCGGGGGTCCCGGAGCCGGCGGTGGTCCTGAGCCGTTGCCGGGGCTGGGGGCCGCACCCTAGCCGATCGCGTAGCCGGCCAGTTCGGTGGCCGGTCGGTTCCACGCCGGCGCTTGTGGCTGAGTTGGAACCGCCGCTCCGGTCTCCCCGAGCCCCCGAACTGAGGGGGGAGCCATGTTTTGTTCCCGCTCTGGAATGGCCGCGTGGTGAGGATCCTACAGTATCCTGCCCCGACCGCCCTCGTCCCTCTCTCACCGGCAGTAGCGCCCTGGGGTTGGAGTTTTCCACAGCTTCTTCTCCCGGCGAACGGTGAGGAGGGATGATGGTGGCCTCGGGCGGCTCGGATAGCCCAGCTGCCCCGGGGAGGGGGTTCCCGGTTCCGGGAGCTCCTCGTCCCCCGTGCCCGGCCCCTCAGGCCGCTCCCCCAGCGTGTTTATGGGGCCACGCGGGCGAGTCCCCGCACCATTTGAGAGTGTTCGATAAAGGCTGGGGCGCAAGGAAGAGGTGATTACGGTGTGTGTTTGGCTTTTGATAAAGGCAGGGAGGACCTGGGAGCTGTGTGGGTTCCATGTCCTGGGAGTAGATCTGTGGTATTGGGGTGCACGGGCGTACACCCCGTCCCCGTGGGCAGCACTCCTGCAGCCATTAGTCTCTGGGTGAGCACTACATCTCGATGCTGCTCGCACTGCTCTTGGCGTGACTCCTCTTGGCAGGTGCTCAGAGCTGGATCTCGGACACTCGATGCCGCTCAGGTGGGTGAGTCACCCAAGTCTTTCAGCACCGTCATCCCCTGCTTGCTTTGCAGGATGGACTGCGGAACTGTGCTCTGGCTCCAGGAAAGGCGCCTTTAATGCTTGTTTCTGCCTTGCTCCGGGAGGAGGTGGCAATAAGATCTTGATGGTGCCGTGTGTGTTTGGGCCGTGCACCCACCCTCTGGTATGCAGCTCACTCAGACAGCGAGGTGTTGTAGTGACCGGCGGCAGAAAAGTGGACTGCTGGAATTCAGTGGTGACCAGTGGTAGCTCACGCTCACTGGCCAGCGAAGGACTGTCAGAATGCTCCTAGAGCTAGTAGTCTTGGGGTCTGCTCTGGTTGAAGCCTGGTGGCCTCTGGCAGGTGTTTGCTGGTCCCAGAGTGAGACCAATGGGGCTGGACTCTAGACATGCAGCTGGGATGCTTCACCCAGGGTGGGTGTTGCGGGTCGGGTAGGAGTCCTGCAGTTGAAGGGTGCACAAATGCATCGTGAAAGAGTGAACAGTGCTTGAGGGTTTGGAAGTTGACCCAGGCAAAGGGGATGAGTGTGAACAGGAGGATCAGAAGGAAATTGGGTATTGTATCTGCAGCAGGAGAGGTGGGATTTGTGTCTTGAAACAGTAAATGGCTTAAATGCTCTCACCCTGTGCCTTAAGGGTGGGCCTTTTGCAACACGGTTACTCCTGTTCTCTGGCTTTAAGTTTCTTCTGAGGAAAAAGTTGTGTTTTCTTAGTTGCATCGCAAGAAACCAGGTATATTGATTCTGGTTTTGTGCCTTTCTGTGAGCCTTAAGTCTCTTTGAGGTGCACAGGCATCCCATTTTTATGCTAAGTGAGGTAATTTAGTGCTGTTAAATTCTCCTGGGTGTCTTGCACTGTGGTTTCCTTGGCTGTGTCTGGAAGGAAAGGAACGGGTGCTGAGAAATGGGCCAAGGCACGGAATGGCTGGTTGTAAAGAAACTCGACAAGCTCCTGATGGTGCCTTTGTTGAGGAGGAACTTTCTTAGTCTTGGATGAATTGCTTGGGTGATGGATCTCCTAATTGCAAAGAAGTTCTGCTAGTGTATGGCAAATCTCCCTGCCCCAAAGTCGTGGGGCTGCCTGTAGCTCTTCTGGCCCCTTGGGAAGGTGTGAAACATCCGTTCCCTTCCAGGAGGTGTTATTTTAAAAAGGTGTGAATGGTCGCAAGTGCTTTCTCTTGGCTCTTATTTGGCACGGTTGGTCTGATTTATCTGGCAGCTAAGGTGGAAAATACCCAGTGACTTTCATACATCTCCTTTATGAGGAGTTGAAAAGCTGCACGTAGGCTTGGGAGGTGCATCTCATTAAGCCCTGGTAGTGCAAATCTATTGTCGGACTGTTAGGGCTTTTCCTATTTCCTCCTCTGGAATCAGCCTATAACAGACTTGTAATAAAGTGGGAGCCTCTCACCAGTGGTATTGGTATGACTCACTTTCAAATGTGCCCTTAGAGCCGCTGCAGAGGAGTTGTACTATAGCCAAGGAATTACATGGAAAATCCACATGGAGTTGTAGTTAGCTACTGAAACCACCATCACCTGAGTGCTCCTGGGCCCTGGGTGTGGCCTCCTGTCCTGCCTTGGTCCTGGTTTGAGGGCTGGGTCCTTGATGTGAGTGTCCCGCTCCATCCCTATACTCCTGGGTCCTTGGTGTGATCTCCTTTCCTGCCTCCACCCTTGTGCTTCTGGGTCCTTGTGGGCATCTCCCACCTCCATCCTGGTGCTTCCTCATCTGTGGTTTGAGGGCTCGAAGGCAGCAATAATGTGGCAGTGTCTGGGATCAAAATTCAGACTCCTGCTCTTAGGGAAGAGACAGCCAGTTCTGTTTTGATGGTGGTGGCTGTGACATTTTGGGGTTTTGCAGCCCCCTGCTTTGCCAAGACACCCGGAGCTGTCCCTGGCTGGCATTGCGGGTGTCTGATGAAAGAATGTCGATGCTGTTCCATACCACATTTTTCTCATTCTGAGGATTTCCTGGCGGGCACAGGGTGTCCTGGGAGCGTTTACTGAGTACTGCTGGTGCAGGGAGGATCAACTCTGTGTCCTGGCAGAGCATGACTTGTGCTCAGGGTGGGATTGGGAAACCCTGTACAGGGGCTTGAGCAGTCCCTGTGCCCTCCTGAGACTGATGGGCCTGGCTGGCAGCCGGTGCTGTGGGAATTCCTTTCCCCAGGGATGGAGGGCATGGTTATAGAGGGGACTCTGCGTGCTGTCCCAGGGGCTGAAGCTGATGTGAGCCCAAACTACATGCAAGAGCTGCTTGCTTCGTGTAAGGTTCTTGTAACTGGTCTGCAAACTCCTCTGGCTCTGGCTGCAGGGTTTTGGGTAAGAGGGCTCTAGGACAGCCGTGGGCACAGCCAGGCTCTGATGCAGAAATAAGCCAGGCTTTCTCTCTTAGGCTTGTTGGTAGCTTGCTTAAGCTTGACTTCATGCTTTCTCATACCACTAAGATGCTTGGTCCTTGCTCAGACAGGCTAAGCGTTGCTGATACTAACCAGGCACAGCAGCCGCAGATGGGAGCTTCTGTGGTGGACACAAATAGCTGCTCATCTCTCCCTAGTTGGTTGACTTTCCCCAAAGCTGCCAACAAACCATGTCAACATCTCATTTGCAGGGCCGCTTGCAGCCTTTCATGCCCTTATGCCATGCTGGGAGTGTTTTGTGGGCTGAGGGGCTGTATCCTGCAGCTACACCAATTGTGAGTATCTAGGGGAAGTCCGTGGTCCTGCCCTGTGGGGTGAGCAAGATGATCTGTGCCTCTGCAGGCCAAGGCTCGTGCAGCCAGTGGGGGAGCTGGAGGAGGGCAGCTGCCGATGCCATGCCTTGTGGCGTCTGTCTGTCTGTGCACCGGTGTTGGCTCACCAGGCCGGCAGACCGGGGCATGTCTGGGGGTGTGTTGGCCATCCCTGGTGGGAAGAGGCACTGAGTGGGCTGGACTGCTTTTGGCCAAAACCTTGAGCTTGCCTGTGCGGGCTGCCAGCCTCGAGCAAGCTGTGCCTGTGCTGCTGACCTTGGCTCACCCTGGCAGCAAAGGCTGGGGCTGAGCAGGGCCTCAATCGACTATTGTCCGGGTGCAGAGCCCTTGGAAGCGCTGGGGAGTCACGTAGGCCATGTGCTGCCAGGTTAAACCCTGGCTGTGGGTGCTCACTGGAATTACAGCTCCGTGCTTAATGCTTTAAACCCCCTTAAAACTGGTGAAAATGGTGTCTCATTAATTCTGACAATCTCTATTTCTCTTTGCTTCAGGCCAGAAAAAGACCAAATTTGAAGCTATAGAGTGTTACTGGCTGTGAACAGCTGGCAATTGCCAGTACCTTCATCTCCCCAGCATGAGATCTAAGTTTAGTTTCAGGGGCTAGAAGGGATGTTGAGGGCCTTCCAGATCCCCATGTTAGGCAAATGTCCCATGGATATTTGTGGCCCTGTGCTGGCCACTGGAGGAGCCTCTTGTGGTGTGCTGGGCTTGGGAGGTTACGCTGGGAGGGGTGGCTAATCCTTTGACTAATTCTTTGGGATGGGGCTGATGGGAATGGGCTCCTGGAGAACAGCATCCCTCTTTCTGCTGGGGGCTTGAGGGAGGAGCCCCCTCAGGGAGTAGGATCTGTGCTGGTAGCAAGAGACAGCTTTGTGCCCATTCTGCCTGGCCTATGTGTGTAAGTGTCGACATTCCCAGGCCAAAGGCTTTGTCCAGCTGATGAAGGGAGAAAGGGGCTCAAATGGCCGTTGGATAGCTAGGACATGCTTGGATGCCTTTTTACTGTGGAGGTCCTGCTCTGGACCTTGCTGTGTCCATATCTGAAGTTGAAGGGGCACAGGAGGAGAAGGAAGCAGGAAGCAAAGATAGCAGGGCTTGGATGAGCCACTGTGGATTCCACACCTGCCAAGATGCCAGATAACGCTCTGCTGGCAGCAGCACAAGCCTGTGTGGACACCAGGCTGATGATGGGTTATGGAAGAAGGATACGGGGCTCTGTCCTGCTCCATTAGAGCAGGCGTTGAGGCTCCCTGCCTGCCCTGCTTCAGCTCTCAGGCAGTCTGAAAGCCCTGCTCTGTGGTATGGGAAAGGCTTTGTGCGCTTACAGGACAGCAGATGCTGGTGAGCAAGTGCCCAGAGTAGGGAAGCCTTGAGCTGGAGGGCTGTGTGAGCAGAGGTAGAGGTGTGTTGTGCCTGGACAAGGCCTCTGCATGGTTGGGGGGCATGTCCGTCTTCCTCTGACCCCAAAAAGGACTGGTTTGAGGCCGCTTTCATAAAGGCTTTGCCCCAGAAATACTTTGGGGCATTTGCAGCACTTTATAAATGTGAGCCTCTGTCTTTCTGTGCTGGAGTCCTGCCAATCTGAGCTTTGAAAAGCACAGCAATTTACTGCATTATGTAACTAAATGTCTTGAAATCATACTGTTCCAGGCCCCTTTGGAGAAAGGATAACTGCTTGTGGGTGGGACCTGGGAGATGGAAGGGCTTTGGTCTCCTGTGGGATCTGTTTCAAGGTGATACCATCTTCATTGCCTTGATTCCTGCTCTTACTTATTGCTGTGTAGGGGAGGGTGGCTGTAGGCTACCCATTCCTGCGGATAAGTCAAGACTTCTATAGGGAGCAGATGTGGTACTTACAGTCATTACTTGGTCTCATCAGTCTTAATTGCTGCAAATATGGCTATTTTATTTCCTAATAGGGCAAACTGGCTGCCTGGCAGGCAGCTGTGAATTTGATTTCTAATCACGTCTTACATGTTGCAGCTCTTCCAAAACAGATTGTGTCATAACTATGTATTCTGGGTGTCTTTCCCCCCCCTCCCCCTTTTTGTAAAAGGTAGGGAATCTTTCCAGTTGTGCTGGCTGCCTTACATGTGTTTTATTTTTTCCCCCATTCATTTGAAAGTATTGTGTGGGGGCAAGGAGGAAATCTGCAAGAAGCCTTAATATGCAGTTGAAGGATAAGGATAAAACTGATCTTTCTTAATAAGGATTTTCAGTGAGTCAGGGAAAAGTGTTGTGGCATGCAGAGCTACTCGTGTAAACTCTGGAGTCAGACTTTGGGAATCTTTGGACTCAAAACCTTGTTTAGCTCAAGGTTTTTCATTGTGCCTTAGCAATGCAAGAGAGGTCATGTCTAACCTGCCAGAAGCCTTTTATTCTACAGAGATGCCACCTCAGTACCTGCAGGAGAAGGAATGCTGCTTGCAGGGGAAAAACAAGTGAACCAAGCCACAGTCAATTTGGAGCAGTTGAGCTCCTTGGGAGCAGTGAAAGAATTAAACCAGTTTATATAACTTAGGAACAAAAGGGAGCCATCTCCAACACCTATTCAGAGCACCCCCAGCTTTTGCCTTGGATGGCTTTTATTGCCTGCAGTTTTAATTAATGCTCACAAGTAGATTGTATTCCTTCCTGGGAGTTTTTATAGCCAACACCTGGTAGTTTCAACTTTTAAAAATGTGTTGGATAAATCATTGTGGCTGGATAATGCTTTAAGTTTCACTGAAGGCTGTGAAAGCTCAGTATGACTCAAAGCGAGAGGTGGTGGAAACTCCAGTGTGCAGCTTATGTGTGGAGGGGATGTTCAGCAATTCCCAGTGCTCATGGTGGGTGAGTGGGCTGCTATGTGTTTCAAGAGTCCGGACTGCATCGGGAGTCTCTGTGGAGCCTGGCAGTTCCCTTGGTGGCTGCTGGTGCCAGGTGGGCGCCCACGCGTGTGTATCGGCCTGGGCATCTGCCTGCAGCCAGACACTGTTGATGTGGGCTCATCCTGGTGAGTCCCGGCGAGGAAATCGGAAGAAATGGGCTCTGGCTCCTGGGCATAGTTCAGCTATGGACGTGCCAGGGGCAGCGTCTTGTCAATGATTCCTTTGTTGGAGTGGTGGGTGGCTTGGAGCTGCTCATGATGGTCATGTGTTGCACTGGCCAGGATGCAGGAAAATACCCTGACAGTGAAAAATCATTGTCTGGGTCAGGCTAAACCAGCCTTAGAAGCTTATAGAAACTGGACTCCTGTGCTTTGCTTCCTCTTGCCCCATGTGGGTCTGGGGCATCACCTGAGCGCAGCCAGGTATCAGGTGGCTCTGGCAAGCCTGATGCTGTATCAGGTAACTGCTGGCAATACCTCCAGTGCCAGATGGGAGTAGGATCTCCCCACGATTCTGGGCCATTGGAACACCAGCATCCTGACCTTCCATATGCACCCAAGTGACACAGAGTAAGTGAAAAGGCTGGAGCCTAGTCCTGTAGTGTGTGCCATAGGGATATACCAGGTAGATGCTGGCATATCAGCAGCCATGGATGAGATTTTAATCGCTGCGAGCTGGGGCAGATGCAGGCTATAAATAGGAGGCTGCACCTCTTTGAGCCAGCACCATGCTACTTTGAAGTATGCCTGGTGTGATGTCGGGAGCTCTGGAAGAGCTCTCCTGCACAAAGGTGGCTTTTTCCTCGAGAGCAAACCTGAGCAGCAGAACTGCAGAACAAGGGGTGGGATCTGGTGAGGGACCCTAATGTCACGCCGTGGCTCGTGGTGCTTAATATGGGTGGATGAGGAGGTGGTACCTCTGGCTGTGAGGCTGGGGAGGGCTGCAGTGCATCAGAAAGTGCCTTCTAATATCCCTGGGGGCACACAGGAGTTCTGGAGCTGGTAGAGATTCCTGTTGCTTTGCATGTTGTGACCCTTGTTTGTGAGCAGCTGCCCTGATTGTGACTCCTTCGTGGGATGGCTCATGCTGCTCTAAGCTGCCTGGAGCAGCTTTCGTTTGGAGTAACTGTGGCTCTGGGGTCTGATCTAGCTGTGCTGTAGCTGCACTGTGGACCCATGCATGAGCAGCCTGACCCTGATGGCCTCTGCATTGCTCCCCATCAGCCTCTTCTTGCTTAGCCTCTCTGAGGGGATTCCACACTCCAGCAAGCCTGAATGACATTTCCCTGGCTGTTTTCTTGTCACTTCTGGTCTTGAACTTTTTAGGTGAATTGTTTTTATGCTTGGGTGCTTTGGGAAACTTGCTGTAGCCTTTTTGGGCAAGGAGGGGGCTTTGCATGCAATCAAGTCAGGAGGTGCCCTACCAGGGCCAAACCCTGGGGAACCAAGCTCTGCTGGGACTGGTCTGTCTGCATCCACTTCCTCTTTCCCTGGTGGCATATGGGAACCTTCTTTGGTCACTGCTCTGGCTAAGTTTAGCCACAGCCACTGACCTTTAGGGTTGGTGGGTGTGGTGTGATACCCAGCTGCCCTTTCCTTGCAGAAATAGGGGTGTCCTATTTGGCTCGTGCATGAGGACTTACTTCCCCTCAGTAAATGTAGTGCATCTGCATTTAATAATCTTGGTGTGCTGCTCCTGCTGCTGTGGCCTGGGATTTTGCAGTGCTGGGGTTGCACTCCTGGAGATGCTGTGGTAGCAGTGCCCGTGCATATGAGCCCTGGCTGATGTTACAGACACTGCCTGCCCTTTCCAGCTTAGGTCAGGGTGTCATGTCTCAAATTTGTTGCTTACAAATGTGTGCTGACTGGAGCTCTTAAAGGCCAGCTGCAATCTGAGTGTGTGCTTTGTAGCAGCCTAGTGTGCTGATCCTGGGGTGCTTTCACCTCACGAATTGGCTTTCTTGAAGGTGGTGGGGGAACTAGTGCACTGCCAGCCTTGTAAACGGAGCTTGAACCACCCAATTGTAAGCCAGGCGCAGGGATACAGCTTTCTGCTTTCAGCTGAGGCAACACTTTGTCCTTTGCAGATCTTTGATCCTCCACTGAGTCATCAGCAACTTGGTTCAAGATGCCACCGGCCATTGGAGGCCCTGTAGGATACACTCCTCCTGAAGGAGGATGGGGATGGGCCGTGGTCATCGGAGCCTTCATCTCCATTGGGTTTTCCTATGCCTTCCCCAAATCCATCACAGTGTTCTTCAAAGAGATTGAGATCATCTTCAATGCGTCCAGCAGCAAAGTTTCCTGGATTTCCTCCATCATGTTGGCTGTTATGTATGCAGGAGGTAAGTGGGCTGGAAGCAGTGGTACATGTGCTCCTGCATCACAGCAGAAGATGCTACTCTCCTGCTGGGATTGGTGATTCCCACCTGTCTGTAATGACAACAACCAAAACTTTTAGCAAAGTTGGAATTCTCTCCTTATGTGAAAGCAAAACCTCCGTTAATGAGTTTTCTTAAAGGAGGTTGCTCAAAAAGTTCTATTTAATGCCCAGAATGCAAAAACCGGGTTAATCTGTCCTCTGTAAAGCTTCAAGTAAAATCTTTCCGGGGAATTATGACTTGTGTAATTCTGCCCTTGTCCTTGTTACAGTGGGCTGCAGATGCTGTGTCTGCTCCCAGCATCCTCCTGAAGGCTGGGCAGCTGCTGTGCCATATGTGGCAGTCCTACTCCCAGGGGTGTTTCCTGTCAGATAAGGCCCTGGGATTTTTTTTTTTGTTTTGGTTTTTTTTTTGGTGTTTTGGTTTGTTTTGTTTGGTTTTTTTTTTTTTTTTTAATTCAGGAAACAGTGGGTGTATCTAAGAATCTGTCCCCTGTTTCTGGTCAGCTCAGCTGTGCTTGAAGTGCACTGAAGCCTTGTGCTGCATGTTACTCCTTGCTGGTGCCAAGCAGTGCTGTAGGCAGCTTGTGTTATTTGAGGATGGCAGTGCACACTGGAAGCACAGAGATATGAGCGGAATGAGGCAAACCCACTTAAACTAAAACAGCTCCCCTCCCCTGTCCTTCAGAAGCTGTCTTTTGAAGGCTTTTAATTCTGGGTGCTTTATGCATGTTTTTAGTGGGTGAGGAGCAGGCAGAGCATTCCTGATCTCCAGACCCTGGGGTCTTGTATGTGCCTGCAGACACAACATTGTTCTGGGCTGAAAGAAACTCCCCCTGTGAGCCTGCTGTTGTGGCCACTTCAGAAGCAAATGGGAGCTTGTCCTGCTGCCAGTCCCCAGCTGGCGAATTGCCCACAGCCTTGTTGCATTTGTGCATCCAAAGGAGCTGACGTCAGCTCCCGGCTGAGCATGAGGCTTTTCCTTTGGGGGAACAGGCTCTGCTTTGTCCTCACTCAGCTAGCGAAGCGACCAGCGCATTTCCCTGCTCCGGTGTTGTAACAAGCTTGTAAAACATGTAACTGCCTTAATGAGACCCAATCTGGGCCATTCCTCCTCTCCCCAAAGCTCAGAGCTGATTCCTCTGGGTGCCCTGGGGCTCTCTCAGGAGCTGCCTGGCAGCAAGGGTAAGAACTTCCTCCTCCAATCATGGAGTTGTGATAGTCCCCATGTCCCCCTCCCTAAATGCTTATGCTGTCTTTCCTGCTTCCACTAAACTGTTGCCATTAAATTCCAGCAGCTGCTGGTCTTGAACCACATGCCTGCATGCTGTTGGCAGGTATGATGAAAGTACCCGAGACCTGCCTGGGTGCGTTTTTTTCACCCAGAGGGTGGTCAGTACTGAACAGGCTTCCCAGAGCAGTGGTCATGGCCCTAAGGCTGCCAGAACTCAAGGAGCATTTTGGACAAAGCTCTTAGGCACAGGGTGGGATTTTTGGGGTTGTCCTGTGCAGAGCCAGGAGTTGGACTTGATCCTTGAAGATCGCTTCCATCTTAGGATTTTCTGTGATTCATCCCCCAGCTGCTGGAGGACTGGAATCGCTGCTGCCCCACTCATTCCTGCCTGAAACCAGACCCTTTACAGAGCCTGGATTGCATTGGAGCAGTCCCGGTGTGCATCCCTGTCTCCTAGGACACCTACTTGCTTGAAGGCCAAAAGAGTAGCTCATCCTCTGGAAGAACTTTCTGAGCTGGTGGAACCTCAACCTGGGGCAGCTCCTGTCATGGGCAGGGTTGGGTGTGGTGAAGCAGCATATTTCCCTAAAGCTGCCATGTGCGGTCATCGTCAGGATGCGTGGATGTCATGGTGTCAGATGCTCCTTTGTCAGCTTTCTGTTGGGATTAGGGAAGACTCAGGTTCCCTTACTTACATTTTTTTGATAGCTTGAGCAATCAAGTTAGATCAGGTAATATTTAGTCCAAAATGCTTCATGTGAATCTAGAAAATAGGAGTGAGTATGAATTATTTCCCTCAAAAAAAAAGGGGAGGGGGGAATTTCCCCAGCTAGGCACTGCCTAGCTGGATGGCTTCCTGCTGATTGCCCTTTGGAACCTGCTGCTCTCAGGTGGACTTCTGGGAGGAAAGGCCATGGCTACCTTCCTTTAGACTCTGTTCAGGGGCATCACATTTGCTGAGTTCAAGGTCCAGGTTTTGCAAAGTGCTGAGTACTATGTGGGGAAGCCTGTGGGACATGATTTGGCTGCTCCCTGCTGCTGCTGTTGCCACCTCTTGCAGGAGCAGGACCATGGCCCATTCCTGTTGACGCTGAGTTGGAGCCTCTGGTACTGCTCTGGATACAGAGAGCAGAATGATGTGGGGCTGAGGGCAGCCTCTGCACCGCCAAGGCTTCTGTAACCTACTCCAGGCTTTGTTTAAATTGGGCAAAAAGGTCAAGTACCATCTGAGGACCCATGAATAACATGTTGACAACCTCCCTGTCTGTTAATAGCAAAGCGAGGTCTGTTAATATTCAATGGATGTTCATTCAGTGTATTTAAATACATTTGAGTGTCTGTAGAGCATGCTTGGCACTATCTAATCACTGTTTGCTTTGGATTAAAGCTCCTGATACTGAAGCACTTAAAAGGGCAGTTGGGCCGTCTGCCTTAGGGGTAGCAGTGAAAACAGAAGCACCCCTTCTCCTGGGGCAGTACTGCTTCTTCCCAAGCCCTGGGGAGTTTCACATGCACCCAGAAAAGATTGTTCCTCACAGCCTTGTCTGGTCTTAATAAGAAACCTCTGGCAGGAGGTGGGCAGTTGCTGTGCAGTTGCTTTGTTGCTAGGACCCCAGCCCATGAGGAGCGGGTGGCTGCAAGTAGGGCAAAGCTCAGAGCACAGCCCGGGGCAGGTGGCTTCAGCCTGTTCCAAAACCCTGTCTCTGGGGGCAGAGTGTCCAAGCAGCTCCTGTTTCAGCCCACAGGAGGTAACTTGCTCAGAGAAGTCAAAACTTTCTGTGCTCCAACAGTTTTCTCTCTTTTCTGGTTGGTTTAGATTAGATATTAGGAAGAAATTCCTCCCTGAGGGTGGTGAGGCCCTGGCACAGATTGCCCAGAGAAGCTGTGGCTGCCCCATCGCTGGAAATGTTCAAGGCCAGGTTGGATGGGGCTTGGAGCAACCTGTTCTAGTGGAAAGTGTCCCTGCCCATGGCAGGGAGTTGGAACAAGATGATCTTTAAGATCCCTTCCAACTCAAACTATTCTGTGATTCTCTTATCTCCAGCAGCCTCTGAACCTCCTGCCCTTTCCTCTTACCCCAGTTCCCTTACTGGGAGAAGGCATCATTGTGTGAAAGCTTGAATCTTCTGGCAGTAAAGCTGCAGTGTACTTACGTGTATGTCCTGTCTCTCATGCAAAGATAATTCCTCTCTGGATGCATTTCCTTTGTTTGCCAAGGTCCCATCAGCAGCATCCTGGTGAACAAGTATGGCAGCCGGCCCATCATGATCGCAGGTGGCTGCCTCTCTGGCTGTGGGCTGATCGCAGCCTCCTTTTGCAACACGGTGGAGGAGCTCTACTTCTGCGTTGGGGTCATAGGGGGTAAGTGATTGCTCTGTCCTAGTGGGGCAGCAGGAGAAGTGACTTCAACCCAGTCATTCTTAGTTAATGTCTCTGAATTTGCATAAATTCTGGTTCTTGACTGCCTGGGTGCCTCCTCCTTATCTGGCAGCAGGGGCTGACTCCTGTTCATGCAGCTGGGAAGTGGGTGGCCAGGCATTGAAATAGACTGTCTGGGGCACTGGTGGAATCACCATCCTTGGAATTGTTTAGAAAGCATGTGGATGTCACACCTGGGGACATGGATTAGTGGTGGACCTGGCAATGCTGGGGGAATGGTTGGACTCCGTGATCGTAGAGGGCTTTTCCAACCTGAATGATTCCATGATTCTAAGTTGGAAATGGAGCTGAGAACCCCCAGAACTGAAACCCTGCTTGTCCCACCAGCTCTTCTGCCAATGCTGCTGGAGCTGACCAAACGCTGAGCCCCTTATCTCTCTCCTGCAGGCCTTGGACTTGCCTTCAACTTGAACCCTGCCTTGACCATGATCGGCAAGTACTTCTTCAAGAAGCGTCCACTGGCCAATGGGCTGGCAATGGCGGGCAGCCCCGTCTTCCTTTCTACCCTGGCACCTGTCAACCAACTCTTCTTTGGCATATTTGGCTGGCGTGGCAGCTTCCTCATCCTTGGTGGCCTCCTGCTGAACTGCTGTGTGGCTGGATCCCTGATGCGACCCATAGGTCCCAAGCCAGATCAGCTGAAGAAAGAGGCCAATAAGGAGGTGCAGCAGGAGGCTGGGAAGGCAGGGAAAAAGGATGATGGTGACACCAGCACAGACCTTATCGATGGGAAGGCCAAGAAAGAGAAGAGTTCATTCTTCCAGACAATCAACAAGTTCTTGGACCTGTCTCTATTCACACACAGGGGCTTCCTGCTCTATCTATCAGGCAATGTAGTCATGTTCTTCGGGTTGTTTACTCCCTTGGTCTTCCTCAGCAATTATGCAAAGAGCAAGAAGATTGCTAGTGAGTCTGCAGCCTTCCTGCTCTCCATACTGGCCTTTGTGGACATGGTGGCCAGACCTTCCATGGGACTGGTGGCAAACACCAAGTGGATCAGACCCCGCGTCCAGTATTTCTTTGCCATCTCTGTGATTTACAATGGGGTTTGCCACCTCTTGGCCCCCATGTCCACCACCTATGCTGGCTTCTGTATTTATGCTGGCTTCTTTGGCTTTGCCTTTGGCTGGCTGAGCTCAGTCCTGTTTGAGACCCTGATGGACCTGGTGGGAGCTCAGCGGTTCTCCAGCGCTGTTGGCCTGGTGACCATCGTGGAGTGCTGCCCTGTGCTTCTGGGACCCCCTTTACTAGGTAGGGTGTGCTATGCCTGGAGAACTCACTTGAGGACATGGTTTTAATGGTGAACACAGGGGTGTGGTGCTGGTTTGATGACTGGACTTGATGATCTTAATGTCTTTCCCAACCTTAACAATTCTGTGATTCTTTTGCTGTGGCTGTCCTGTCTGGACTTGTTGAGCGGTGGTGGGTTCCCTTGCGCCATGGGCAGCCCTTGACACTGGGGCAGCAGACAGGAGACCACCCCAGCATCTGAGGAATGGCTGAGGAAGTGGGGTCACCTGGCATGGGGAGCGTGGGATAAAAGAATGTGGGACAGGTCCTTGCCTGAAGGTGAGGGTGATGGTCTTGGGTTGCTCTTTAGAGCATCTCCAGGACCTCGAACTGAGCTGCCAGCATCTCACTGAACTGTCCCCTCTCTTGTCTCTTAGGGAAACTCAATGACATCTACGGTGACTACAAGTACACGTACTGGGCCTGTGGGGTTGTCCTGATCATCTCTGGGATCTACCTCTTCATCGGGATGGGCATCAACTATCGCCTGGTGGCAAAGGAGCAGAAGGCAGAGGAGAAGGCAAAGAACGAAGGGAAGGAGGAGGAGACCAACATTGATGAGGCAGAGAAGCAGAAAGAGGCAAACAATGACGTGGCCCCTTCACCTCAGAAGAGTGCGGAGGATGGTGTCAAAGAGGAGGAGAGCCGCATGTGAGGGACTGGTCTCAATCCCGGAATGTCGGGGAAGTGCTGCTGCCCTGGTGCTGTGGCCGGGGGCAGAGCTCTGCTGGCGCTGGGTGGCTGTGAGAAGTGTTTAAACCGGGTGTTCATTTTTAAAACAGGCTCTGAATTGTCTTTTCGTCTGTGTTCAACAAAGGTAACAGGACTACACATGCAGTATCCTCATGTGTCCAGGGGCAGGGGGGCTTTTATAGTCTGGCTTTTTAACAGTAACATGAATGTACTAATATGTGCCTTACAATCTCCTTATCTAGTGGAATCTGGATGAGCCTTAACTCTAAACTGTGCTTTAGCTCTGTATTCTGCTTGGGGTTGGGGGGGTGGGGGGTTATGTGTGTATTTTGGGGAGTTTTATTGTTAAAAAGCCATAAAAAGCAGGATACTGGATTTGTTGAAGCACAATGGGCTTCAGGGCCGGCCCTGGATGAATACTGCTTCACACGCTTCTTACTGCAGGCCTTCTGCAGGGGGGAAGTTGCGGGCATGGGGCAAGGTGCTCCTCAACCCCCCTGTGCCCAGTGCTTCCTGGCTCTGTAGGTGGTCCTTAGGTATGTTTTGAAAACACTTTAGCTACTGTAGTTCTTTAAAATCCCTGTTTTTGTAGCTGTTCTCTCATGGGATGTTCAGGTTGGAGAAGGATGGCTGTGGTTCTTGTTGGGCAGTATCACCCACTCCAGGGCTGTGGCAGCCCTGCTTGCCCAAGACCTCCTTGGGGAGGGTTGGAGTCCTCCCTGCCTTCCTGCTCTGCCTCAATGGTGCCTCTTTTCAGCCCAGCGCTGGGTGAAATGGGCTCAGGATGGGGTGCTGGTGTTCATGCTGCCATCAGCTGTGCTGCTCTGTCCTGCCCCTGGGGTGGCAAGCATCCCACCCAGCCAAGTGTTTTGGGTGCCTGACCCTGGGCAGAGTTGGTGAGGGGGGGTGGAGATGGTACATCCCTGAGACTTTTCTGCTTTTGCTCTTTTATCTGTTAGAGAAACCTCTTTTACTTGCTTCTGTTCAACTGAGATCTTAAGGCGATGGATGCTGAACCTCTCACATCTAGGACACGTAAGGGGGAGGAAAGAATTTGTACGTATTTATTTTTTATTTTTTAGTGTTGGAAAATATCTCAACGTACGTGGAGCAGGTTAATGGCTCTCAAGTTCTAGTAAATGTTGATCAGAATTCATGTTAAGAGGCTGAGTTTTTTCAAATAAACTTGTTTTTTTACAATTTACCCATCAAATGTTGAACTTCTTTCTTAGAAGTATGATTACCATGTGCCAGATCACATAGATTTAGGGTTAATTTGGGGGGAGAGGGTGAGCCCTTGAGAACTCCCTTTATTGCAAGCAGTGGGGAGGGGGATATGCATTTAAAAGCCTGAGTGATGTGCAGATGCTCTTGCTGTCTGGTGGTGCAGTCTCCCTCTGAGCTGAGCAGGATGCTGCCTGTGTGGGGCTGAAACTAAATGAGGGGTTAAATGAAGGCAGTCTTGAGGGAGGAGTTGATGCAGGGTCCCTGGACCTGTGGCAGGTTCAGGCTCTCCTTGCTCTCCCTTGTCTGTAAGGCCCCTTGTGCTGTTTTTTCAGTCTAAATATCTCAGAAATCAACCTGCATTGTTGGGGTTTTTGTTATACTGTAGATTATAAAGCCAAGGGAGTATTTTGTAAGAGGATGTTGTACAGTTACTGAACTATGATATTGTAAAGTCAGGTAATTGTATTTTCATAGCTGGGGTGTCTGATAGACCAGAGGGACAGGCTTGCATCACAATAACCCACCCCTGAGAAGCTGCCCTTCTTACGAGTTTTTGTAAATACAGACAAGCTCCCCTCTGTGTGTAGGGTGGTCTCTGGTGACTCAGGCAGGGCTGGAGGAGGGCCTGGGCTCCTTTGCCAGACTGAACAATTGGTTATTGTTGAGAGAAGCATCTGTTCTCTTCAATGAAGGATGTGCTCAACCCTTCCCTGCTGATCCCCACCTCTTGTGGGATTGGGGGTCCTGTCTGGGCTGTGTCCACAGCTAACCTGGGTGTTCCTGTAGCCAGTGCTGCTAGGAGAGGCTCAAACAGCCAGGGCGGGGAGCCCGGCTTCTACAGAAGAAAAAAAGTGTTTAAATAATTTCCTGCTGGCTGGGAACACTTGAGGAGTAATTCTAGGTGGCTCTCTACCAGTGATCTCCATGCCCCATGTGGAGCTGTGCATCAGCCCTGTCCTGGCTCTGGGTTCTCCTGTGGGACTCATCCTGGGGTCCAGGGCCGTGGAAATGCAGGCCAAGGAGGAAGGTGTGTGTTGGATCAGGAGAAAACCTTGCCCTGTATTAGGCTATAAACTACTAATTGCCCCGATTAGGGTAGTGCACAGTCCTTGCTGTGGCAGGCATGGCATCCCCACAGGGCACAGACTCTGCCCTGGGCCAGCCTCTTCCAGAGGGCAGAGGCAGTGCCTTTGTGTTCCAGGGATGCCCTGCAGACTCAACCCATGGGATGGCCTAACTGGGGGGAGATGGAGATCTCTTGGGATCGATTCCTTTGCAAAGGGCCACAGTACATCCATGGGGACATGTGTGCTTCCCTGCTCCCCAGGCCAGGAGGTGTGAGCAGTGGGAGTATTGCTGGCCAGATTCCCCTCATTCTTCCACAGGTTTCCTCTATGCACCCGGCCACGCCGCCTTCCTTCCTCCAGGGGTAGCAAAATAAAATTCTCTTCATAGCGGGCAGAATTGAGGAAATACTTGGAAGCTAATTCCCCTGCTGTTTGTTTTTCCCAAACGTCTGAGGTTGCTGGCCAGAAGTGCTCAGCAGCAGCTGGGGCTGTTTGTGGGCTCCCAGAGGAGCAGACAAGTGCTCCAGCTGGTGGCTGGGAACTGCTGCCAGCTGCTGACTGCTGGTGCCAGCCAGGCCTGTTGATGGCGGGAGCTGCTATGAGGCTCTCCTCCCTCCTTGGGGAATTTGGGGGCAGTTCACCACGTCAGCCCTCTGGATATAGTACCTATGGGCTGGCAACTGCTGCTTCCTCTGCTATGGTGTTGGGACATCCTCCACTGCTGCCCTGGGGGTGCCCAAATGCACCCCAAGCTTGTGGGTGCCTTGAGCCCATTTTCACAGGTTTGTGGGGCAGAAACCTCCTGTGTGGTGCCTGTCAAAGTGTGAGAAGCCAAGCAGCCCCACAGCCCTGCACCCCCAGATGCTCCCAGCCTGCTGAAACAGCCTAATCCTCCCCACAATGCAGCCCAATTCCCTTCCCGGGGAGCGGGGAGCCTGGCTGCAGAGCTCATTCATGTGACAAGCATGAGGAGGGGATCTGGGTCCCTGCCTGCCCCCCCTCAGCCCAGGGACTTTATTGAGTTCTTTTGGGAGATTTGAGTTATGCTGAGTGTGCAGCTCTGTCCAAGCATCTGGGCTGCTGCTCTGCAAACAAATGCTGGAGGGCCCGTGCCGGGAAGGGCAGGTAGCTCCTGGGAAAGGCCTGTCTGTCCCACAGCCAGCGCTGTCTCTGGCTGTAGCTGTCTGCCCTGGCTGGGACGGGGGCAGGGTGAATTATAGGATCATGGAAAGGTTGGGGTTGGATGGGACCTTAAAGCTCATCTCGTTCCATTCCTTGCCATGGGTAGGGATACCTGCTAGACCAGGTTACTCCAAGCCCTGTCAACCTGCCCTTGAACACTTCCAAGAATTGCCAGGGTGGTCAGTGCCACCCACATTACTGCTGCTAGCTGCCAACTTCCTGCTGCAGGTGGGTATATAGGGATAACCATAGCCCTGTAGTGCCCATCCTGACTCCCACAGAGGCTTTGAGAGGAACCATGGCTGGAAAGTCACTTCTTCCAGCGTCACTCGAACCACCCTGGTTGCAGCTGAGAAGCAGGAAAAACCCATAGCAGGAGCTTCCTGGCACTTGGGGTAGCCTTCTTCTTCCAGCTTGGGCTTCCTGTGGGACAGGAGTGTGTCCAGGTTTGTGCCCTGGTGCAATGAGCAGCTTGATTCAGTCCTGATGTTGGAGAGCCCTGCCCGTGGCATGGCACAGCGTGATGGATGTACAGGAGTGGGCAGATGGATGGGGCCATAGCTCAGCCTTTGCTGCCTGAGCAATGCGGGGATAAACAACAGCCCCTTAACGCAGGAGCAAAGCAGAATTACAGGAGGCAGAATCAATGGCTGCAGGATGATCATCAGTTATTTTCAGTGCACATTGTATTCTGTTAGAGAGCCCTTGCTGTGTTAGGGTGGCGGGGTGAGCAATGCCCCACTGTCATGGAGCCATTCCAAAGGGGGTGAGCGATGCCCCAATGCCACGTGCTGGTGGGGCACAGCACACGCCCAGGGTGGCTTCATGGGGCACGAGCTGTGTTCACTGCAAACACCGCCAAGGACAAACTCCTGTACTTTGCCCAGGGTTTTCTCCTGGGCGGACCCAGGACCTTTGCTCTGCTTCGTGCAGAGATTGTGGCATCCCCATGTTGCACAGGTGCAGCCTTAGGGAACAGACCTGCAGGGTGGGGTTTATGGTGATGTCCAGGCAAGGCTGGGATGTTGCTGCCAAGTACCCACAGAGTGTTTGAGGTGGTCCAGACCGACGAGTTAAGGGAGGAGAAGCTGTTTGGAAGCACCCACTGGACACACTTGTCCTGTCTGTGCTGTGAGCTGCACTGTGCATGACAGCAAGAGGCTGCACTGGCCCTGTGGTGGGCCCAGGAACTTCCTGAGCATCCCAGGTTCCCTACAGTGCTGGCAGATGGGTAGTGCCTGCGGCTACCCGGGCCAGTGGCTCAGCCAAAGGCCCATCTATGCCACCCGTCTCTGAACTGCTTGCCCCAACTGGAAGGACTCTGGGCTGGTGGGCAGGGAAGCAACTCCCCAATGCTGGGGGTCAGAGGGGAAACAAGGACACACAATTGCCCAAAACAGCTTCTTGATGCACGGCCACACGGATGGTAAAGTGAGCATCCATGAATCGGGCTGGAGATCCCTGCACGGGCGGCAGGAAAGGTCCCGTTTGCTGTGTGGGGTGCCCGAGCGGGGCCCGGAGGGGACGAGCGGCACTCGCGTCCCTGCAGGAAGGGGCCGCCAGAGGGCGCCCTGCGGCTGCAATGATGCGGGATGGGGCACCCGCAGCTTTCGTGACCAGCCCGGGCCCGTGACCCCCTAATTGTCCCCCTAATTGTCCCCCTAATTGTCCCCCATATCCCATCTAACGCCGCTAACTGTCCATATCCCATCTAACCCCTAATTGTCCCCCATATCCCATCTAACCCGCTAATTGTCCCCCATATCCCATCTAACCCGCTAACTGTCCCCCATATCCCATGTAACCCGCTAATTGTCCCCCATATCCCATCTAACCCTGCCTTCTGGCAGGTGAGGTCATTCCTCCTCGTCCTGTCACTCCAGGCTTTTGTGCAAAGTCCCTGTCCAGCTCTCAGTGAGCCCATTTAGGCACTGGGCTCTCAGCCTCCCTGGCAGGTTTTTGCAGCTGAAGTACAGCACCTACTGCTGACACAGTGTGCTCTGCTGTCCTCTGGATAGTTTGGCGCTAGAGGTAATTACGCCTAAACCCAGCAACCTAAAACAGAGGCTAGAAAAAAATGAAGGGAATAAAAAGCAGTTACATCTATTGTAGGGCCATCAGGTCCATTTAGGGCACTCACAGGCCACCCAGGTGCTAGACCCAAAATGGACCATGGCTGACGGGCTTTATCAGTTTTGTCCATTTGCATATCAGGGGCGAATCCTCCAATTCCAGCTTCAGGTAATGAAATAATTTGCTCCAGTTTTGCTCCCCCAACTCACTGTTGTTTCCATCTCTTAGGACCTGGCACAGTGAAGTGTCCTTGAGTTTAAGGCCTAGAGAGGAACTGTTTTGTTTAAAATGAGAGAATAGTAGCTTAGCACTGGAGTCTAGTTACACACTAAAGAATTACAGGATTACAGATACATGAAAAAATATAGAAACTAAAATCCTAAGGCATCAGTAATGGACTTTTTCTAGAGCAGAGGAGGCTCAAGGGGCACCTCAACGCTCTCCACCAGAAGCTGTAGTGATACGGGGGCCAGATTCTTCTACTGTGCCTACAGTGAGAGGGCCAGAGGAAATGGCCTTAAACTAAGATGGGGGAGGTTCACATTAGACATGAGAATTTTTTTTTCCACTGATAGAGTGATCAGGCATTGAAAAGATTGCCCAGAGAGGGGGTGGGATCACCATTCCTGTGAGTGTTTAAGAGGTGTCTGGATCTGGGTGGTGTGGTTCAGGGGTTGCAGTGGCAGTGCCGGGTTGACAGTTGGACTGGGTGATCATAAAGATCTCTTCCAACTTTGATTGATTCTATGATTCTGTAATTTTATTCTACAAACAGTTTTCTTTAGCGCTTGAGCTTAAAAAAAAAAACAAAACAACAAAAACCCAAACCAACCAAAATAACAAAAAGTGGGAAAAATAAGTACCAGCACTTTCAGAATTCTGTCTTTGTGCAAGTAGAACAAGCAGGATAAATGCACAGCAGGGTTGAATAAAGAAGTTCTGTTCTCATTGACTTCAGAGAGACAAGGAAGAAGGAATGAAAGCAAAGCATGGGAGGGGAATTAAACTTCACGTAGATGGAACTCTGAGCATCTCACTGAATGACCTTCACCTGTGGAGCCTGGAAGAAACTCACAGGACTTAGTCTTGCTATCCCTCAGCCTTTCCTGGGGAGCCCAGGGCAGGAGCCTGGCCCTTATACTGGTGAGAATGAAAATGTCCTCGAGGCAGGAAATCCATCCGCTGCCGCACAAGGACCTGAGGACACAGCTGGCATCACTTGACACACAGAGCTGCTCAAGTTACAGGATTTATGACCTCCCGTGCTTCCTACGTTTTCTCTACCCTTTCCCATTTATCTTTAATCCACTATTATAACCTGTAGAAAATTATTTTTAGGTTTTTTTTCTTCAGTTTCCATCTTGGAAATGGTACCTGTCAGCATCACAGATGGCTTCAGAGCCTCTGGGCTGGGAGGTTGGATAGAGATGGTGGGGAAGGGACAGAGGGGATCACAGGGCTACCTGCCCAGCAACGAAGTTGTCCTGTGCCCCAGTGGCCCTGCAGAGCACCAAGCCACAGATCCCGTGTTCCTGCCTACACCAGAATGGTCTGGCATGCTGTGGATTGGGGAACAGTGGGCATGAACCAGAAGGAAAGCACCAGTAGCCAAATTCCAGTGGCCACTGGGCTTCTGGTCTGTATAAAATAATTCTCCTGTCACTGAAGCCACTGTTGGCAGTGTGAGCACAGCTGTGCCACTGGCTGCTCAGTGTGCTATCTCCAGAATAAATGCACAATCGGCCAGGGGCAGGGATCATTAGAAGAAAATTATGCAAGTAAGTAGGTTGTTAACAAGTTGATTTAAAATTCATAAATGAGGGAAGAAAAGATAACAGGGCAGAGAATGGCAAGCTCAAATTAATTTAAACTGTTGGATGAGGAATCAGTGATGTAGGGAATGAGATAAGGGAGGAGGATTAAAGGGAGTTCCTGTTTAAAATCAATTTGAATAGGTGCCAGAACCCACTCCATTGAGACTTGGTGAGTCTTCATCCCTCTTTTCATTAGGTCCCAACTCCTTGGCTGTAGTTAGTGGATTCTAGACAGGGGAAAACAGGGGGAGGGTCTGACCTCCTACATGGGGCTCCAGAATGGCTTTTCTGCCCCAAATGGATTTGCTCACGACTGCAACTACCCGAATCCTGCAGCAGGGGAAGTAGGAAGGTGCAGTCATGTCTGAAGACACAGCTTCTCTGGGCACCCTGTGCCAGGGTCACCTCCCTCAAGGGCTCGGAGCAACCTGGTCTAGTGGAAAGTGTCCCCTGTGGCAGGGGCTGGAATGGGATGAGTTGTAAGGACCCCTTCCCAGCCAAACCATGCCAGGATTCTATATATCCCCTCTCTTGCAGAAAGGGTTATAAAACTTTTAATTGCCTAAACAACTGGGTTTTTTCCTCATCTGGAGGAAGACTTGTGGGTTTCTATGCCCTAAGGCTCCTGCTGTGCCACCACTGATATAACCCAACAGTGTGATCTGCTGAAATCAAAGTTTGCTTTCAGAAGCTGCCAATCCTTTTTTTTTTTTATTTAAATTTTTTTTTTTATTTTTTTTTGTTAGTGTGTCAGCCCTGGGTTCTGACCAACAGTCAAAAAAAAGCTGTTTAAAAATAAGTTTAAGCAACTCTGTATGTGTAGCTCACTGAAGTAGCAAAATTGCCCACTGCAGCTTCAAGACCTCTGTAATTAATACACATAAGTGATTGATTGACCTCAAAACTTTGTGGCAGAAAATCTATTCCCTTGTCAATCAATTTAAGAAGATCTGCCATTTAAAAGGGACTAAGACAGATGGCACCAATGAATTGTGCCGCAGTGAAATGAAGTCGGGAATGCGACATCAATTTTTCACTTTCATCTACATTGGAGTGTCACCATGTTCATTTACAGACCCGTGTGCAGGGCCATGCACCGGATGTAAAATGACTGGCTGAGGCTGAGGGAGGGGTAAGAATTTGGTAACAAATTATAGCAAGAGATGGAAACAGGGATAAAACTCAGGGATATTTTTGATAGATTTACATTACAATTGAAGATTGAAGAAGTAATTAGTGACATGATTGCAGCACTAAATATAATCAAAAATGTCAGCAAACGAGACAAGCTCTGAGGTGTCAGCTGATGGTACAGAAATATTCTCAAAGGGCAGAGCCCCATCTCCAGTGCTTTCTCTGTGGCCCCATGGTTTATTCTCACTGCATCACCTTATCTGAGGCCTTCAGCCAAGAGAAATCTCTGCTGTGCTGGAATACCTGACCATTGTCCTATTAATTTCTCCTGTGGTTTAGCTCATGTTTGCCACCTTAATTACATTTTTGTTTCCCCCAGGGCTGTTTCTGACGCTTGATGGAAACTCCAGCCTTTCGGTGCTTCTTCCTCCCAGCCCTTGTTAGCATTCTGGCCCATGGCGGTGAGGTTATGTCTTCAAGGTTAAAAAATTCTGACAGCAAGTCAGATTCCTGGTCTGAAGTTTCCCTTTGAAGTATTTTTTGAAGCCAATGGGGAGGGAGCAGGCAGTGAAGCACATGCCCAGAGAGTTCTGCTGGGGGAAGGGCTGCTGTTGCAAGAGAAAGGGAAAATAATAGGAAAATTAATCATGCAGCCTTTTGTTTTCAAAACTAAAGCTGTTCATCCACTCAATATTCATGAGAGGTGGCTTAATATGAACGTGCAATAAATTGAAGCCTATTTCAGTGTCCTTCTGCTCTTCCAGCAGTGCATGACGTGCTTGTGAAACTGAAAGAATAATTGCAATTCATCCCTGGGAAAGAAAACTTAGTAATTACCATTAAAAAAAAAAAATCTTTGTACTGTTTAATATCGTGCAAGAAATTCCACTAAGCTGTTATCAGCAATCAGGCTCTGAGCAGCCTGGGCTAGTAGAAGGTGTCCCTGCCCATGGCAGGGGTGGAGCGAGATGAGCTTGAAGGTCCCTTCCCACCCAAACCATTCCATGATTCTATCAATAACAACACACTTCAGTAACTGATAGGAAGGAGATGAATGAGCTGCTTAAACTGACTGCAGTGCATATGTCTGAGTGCTCCAGGCGATGCTGCAAACTCCCCCAGCCCAGCAAGAGCTGCAGCATCTTAAATCAGATCCATCCTCCTGGCAGAGAGGAAAAGTGGAGATGCTTCTGTTGATGTAGGTGGTCATCCAAGACATGGAAAGAATGAAAGTTTAATCATTTTTCCCTTAAATTACTTTAGGTTTTCAAGCTGGAAATATCCTTTAGTCATTCCTAAAAATCCAGTAACTCTTCTGTGCAATGGGTGTTTGGTGTGGGATCTGGGGATGCTGCACGGCCAGGACTGTCAAGTCAACTCGGATTCAACAACCCACTCGAGCAAAATGCAGTTTAATCTAAATGGTTGACATGAAATATGTGCAGAATTCACTTCAGACTGTGTATTTTTGGTGGACTGGGTCCCTCACTGGGTGTGAAACCTCAGCAGGGAGGACCTGGCCTGAAAGAGTTCCTTCATTTTCTGTCAGGCAGTTTGATTTTCCAGAGATAGCAAGGCTGGCTGTTTGAAACTCTTGTGATCAATTATTTTTTCAACCATTACTTGCTGGAATTAAGTGAGTTTTGGTTGGAAAATAAGTTTAAAATAAGCTTTATTAGTCGGAGGAAACTGCTTTGGCTATTTGACAAAGGAAATACTGGAAGAGAAATCGAGACCTGGAAAATGTTACTTACCAGGAATAGTTCAGTACCCCTCAATCATGTTAGCTTTCCATTTTGTAGTGATATTGAATTCAGGCATGTTGTAGGCTTTTCTAAAGGGGAAATAGAAAATGTTCCTAGTAGTGGAAAGATACTGAGTTTGATTTATTGAAATAAAGATGATTTATCCAGGTTTGTGACTGGGAATATGAGTTATTGAGGTGTAGAAAACGAACCTGGCTATTTGGTTCACTTTCTTATAAAATTAAAGGTTTATTATTTGAGATGGAGAAGGGAGATGGCACTTTGTTTCCTGCCACCTGATGCCCATGATGGCATCTTGGCAGATTCTTCTGGCAGGAGGTGGAGAATGCTGCTAATGGAATGTGATGAGAAGAATCTGGGTCTGGATGTGGACGTTTTGCTGCCAGATGAGCAGGTGGACCTGGAGATGTGCAGGTCCAGTGAGGCCATCAGCACCACCAGTGCAGTGTCCAGTTCAGCACCACCAGTGCAGTGTCCAGCTCAGCACCACCAGTGCAGTGTCCAGCTCAGCACCATCAGTGCAGTGTCCAGATCAGCACCACCAGTGCAGTGTCCAGCTCAGCATCATCAGTGCAGTGTCCAGTTCAGCACCACCAGTGCAGTGTCCAGTTCAGCACCACCAGTGCAGTGTCCAGATCAGCACCTGGCGCCAAAGTGGCTGAAGCCTCTTCTCTGGGGGTTCTATGCTGAACAAAAGGAAAAGCATGATGGACTGAGCCCCTCTGGACTGTAATTATCCTTCACTTCAGCTGCTGCTGGGCTGTAGAGTGAGTGCCCTGGGCTGAGCTCTGCACAGCTCCCATGGAACCCCAGTGCAATCGCTCCCCCAGCCCAGCGAGTTGCAAAGCTGAGGAGAAGCAGAGTTCACAGGGGTGTTTGCACCCCAGTGCTGTGGGAGAGGGGGTCTCTGCCCGGGTGCTCCTTCTCTGAGAGATCCTGAAAGTTGCTTCTCTGTTTGTTTGCTGGCTGCCAGGCTCCAACAGCACCATCAATCCAGTCTGTCGAGGCTATTGTCCCTTAGAGCAGCCAAAACAAAAGGAAATGCAGGCAGCACCCATGAAAGGAAGAAAAGGAAGGGTAAGCTCTGGGTGTGTGAGGAAGGTGAGTCAAGTAATTGAGCTCCACAGGAGTCCACTGTCAGGAGGTCCTGAGGAGTTGGCTCAGGTGTATGGTGCTTCCTAGCGCTTGGAATCCACCCGGTCCTCAGCACGATGGACCAACTTCTCCTCCCATGTGCACTTCTGATGATGGTGAACCACCTCAGCTGAATGAGTGCCTTGGTTGGGTGGGTTGGCACCAAGCTGCCTCTCCAGATCAGGGTTTCTTCGTGCACGTTGTGAGCTGTGGTCATGGCACATCCTCACCCGCTCCTGCCCAGCTTCGTCATCAACAGAAAATAAAGCAAAGAGCTCTGAGATGCTGATGCCCAAAGTCTGTTCCCAACTAGAAAGGCCTTACAATGGATGTTTTAGTCACACTGCCTGGAATATCACTGGATATATATATTGAAACTGAGAAACAATAATTCAAATTCATGTTGTACAGCTTGGCCTAAGTTTCCTTTACAGTGAATTATTAGCTTGGTGATAAATATATTTTGTCATTTCCTACATCATAAACATTTATTTCTAGTACTAAATAGAACAGATTCATTGTCACAGAAGTTACAAGTGTCTGTAAAAGCTTGCCATTGTTTCACTAAGCACTGCTGAGGCAGCTGTGCTCCCACAAATCTGGGATACAGTAGCAGATGGCAGGAATTCCTGTACCATTAGCCAGCGAGGCTGGGTTACACACTTACCTGGGTAACTAAGGAGTTTATAGAAAAATGTTCCACTAAGGCAGAACAGAAATATGAATATTACATTTTTCGGCCTTATGTTCCCTTGGCTTTTGAAAGCAGAAGTACAAGGGATGGGGCAGAAAAGGAGCTTTATCAATTGCTCATGTGCTAGAGGGATTTTTAAGGCTTGGAGAGGGTTTTCAGTTAGTTATTTGTTGATTTCATTTGGGCTAAAAGAACCTTTTTCTGTTGCTTTCTGGTCCTCTGATAATAACCAGAAACTTTATTTTCAGCTGTGTTTTCTGAGCCTTATTGTTGAGCATGACTGTACTCGACACAGTCAAGAAATGTTGGGGAAGAAAATGATACATAAAACATTTAAGACACAAGAGCCAGTGCAGTAATCCTTAGCCACTGGACATGTTTTGCCCTCTGGCTGTGAACCCCAATAATGGATATTTCAGCAGCTTTGCCATTACCAACACAGGCAGTGGGGATGGTTTGCTGGGCACAGAGGTGACTCTGGGCAGCAGATCCTCCTGGCACCATCACATTTATAGCCTACATATGTCCTAGAGCTTTAAACACAATGTTTTGCTGATGGGAAACGTTTTGGACTGGTTCAGCATTCATCAAAAATCACTCAGGTGAGAGCATCCCCCTGTTGCAGCATTTCTTGTCTTGACTGTGCCCCTTCACTCCCTTAACCTCCCATACACTTTCCTCCTTGACTCCCTGGTATTAAACATTAGTTTGCCATTTATTCTTAACCCTCCCCCCCATTCTTTAACTCCTAATAGCTTTCCCGGAGCTGTAACCTGTTTAATAGGGAATCGATATTGTTGTAATACAGTGAAATTAACGTTGATTTGTCTCATTTTAACTGGCAGATAAACCAATAAGGCATTAGTTCATGCACTCCTGCCAGGAGGCCCAGTTGGCTTCTTCAAGCCTGACGTATTTCTCTTTGCTAATAATTAATTACAAAAGTCTGGCATAAGGCTTGCAAAGGGGATTAGGCAGAATTACTACTTCCAGCAGTTTTCTAAATCAATGCAGAAGTGGAACCTATCAAACTGAGGTGCCTTTTAAATGTGTTCATGCTGGCAGGTGCAGGCTGGACAAGGATGTCCACCTTGCTAAATCATCATAGAATCCCAGAATAATTTGGTTGGAAGTGTCCTTAAGGCTCATGTCCTTCCAGCTCCACTGACACGGGCAGGGACACTTTCCACCAGAGCAGGTTCCACCTTCCACATCCAAGCCCTGTCCAGTCTGGCACTGAACATTTGCAGGGATGGGGCAGCCACAGCTTCTTCATGCAGCCTGTGCCAGGTGTGTCAGCAGAGCTGTGTGCAGCCTGCACTTTGGGAGCCACCAGTGGGTTTCCAATGTTTTGATGATCTTACACTGACTTATACCATGCCCATCATTTCAGCTCCCCAGATGCACACCCTGCTCTTCCACTGAAAATGTGGTTTTAGGTTGAACTGTCTACTCTTGAAACAGGGGAGGTGTCTGTGAGCAATGGAGCTGCTCTGCCAGCCCCAGCCCTGCTCTGCTTTCCACAATCCCAGGCTAGAGATCTGAGCCTGAGGTGTTGGTGCCATGCTCTGAATGCCTAATTAGCCAAACAGCATCTGTAATTACAGCAGCGAAACCTGCTGCAGGAACATTCCCTGAGCCACAGTTTCAGTGAGCCAGCTGTGAGTCCCTGCGGATCAGGAGGCACCTGAGAGCACTCATGGAATGACCCCAGCAGGGGAAAGGGCAGGATTCTTGTTGCTTTTACTTCAACAGCTGGTATGGATCAGCCAACAAGAAATCAAAAGGTAAAATGGATTTCAGGCCAAGGAAAAAGGATGTTTGTCCCTCACTCAGGGGACTGGGAGAGCCATTTTGCATTCTAACAAAACAGTGATGAACTTGGAGGCAGGAGGGAATACTGCTCTGAGACAGAAATGCTCCAATTTGCAGTTTACATGGGATCTACAGTAATACTGTTGTATTAATATAATTACCTGACAATCCATTTCAGTAACGTAATCACGACCCATATTTCATTCCTCTATTAGAGTTCTGATGAGAACTAAGTTTCTAAGGCATAACCTCCTTGCAAACCCACCACTAAAAGAGAACAATCCATTAATTACTCTCACCACATTAAGCGAATTAGCCAGTGACAAGAGAGCAGGAAGGATTTTTCTTACAGGCTGCTCATCAGCAGGGAAAAGAGAAGTTTCAGTGAAAGAACACCTGTCTTTTCAGAGGCCCACAAAGACTGAGCCATTTCTCCAGAGCCTCAGTTCTGCCTTGGCTGTCCTTTTCAATTTAGCTGTGGGGTTTTCCACTGTTTTTCCTTCTCCACTTTCCTGCACTGCTGCAGTGTTTTCATGCTGAAGATGATCCCGGGCTTGGACAGCCCTTGTTTCTGCACCCAGTAGAGGGATGGGGAAGGGTGAGAGAAGCTGACAGCTGAGCTTACGGAGGACTGAGTCACCTAAACTCAAAATTTTTGGGCTCTCCCTGTCTCAGAGCTTGGTCTGTCACCAGCTGTTGATGGAGTAGGTCACATCACCCTCCTGCAGGTCCAACAGCCTCCAGAGCCTGCACTACCTCCTGCTCCAGACACCAGCCCTGCATGTCTTAAATTTCAACAGATTACATTTCACTTGTCCAGGAGATCACAGGCATGGGATGAATCCTGCTTACCTCAGCACTGGAATAAAGGAGCAGAAATGTAATTTTTTTGCCACAAGAAAGCAACTCAGAAAGCTGCATATTACACATTGTCATGTTGTACATGATGGCTTTGCACTGCAGTCCTTCAAGATTGTAATGAATAAAATCTTGACAGCATTCTCTCCTGCATTAATCATTTCAAGCCGATCCTACAGGATACAAGGGCAAATTAAATTCTATTTGCAATTTCATGCATGATGCCCAGCACGGCCGATCCCTGAGCCAGCAGTTTTTCAGTAAGACAAGCGTGTAAGCTGCAATTATGCAGTTACTTTCTCCCATGTGCCAACTCTCTTATTACTGACAATTTTACAAATGACAACGTATGAATGGTATTATACTCACCTTCAAGGACGGAACAAGTTAAAACTAATAGTTTGTAAGACTATTTGAAGAGAAACGCTGCTTTTAATGATTAAAATGATAAAAGGAACATCTGTACGTGCACCCACTGTAGGGACCAGAAGGTTCTGATTCAAATCTGGTGAGGCCAGCACCCAGTCTCACACCCAGAAATAAGCACAGTCACAGCTGCCTCCAGTGGAATGGTTATACCTTGTTCTGGGGTTCTCCAGCAGAAGTGCTGGATGAGACCCCCTGTCCCCAAGGAGGTGGGGTTGTACAGGCAGCTCACAGGCAGTACAGGGATGAATCTTCTGCCAGGTGGGTTTTTCCAGACACTTCTGGATTCTTCTAGTGATTCCAGCATGCTTTGTTCTTCATTTTTAAACCATAAATCACAGGAGGAGCCGGCTGTGGAGCCCTTTGACGGGACAAGGGGGAATGACTAAACTGACAGAGAGAAGATTTAGATTGGACATTAGGAATAAATTCTTTCTGCGAGGTGGATAAGGCCCTGGTCCTCCATCTAAACAGCAAATTCAGAAAATAAGCAGGGAAAGAGCTTGGCTTAAAAACTCTGAGCAAACTGCAAATTATTCTGTTTGAAAGAAATGAACCTGTTGGAAATTTCCAATTGGACAGTTTGGTTTTGAGTGCTGATGGATCAAAAGCTGCTTGTCCTGTGTGGCTGGAGGCAGTGGAGTGGCAGAAGCAATTCTCAGGCTCTGTGGGGTCCCTGTGCTGGGCTGGTTATTTGCCCAGTGGCTTTAACCAGAGTTCACTGAGGCTTATCTGTGATTATTGAGTCTTTAGACTAGTCATGATGAAAATGAAATAACAGCACAGCAGAGGCAGACTGAGCTCCGTTTGCTCAGCAGACCTAAAGCCCTCTCCCTGCTGGGGCAACGGAGCACAAAATGGTCCATTTTAACACTGGAACCGAAGCCAAACAGGAAGAAATTTATTCATGGCATTTTTGGAGCTTTTGTTTGGGATCTGCAGGGGCGGATTCAGTGTAAATGTGCCTGGCTGGGCTTTTGTTAACCCTTGGCTTTCTTTGTGAGGAAAAGGAAAAATGTGAGTGAGGGAAAAGGAAAAGCAGCAGAGCTTCAGGCAGACTGTGTGGGTTTTGGTGTCCTGTAAAAACCAGGAATAAATACCTGGAAAAAAATTTCCCTTTAGTGTCACACAAATGCAGACGGTGGAACAAACAGGCTCCTCTCCAGCTCATGGGATCACTGCTCTAATTCAGCACCACTGGTGGCACAGGGTTCACATCTCCCCTGACCTGTGTTAGTTCCCATCCTGGCAGGGTTTTGGGATCTGATCCTGCAGGTTGGTGTGCACTTAATTCAGCAAGAGGTTCTCTCGTGGTCTCCTACGTTAGGAGTTCTTGGTCTCACTGCAACACTGAGGATTACTTTCCTGTTTTTTTCCTCTTTGTTCATTTTCTCCTGAATTCTCCAATACGTTTGGAGCACATTTGCATTTGCAGCATTTATGCCCCATCCCTGGAATGTTCAAGGCCAGACTGGATGGAGTTTGGAGCAACCTGGTCTAGTGTAAGATGTCCCTGCCCATGGCAGGGGTGGAACAAAATGAGCCTTAAGGTCCCTTCCAACCCAAAACACTTTGTGATTCTGTGACTGCTCTTCCCTGGTGTTGCACTGTCTGACCAGTTTTTCTGAGGCTTGCCTGGAGGATCTTCAGAAAATCCCAGCAAAGGACTTTTGTACCAATTTACTTCATTGCTGATTTAGGCTTAGGAATGTTTATTGTCACCTCAGTCGTTTCACATTCTTTATGGCTTGGCAATGCAGCTGCCTCCCCTGAAAAACACAGAACAGCAAAGGTAAAGAACCTGGAAGGGTGAGGCAGTTAAAGGGTTAGAAGGTGACATTTATCAAAAAAAGGTCTAAAATAAGCATTTTGTTCAGGGAAAGGGGAGTGCATCCTAACTCCAGCCAGGACAGAAGGGAAATGGGAATGTCCTGATGGGACACTGATGGGCAGTGCTGGTTACAAGTATCCTGATGGGCAAAAAACCTTTACCCTGATGGATAAAACTGCCCTGATAGGTAAACGTGTCATTTCCAGAACCAGGTTAGGATGTTCAGCCCTGTGGAGTGGGAGCCAGCTGGTGTTTGAAGTTCTGCACATTTGCATTATAAAGGATCAGATCCAGGTGCAAGTTAAATATCTTGTTTCAACAGAAGCTTTAAAGTAAGTAAAAATTGTCCTTTGAAGAGCTGATTCGTGTGATAAAAGACCTGTACCACACTGGTGAGGAGTTCACTCCCTTGTCAGAGCAGGGATGGCAGAGGGGTGCATGATGTACTCCCAGGGATTTGTGGGGTACAAACAAATGCAAAATCTCTTGCCAAGAACCACGGCAAGGTAGGAACCAGCAGGAGTGGGATGGACGGAGTTCACCTGGCACTGCTGGGTGCATGAAAGCATCCAGTTTTGGCAATCTTGGCATTAAAACCAGCATAAATCCAGTCCTGCCCTTGTCTGCTTGAGGGACAGAGAAAACTCACCATCATCATGCCAAGGACTTGCAAAGTAATTTTCCAGCTACATCGTTTCACTGAGCCGCTCTGTGCCCATTACCCTAATCCTAACCCTAACCCTGATCCTAAGCCTAACCCACAGGGTGGGCAGGAGGAGGCAGAGGGCATGGAGACCCAGCTCTGCAGTTACCCCTCAGCTCTTCACCTGGGCAGCATGCAATTGAGATGACCTCTCCCCAGGTGGACAAGAGAGAAGAAATGAAGGTGGATGCGGCGGAGCTGAGGCTGCAAATAAATGCCTTTGCTGCCAAGCAGCCCTCTGGATGCGGAGGTGCAGCTGTAAACCCAGTGAGCTCTGCTTACATCCTGCAGTGCCTCTGCCCTTTGCTCCGTGCCCTCCCTTCAGCCCTGATCCACCCAGAGCCTCTGGGCAGCAGCTCCTGGAGCCGAGTGCAGGCACTCCCAACCTCTGCCCTGTCCTGTGCAGACACAGCACTAAATAACTAAAACTTCTCCTGTGTCCATGGGGAGATGAAGAAGTGCTTTCCACCCTGGGAGCCACAATCTGCCGTGTGATGTACGTATTTTTGTTGTCTCCTCCGAACATATTTAGAGGATTACAGAAAACCCACATCATACAAGGGATTTAAAGATTATTAAGGGAGAAATGCATTTTTTGGCACATGCTGCCTGAAAAGTGTGCAGCCAAGTGTTTTAAATATCCTAGTGCTATTATTCATAGAAAATACTTCTCTTTTATTTTTTTTTCTTTTCCTTTTTTTCCCCAGTGTAGCTGTAGTCATCAGTCAGCCTTACAACGATAATGGATGGTTGCTAGAAGCCTTGCAAACAAGGCAGCACAATAAGATACAGACAGTTAACCCACATCAATTGTCTAAGGAAATTCCACATTAGGCCCTTTCATTCACTGTTTTTGAAATTATTCCAATCAGTCAGTGCATAGGGCACCGCTGCAGGGAAAAGATTGAACCTGGAACAAAGTGGAATGAGATTTGAAATAATAAAAATAAAGAAAAAATACAGAGGTGAGCTTCAGGTACACCTCCAAAATTCAAATGAGCTAATTTGCAGAGCTAAAAATTTCATAGGGACTCCAGTTGATTCAATGAGAAATGTATTTAATTTAAAACAACTCACTTCAGGGAGCTCTGCACTGGGATGAAATGTATTAAATAATTGATCAACCAGGGAGTAAGAAAGACGTGGGGGAATCGGGGGGAAAGAAAAAGAAAAAAGAAGGGAAGAAAGGTACCGGGATGGTGTGTGACTTGGGAAAGAAAGACACTTCTACCTGGGGGATGGGTGACATGCCAAGGGGGTCACAGGAGTCCCAGAGCCCCCACACTGACCCCAAGAGTTGGCACCAGCCAAACCAGGGACACATTCCTGGACCTCTATAGCTCTTTACCTCATCCCACCGGAGTAACACAAGTTTTATGACATTTCCTTCCAGTCCCAAAGTCACACAGAGCTCCCATGTCTTGCGTGGTCTCTGCTGCAGGATTGGTTTCCTTTCTGCTTCATTGGGTGTTTTACAAAGAGCGTAGAATGAAATAAATATGCTCCACGCCTTCTCCTCAACAGCTCTAAGGGCAAATTACGATGGAGCTGGTATCAAAACACATGCACTGGTAATTTTTCTGCAGTGGCTCAGATTTGGATGTAAAATGGAAACACACATTTAGTGCTTGGCTGTGGCACTGCTATGTATGCAAACAGCGATTAAAACCTGCAGCCAAATGCCATAAATCCACCAGCAACAGAGAAAATGCCATTAAAGAAGGGAAATTAAAAGGAACTGCAGCTCATTTGCATTTTGTAAGAGTAATTTTGTTAAGGCTCCAGTTGTTGTGAATGAAATGTAACTTCTAAGCACTGTTTCACTGCAGAGGCCAGGCTGTGAGTGCAGGAGGTTTGGAGATTCGGATGGGCTGCTGTGAAACAGGAATGTGCAGAGCAGCAGCACTGGGGACCCTCAGTCCCGGCTGCCCCATGGCCACCAAATGCCCCCTCCCTCTCTGCAGGGAGGTTCTGAGCTGCCCCAGCCCCTTGAAAGCGCTGCCTCTCTGCAGACCCTTTTGATGATTCTCATTTCAGTAGTTTCCTTTCATGACCCACTCCAGGAGATGGCACACCTTCCAGGCAGTGTCCTTGTTGCCAGCACCAGGGAGCTGTTGGTTCATACACGATGGAGTCAAGATCCATTGCTTTTTGCTGCAGACTTTGCCCACTGCTTGTCAGGGAGCCTCCAGACACATGGGCTAGAGATTATTTCCTTTCCCTGGATTATTTCCTTTCAAACCTCATTAGGACAGACGAAATATGTAAAATTGTAAGGAGTGTAAACAGAATTCCGAACATTTGTTTCTCTGCCTTTCTTCTAAGAGTTTTGATGCCAGAGATTCTCGGCAATATTAGTTTTTGTTTTTTTTTCTGCAAAACATCAGTGTAAAAACTGACCTGGTTTGGGATATCAGTTATGCTCCTCAAGAATGCAAAAGTGTTTTATGTTAAAAATCACAAAAGCTGTTTCATTTCCCTTCTTTTCTGATCCTAATAAAAAGACCCATTCAATTTTCTTATCATTAAGTGCCCAGGAGTATTTCAGCTCTCCAAAAGGTCTCAGTTCTCCAGCAAGCATTGGGACCCCTTACCAATAGGTGAAGCAGATTGTTAAAGGGTCAGAAACACAACTGTCAATAGCAGGGACTTAAGACAGTTCCTGAAACACAAATTATTTTTTTTATCTTACAAGTATGTGCATATGAAACATCATAAAAATCATCCCAAAAATTCACAAAAAGTTCAACAAAATCAAAACCACCACCACCAAGAAAACCACCAAAGAACTAAAGCAAAGATCAGAAGAAAGACAGAGACAAACAAAAATCTTTTTCAGCTCTCTAGAAAACACCAGTGGAAGATAGCCAGCACAGAGCACAGCTCGTGCACTCTGGTCCCTCTGTGAACCAAAAGCATCCCTTGGAAAAAGTATTGATTACATGGAAGTAGACTTACACGAGGCAGGCAGCACCAATGCAGGCAGTTAATTGCTTATTGCACTTTCCTTTGCCAAGCCCCTGGTGAATAATTCAGCATCCACTGACACATGAGTAACATCTCCTGATTTGCATTGAGCATCATTTATTAGGAAGAGGATGAAAACCTCATCGATCTGGCAGCTAACACCCCATCCCTGGGAGGGTCCAGGCCAGGGGGGACATGGCTTGAGAAACCTGGTCTCGTGGAAGGTTCCTCTGCCCATGGCAGTGGGGTTGAATGGGGTGACCTTTAAGGTCCCTTCCATCCCAAGCCATTCCATTATTTGATAATAATTTCTTGTTCAGGTTCACTCTCTTGTCTGGAACCTGGAGGCACAACATGTCCCTCTGTGGGCAGGAGGGGAGCACCTGCCCTGATCTCAGGGAGTCCCCACCCCATGGGGTGAATTTGGGACCATCACCACCCCATTCAGTGCTGGCCACACGTGGCCTGCAGCATCTGGCACCACGGCAGGGATGGGAGCCCGTCTCTTCAAATCTGCCTTATTTCCAGCATCAGCCTTTTGGCATTTTAAATCAGAGTGCTACGCAGAGCTGATAATCAGATTTACTGATGGAGCTTCTCTGTCTCAGAGGCCCAACTAATCCCTTTTAATGCTTTTCTTAAACTCTTTCTTACAAGTGCTTACAACAGAGTTTATCTTTCAGCTTTGCTTCTAATTTGGTTTCCAAATGTGTTTTCTTTTCAAGCAAGGATGTAACTCTACTTTGTTATTTTTAAATGGCTGAAGTGGGGCATACTCCACATGCTTTGCAATTGTTCTCCCAGCAGTGGAATTTTTCATCATCCTGAAAAATGCATCCAAGCACACCAAAGGGGCAGCAGCTTTGCCTTCCTAAAGGGCTCATGCCAGCATCTGCCCAACATGGTGCTGGGTATGTCCAAGCTCCAGGCTGACAGCAGGGAGGATTTTAGCTCAGGAATCATATTTAGGAGAGATTGGTGGTTTGTGGTGTGTGATGCACTTTCAGGATTGAGGCACAGCAGTCCTGTGGCATTGGTCCTTTGCATAGCTGGCAATAATCTCCCAAATGGAAAAAAAAAAAAATCTGTTTTTAACTTTTGACCAATACTGGTGAGACCAAGCCAAGCAAGGGCAAGGGGAGGAACAGCCTCTTGCCTTCCCACCAGCAACAGATGCTTCTCATGCCTTAGCAGTGACCTTTACGAGTGAGGTTTAGATTAGATATTAAGGAAAATTTCTTCACTGGAAGAGTGGCCAAGCAGTGAAACAGGCTGACCTGGGAAGTGGTAGAATCATCATCCCTGAAAGTACTCAAAAAACATGTAGATGTGATGTTGAGGGACGTGGTTTAGTGGTGGACCTGGCAGTGATGGGTTAGTGCTGGACTCAATGCTCTTAGAGGACTTTTCCAACCCTAATGATTCCATTATTCTAAGGTACAGGTGATTTAGAAACGAGTGGATGGAAATAAATCACCCATTTCCTTTTTTTTGCTTTTTGAGTAGGCGCTACAATCGTTTCAAAAAGCGAAGAGATTGTTCTCCTGCGAACGCCTCCTCATTGCATTCCAGCTCCAGTGCCCAGGAACCTTTTGGGATGGCTGCAAATTATATAAAAGCCCAGCCTGAGTCACACCAATTAATCTCTGCATCCACAGCCCTACTGACTTGTTCTCTTCCTCTCCTGCATGTGGGATTCCAATCAACAAGCTTAGCCTGTTCCCATAGAAACTGAGCAGCACACCACTACAGAGTCAGGCTGCTGGGGCTTTTGAACTTCTCATCACAGCTTTTTCCACCCCTCAGAAAAGCCAAGCTGGTCACTGTGACTGGGGATGGCCACTCTGCCTTGGCTGCCAGCAGAAAATGGGACTCAGCAGCTAATGATCCCATGCTAGCATCCAGACAGCTCAGGATTGCAGTTTGCTGTCAATATTTGCGTCTCATTCATCTATTCCAGCTTCAGCTGAAGCGAGGAAGAGAGAAGGCGAGAGCCAGGGGTGTTTCTTGACCTATTGGCAGTGAGATTCGTTCCTTTACCTGTATGTTAAAAACGGTTTTCATCATCTGCTACGAAGACCTTTAAGGTCCTTTCCAAGCCAAAACATTCTATGACCCTATTTTTCTAAGATCCTATTTCTATGATGATATTTCATTCTATGATCCTATTTTTCTAGTAAAACTGCACATCACCTTCCATCTCTGCCTGTTCCATGTTTGTGTCAATCATCATGCAGGCATGGGCTGTTTGTTTTCCTTCCCGTGCATTGCTCCAGTGCTGTTACAATAAACACTCATTTCGTATTCCCAGGAGGTGAGGGAGATGCCATGGGAGACACATTTGCATCTGTAAACTGCAATCAAGACTAATTAAACCCAACACAAATACTGATTAATAGAAGAGGGAACTTGATGACAAGTCCCATGGCCCCATCCCAAATAACAGTGGCTGCTTTTTTAAGACACAGATTTGCTTGTTGTCTTTAATTCCCAACATCTGGTGGCACATCTCTAGCTCCTGGCTCCAAGGCAGCTGTACTGCATTTGGAAGTGAGATAGGCAAAACCATATGACATCTGGAGCTGTGCCTGAAATGCAGCTTCTCTTTTAAAACTTACCACTGGGACACTGTTATGATATAAACTCCATCCTTTTGTTCATTTTGTACCAGGTCACTGGTTTAATTTTATTTCATTGAAGCTGAGTTTATTCCAAAGCAGTTAAAATATTCATTATTAGCCTTGCTGCCTGTAAGAGTCTCCATTCCCTCTGCATCATCCTGGGTTCCTTGCTCCAGGCATCAGCTTTCAGATGGGGTCTCAGATGGAACAGGTGCTAACAGGAGAGATGAAGGTGCAGAAACAGCTCCCACTGGAGTGAGGGACCACACCAACACCTCATCAGCAATCCTGGGGTGAGCACAATCAGCAGCAAAACTCTGCACATGGACTCAGCAGGAAAAGCACAAAGCATGACACTTGTTAAACATGTAACATACATGCAGCACTGAGGGGAACCTGGGGAAATGCTTCTGAAGGGAGCAAAAAGGCAGTTTGTTTAAAAAGCAAATGATTGATTACTGTGGAAACAAAAGAAGCAGCATAACTGGATGGAGTATGAGTGATGCACATTTCCAGGAATACGGATTTGGAAGTGGTAACTGTGGCATCAGTCATCAGCTGTGTCCTGGCAGACAGAGACCCCCCTGCCTGAGCACCAGCGAGGGGACCCTCAGCACCAGTTGTGACCATGGCCCCGAATGATGAGAACCAGAGAGGAGCCAGCTCAGGGCAGGAGGGGCTGGCCTGGGTGACCGAGGAAGGGACAGAGATACCCCACTGTCCTGGTGCTCCCCTCCCAGTCCCAGGCCAGGCAAATGAGTTCTCTTTCATCCCCAGCACCGGTGGCACATTTCCAAGTCCCCCTCCAGGGCTGGGATATGCCACAGACAGGTAATTAATGCCTGTGAAGAACTGTTGTGACACCAGCTCATCTGGCTTTTCCCTTCACACCGAGTCTTTACTGGGACGGTGCCTGTCAGTCACTACTGTCACATCAAAATTTTTCCAGGCTATTTTCCCCAGGAAGCCTGTGGGAGTATTATTGTTTAAATAGTGTGAAATCCTTCTTTATGAGGCCACTTGCCTCTGGTCTGCAAGAACAGCCTTTTGCAGCATCCAACGCTCCCTGTTATCCCCATTACTATTTGTTAGAGAGACAGCCTGTCCTCCCCTGCCCCACTGTCCTGCTCCATAGATGCTGCTGTTGAGGATTTAAAGATAAACTGAAGGATGCTGTAAGTGAGAACTTCCAGGTGCTGTAGCCACAGGTCATTAATCTTCCCATTACTTGCGCAGGATTTTAATGTTTCCTTGTGAAAATGGGAGGTTTGTTCTGCTCGCACTTCTTGGCCTCTGCTGTGTGAGGTTTCAGATTCAAAGTGAAGGTGGAAAAGCCAAAGCCAAACATTAACCAAACACTGACCAGACCCCACAGTGCTGCAGCGCACTCGTGCCTTTTCCAGCGATATCAGCTCTGAGAAAGGCAGAGATGGGGCTGAAGCAGGAGAGAGCCCCCACTGTGCCAGGGCTCTGCAGGGCAGACCCTTGGGTGGGCAAAGCTCTGAGGTCTCCTTGCCATCCACCAGTATCAATCTCCCAACACTGACATGGGGTGGTTCAGTATTCAGACACCCTGGATGGCCAGGGCACCAGCTCCCAGTAATCAGTGTCAGTGTGATCAGATAACGTTGATATTCCGCCTTCAGCTAAATTTATTAACCCACCTTTCCTTGCAAACAAAATATCACATTGCTTAATTATGTGCTGGCTGTCCATTTCCAAATGCCACCAGATACAGAGAACATGACAGCATTGCCTTTTGCCAGGCACTGGAATCAGACTCTGTGTCACCCTCTGACAGGAGTATCATAAAACCGTATTAATCAAATTGTGTATCAGTCACAAAAATTGAGGGGTAATTTGTCAAAGATGAGTGCAGGCTCAATAACCGTTTGGAGATGACTAAGTAATTAATCAATAATGTGTTCTCACCTTTTCATTTCCCTAGGTTCTGTGACTTGCATAGCAGGATGAGTAGAAAATAACAGACTGGACAGTTTGCTGGCTTCAGAAATGCTATTGGGGAGTTGATTCGGTGCTTACTGGGAGTTGATTCAGCCGTAGCTTCCCTCCAGGCTGGCACATCTCCTGCCCAGTCCCAGTGTGAGCTGCACCTCACAGCGATGGAAACTGATGCTCAGCAGCCCCTGGCAGGCCATGTGCCACCAAACAAGAGCCCAAAGCATGAGCAGAGGCACTATGAGAGGGGTGGAAATTGCTGCCAAGTGCTTGTGTTCCCGGCCAGACTCCTGGATGAAATCCTGCTCAAATCCTCTGGATGGATGGCTCACCTCAGACCAGACACAAGATGCAATTCCTCAACCAAAACCAGGCTTTTAACCTCAATGCTCACCCCATTATTTAAATAACTGTTCATCTGGGATCTGGCTAGTGTAAATTCTTCTTTCTTAATGTTTCTGAAATAACACCCTCTAACACAATCCTGGAACAACCCATCAGCAAAATGAAAAAAATTTCCCCATGAGACTGAAATGCTACTTCTTCAGTGCTGCAAAATTGATACCTTGATTAATGAAATAGTCAGATTTGCAGTACCACGAGGCTTTTCAACTCAGAATCAATCACTTTACATCTCTTGCTCAATGTTAGATTCACTGAATGCATTGTTGAACTCGCTGAAAACTGTGTTAGTTATATTAAGTAATTAGTGAGATTAATGCTGTTGCAGAGCTATAACCTGGGCAGAGTCCAGATTGATTAGAGTTAATTATCTTTTTTTCTGCTTAAATAATTTATATTCTGACTGCTATGTAAGAGCAGAAAGCCCTGAAGAAACATTCCTGTCCTCAGCATGGTCATGCATGTACCCAGTGGAGGATGTTTCAGAAAGGTTCCCCCCACCAGGGTGTCACTGGCTCATCCTCATCCTCCTCTTCCTCATTCTCCTCCTCTAGGTCACACCAGCTACTTTTGTGTGTCCAGAGCCTCTTGCCAGTGCCCACCACTCAGGTTTGTGGTCCACCTGCATCCTGGATGGACTGGGCACACCCGTGTCCAGTGCAAAGCCAAAATTCTCTTCAAAGCCAAAACATTCTCAACCGAATTCATGGATTCAATACACTGTTTGGCCCAGAGTGTGGATTCAGTAACTTACACATGATCCTGGCTTTCTAATCAAAATTTTGTTATTAGGAATGATTGCAAAAGTTTTCATCTTTTACATTTTGTCTTTGCAGGGAATTTTAAACACTAATTTTGTCCCTTGGTACTGGTATGTAATAACCCTGCTGATCCATATTTATGTCCTCCCAGCCTTGCAGTTCCTGCAATTTTCTCAACTCATAGAATATTTTTCTGACAGAGCTGAGTATCCACAATATTTATTATTTTTGTTAATGAACATGGTCTCAGCCCCCGTAATGATCACAGGACATGATTCCCAGTGTATTTAATAATTGATTGACTTACAGCTCACTAATATGAATACATCCATGAGTGTTTAATAGCATCATTACTTAATCCTGGCTCTGTGCACGGTATCTCGTTACCAACAAATCAATTATGCATCTCTGTGCCTGTAGGATCTCACTGCTGGTGGCTCAGAGGGCCAGGCTTGGCTGGGAGCACTGCGGAGAAGGTGACACAAGGGAGGTGACCATTCCACAGGAGTCAGGCACAACTGGCTCCTGACACTGTGAGGAAGCTGAGACCAGAGTAAAACACATCATTAGAAGGAAATGGAGCATGTGCTAATTGCCCTGTGTTTTCAGTTAGCAGGCATTTATTAGGGATGTCTGACTTACTCATATCCAGGCCAGCCAGCTAATATTGCATTAACCTCTGGTGCCACTGATGTGCACAGGAAACATTCAAACCGCATTTAACAGGGATTTTACACACTGCCCAAGGCACTCCTGAGCACGCCCAGCATTGGCTGTCACCACAGCATCCACCAGCCTGACACTGGACAGGGGCTGAGGCTCCTCACTCTGGGGCTCTGGACCCAACATTAGGGATTGGGACCCCTGTGAGATGGGGACCAGGGGACTGGAAACCCTATGAAACAGGAAACAGCAGATCAGAACCCCCATGACATGGAGCAGGGGATGCTGAATGGGTTAGGAGAGCCAGTGCTAGATCACAGACTGAATGCTCCTGCAAATGTCAACAAAACCACACATATGCACATATTTTCATTTCTACCTACTTGACCGATTAACTAACTGCAAAATTTTCCAGTAATCCCAGCAGATGAGCATCAGAGCAGACCTATGGTCCAGGATAATCCCTTTATTATGAAGCGATGCTATAGAAATCAAATAACAGCAGTAAGCCAGGAGATTAACAAGCTGGGAAATGCACAAATTAAATTGCATCCTCCCTCTCTGCTCTGCCCCAGCCAATGGCTCTGTTTCTGCTGTGGCCACTGCAGCCACTCCAGCAGGGAAACAAGGCTAGAAACCACTTTATAAAAATGAGCCTCTATTTAATCCCTGAGGCAGGTAGTAAGCAGACTCTGCCCAGGGTGAGCCTCTATCCATGTAGCCCCCCATGCCCATATGCCTTTCTCCTGGGGAGCAGAGAGCAGGGTTCTGTGGTTCTGTGATCTGGCTTTGCCAAGTGTGCATGGATCCAGATGTGGATATGGACAGGGGGGACATGGCACTTGGGACTCCTGATTTTTCCTGTCAGCTCAGGATGGAATCAGGGATGGGGCTTTGCCTGCAGCAAAATGGGACATGGGCAGCGCTCTCTGGTGCAGTGCCATCTCTGCAGAGCTCCCCAGACTGTCCCACATCACCTGCCTGAGTGTGGCACAGAGGGACTGACCCTGGACACAAGAAAATGGCCATCAGCAGAATTGTAGAATCCTAGAATGGTTTGGGGGGCTGGAAGGAACCTTAAAGATCATCCAGTCCCACTCCTGCCTTGGGCAGGGACACTTTCCACCAGACCAGATTGCTCCAAGCCCCGTCCAACTTGGCCTTGAACACTTACAGGGATTGGGCAGCCACAGCTTCTGTTCACCACCCTGTTCACCAGTGATATTCCAGAGCCAGATGGATCCAGCAGTTCTGCACGGAGGATTGTGCCAGAGCCTCTGGAGAGGGTTGGGGTCTCCTAAGCAGGTGGCAGCAAGGGCCACCATCCCTCCCTCACTGTGGGTCCCTTCCAAAACAGGATATTTTATGATTCTGTGATTCCCAGAGATCCTCCTGAGATGCATCAGGAGTCAGGCTGCCTGCAGCAGGGCCAGCTCTGCTCTGATCCAGTAGTGAGGTTTCAGCCCTGGTTCTGCTTTTTATTGCACAGTAGCATCTGAATGAATATTTTATTTTTTCCCTTAAGAACATCTCCACAAATGCACATTTGAATAAAACATGAGTCTGCATTTTTGGAAGAGCCGTCTAGTGCTTCAAACAGCCCCATCACAGCGTGTTAACCAGAGCAAACACTGTGCTGTTGCATTTTTGTCTCGGTGATTCTAATGGAGTTCCATGGCATGAGAGACAATGGGGAAGGTGCCCGTGGCCCCATGGCCCTGCAGTCACATATCCCTATATCCTGTGGCTGCTGTTGGCTTCTGTCCTGAGTGCTGGCAGGATGGGGCAGCATATCTGGATGCTGGAGCCATCTGCTTCAAGTCCCCAAAAGAGGGATATATCTACTTACAAACATGCCAGAGAGAAAAAAAAAATATTAGAAAAGGAAAAAAAAAAAAAAAAAAAGGAGTTTCTTAGTGAAAGGTATTGGCAAAGAAGAAAAAACCTGACTCCTGTGCTAATGTCCAAACACACAGAACACGCAAGTGCCAGAACAGCCACATGCACCTGCCACCTCTGTGAATCCTGTAAGGTGGACAAGATGGACCCTGCTTATCATCTGATAAGCTAATTCTGGGCTTCTCCATTCCTAAACATAGCATGGTAGATACACAGGGATGTTTTGCATAGCTGAGATGATTCTAACAAAAATCTTTCTACTTCTGAGAAAGATATTTTTTTTCTTGTTTGAATTCATTGAAAAGCAGCAATAAAGCAAATGGGCAGAGAGGAGCAAGCAGAGCAATGGCAGGAGGATGGACAGGGCAGTGGTTACAGGGAACAGGAGCCAATTAAGCCTGAGAGGAGGAAATTGAGCACAGTTAAAGAAAATGGTCCTCCAGCTCTAAACTGGACTTGAGCTCATCTGTGCAAGAGGCCACTGTCGGCAGGTTCCCCATGAGATGCTGCAGGAGCAACACGAGCAGAAGTCACAAGGGTGGCATCGTTAGAGCAGCAAAGCATCAGGGTAAGGCAACCAGCCTTTGGGGAAGGGAAAAGACAAGATATGGCCTGAATGCACCATGGCTGGGAAAAGGAAAAGGCACCAAAGATGTGACCCTTGGAGGCACCACTTTCTCCTGCAGTGTCACCCAGTTCACCATCAGGTGAGCACAGCAGCCCCAGCCCAGACAAGGTGAGGTGTGTGTGAACAGCATTCCTTGGAAAGCTGCCGCTCTGGGATGGTTTGGCATCACTGCTGACTGCTAGCACTGATTTATAAAGCAGAAACAAATGAGTCTGCTCTGTAGCTTCTCCTAATTTTGTCCCCATTCCAATTTGCCATCTTTCTTCATAATGCTGGGTTGTTAATTATGTTTCCATCTAATTTCTCTGATAATACCCCACCTTGTACTGCACATTGCGGTTGCTCAAAGGGTTTCATTTTACCTTTCATTTCACCTCCTAGCACAGCTCTAAATTTAGTCAGCTTGTAATTTGGGGGTATTTCATACATTATGCTTTTAGTATTTTGAGGTAAAATGGAATCCTTGTCTTTTAATTCACTCTTTAATAATTCTCCACCAAATCTTAATACAAAAGGTCTTTTCTTCTGAAGACTAATTGAATGGGGTATAATTATAATACCCAGGGAGATGATATTGAAAGTACGTTAACTGTGACAGTTTCCTCTGACTAATCACCCCTCAGGCAACTTCAAATCTTGTCTCTGCAAGCTCCCAATCAGTTACTGCACAGATGTGCCAAGGTGGAGCTTTGCACGAGAAGCGTCTTCTTCTCCACTAAGATGGGGATTTGGGCACGGTGGATCTGGGACCTGGGCTGGGAGCTTGGGGTCTCCACGCTGCTGATGCAGGTCCAGGTAGAGAGAAGGGATCAGGGTGTCTCAGGTAGCTGGAGAGCACACAGGTGCCATTGTCCCACTGAGGCAGTGAAAACACAGAGCATCAAAGTCCTTGCCTCAGCCCAGAGATGTTCCCACCACCATCACCCTCTTCCTCAGCTCATTGCTCCTGCTAGGAGTGTTTGCCTGCTTGGCCAAAGGAAAGCATTGAAAATACAGTGAGTGGAAGAAGGGCAGAAGGCTAGAAGCTGTGCAGGAGCATACTTCCCTGGCTGCTCAGGAGGCAGAGATAACCCCAGCAGTCCTGCAGCTGCAGTGCTTTCTTTGGAAATGCATTTACGTGCCAGGAGAGGAGCAGCAATTTGCAGTGTTTGTGTACTCTGATGGTGTGATAGCAGCGAGGTCAGCACTCAGCAGAGACACCAAGGGGTTATTTCCTCATCAAACTGTGGACTTCAGTAAGTGAAAAATAAGCTTCAAGGGTGCCTATTATGCAGACAATAAAATGTGTTTATACCAATGTGGGTGTCAAGCTCAACACTTCTGCAGAGTGGATCCTTCACATTATGAGCCAGCTATGAGAATGCTCAGCCAAGCAGGGATGCTCCCATCTACAGCCCAGTGTCTGCTGCCAGAAATAACAGATTCCCACTCTGCACTCAGCAGTCTGGGCTCTCAGAAGGACCAGGACTCTGGGTGGGGACCTTACAATCAGAGTCTGGCCTTGGGTAGGGGTAGATCTGTGGGGACATGGCACTGCAGCAGTGGGAGTTCCCACACAAAGGTGGAGGAGGGACAGGACAAGCTCTCAGCAAAGCATCCCATAGAAATTAAGGCACTTTTCTTTAGGATCCCTCTGAGCTAATCAGCCTTTGCTGGCCACAACATGCTTTCAGCTCTCCTCCAGAGCCACTGTTGCACAAGCTGCTTGAGACTGGAATGGCCAGGGCAGGGTCCCCAGGCCCTCCACCTCAGATCCAGTCAGCATGAGAAATACTCCCAGAGCTTCCCTTCACTGCTGAATGAAAAGATCCTTTGCAGAGATTAAAATGAATTTATTATTTCACAGTCTGCTATTTACATCTGGAGAGGGTATCACATACCCCGTTACAAAAACATCTCAATAACGAGTTCCGTGTGGGAGCCAGTGACTCAGGATCAGGCTGGAGCTCAGTGGCTGCTCCTAGAAACCCCTGGAGCCAAGAGCCCATTGGCAAGGGTTTCACAAAACCATTGATGTCCCAATTCCTGACAGCAACTTGGATTCAGCATCTTGGGAGATAAGGAAAGGGCACTTGCAGCAATGATTTCAGATACTCAGATTAAAGCCAGTTTTGGGGGCCTGCTGCATGTCTGTCTCTCTGTGGTCAGCAGCTCTTACATGGTTGGAGGATTGGAGTACGAGCCCATTTTTTGGTGAACATGACCACAGAAAAGGAGGAAACTGTGGAGGGACAGGAGTCTGGCAGCTGCACTGGGGTCCCTGCTGCAGCCTCTGGGGAAGCTGGAGCTCAGCTCTGACCCAGTACCTGTCCCAGTGCTGCTGGGGTGCAGGACAGCAGCCCTGGAGCATCCCATCTCTGCGGGCTCTGGGCCACAGCAAACTCTGAGCCAGGGCTGCACTGCTCCGAGGCTATCGAGTGACCTGTGGAGGAGAGGAGAAATTATCCAGTGGAGACAGCTGATTCTCCAGCCATGAATTGTCAGCAAACAGCTTCAAGAGGTGCAAATAGGATTTGCCTTTTACTTTCGTTTAATGGAGTGGTCATTCCAAATGTCACCTTATGGATGGTTTGTGATTCCTGTGCTCTGGCTGCAGCTCCCACTGAGGTCTGTCTGCACAGGGGACTGAGATGCAAATCCTACCCTTTGGCACCATTCCAAAGTCACTAAAGTCGCCCAAGTTACCAAAAATCCTTTTGAAAACATGGGTCTATGTTTCCAAACCACCACCTCCCTAAGGGAGGGCACAGTACCCCAAAAAAGGATGGCCATGGAGGGGTCTGCTGGATGAGGGAGGAGAGCAGAAGCTCCAGAGTCCTACTTCTATTCCGGATGGGAACGGTCCCAGTGAGAATTCAAGACAGCAAAGCCAGAGCAGAGACTTTGGGCTAAGTTAGTATCTGGGAGAAACCAACCAAACAACACTAAAATGGTAAAAAGACAACCAGCTCAATGTGGTGCTGCAGTTACTGGTCAGTGATGGATGCCCAAGGCTGGAGGAACCTACTTGGATGTCCATAAAAACACTTCAGCATGAAAGTGCTTTCTGTGCACAAAAATAATAGCAGCAATGAAAAAAATCCTGACATTGCTTAACACAATAATTCTGTGGCAAGAGATGTGGGGTGAGGAAAATGAAAGCATAAGGAATAATTACAATCAACAGTATGAACAATGATTACAAAATTATGCAACTGATTAACCATGGCATATATGTAATTACTAATGATTTTGATAGAATTTTAATTACACCTTGTTCTTTGGGGCATTCCTCAAGCCATGAAAATAATAATCATGTAGTGCTCTGTCACAAATGATTTCCTCAGATGGGGAATGTGCCATGGGGTTGAGAAAGGCAACCTGCTGCCCCAGGAGCTGGGGAGCAACCTGGACCAGCAATCCTGGGAGCTTTGGGCTGTTACAGACATACCTGGTATGCCTGCTCAGGAGCTGAGCAATCCCACACCCTCCTCACTAAGCCTTCCAGCAAGAATTATCAATTGGAAGAGCTGTGGGATGCACTCCGGGATGTGGAACGCCCGCCAGCCCCTCCAGCACCGGTGACAACAGCACAGCCCAGACCCTCTGCTCTGCTTTGGAGCATCCTTACTAAACAGTGTGTGCCCTGGAGCTCCCTGCTTCCCCACAGAACTGTTACAGGATGCTCTTCTGGGTTTTGCTTGCCCCAGGCTGGGATCCCCCATCACCTGCCAGGGATGTACCTTGGTCGTCTTCACTTTGTTGCCACTGCTGCAGCTCCATCCAGAAAGGTCAGGCAACACTTTGCATTCCTCCCCATCGAGACAAGGTTCCATCTGGCACCACCATTTCTGCAGCACGATGGAGGCTGGGGGAGAGGAGGGAATCAATGCTAGGCTACAACAGAGGGTATGGAGAACCAGCCCTGCCCACCTTTGGGTGACAGCCAGAGATACAGACCCTCTCTCTGCATAACCCACACTGAGGAGCCCTGGATAAGGAGCTGCTCGTCACCTGCCTGGCCTCACCTGACCCAACTGCTCCACCTGCCTCCAGAACACCCTGTTTTCTCTTCTACTCCACCATCCTCACTCCCAGTGAAAGCAGGGAGAGCAGTGCCATTCAATAACCTGTTTCAGGCTCCACTTACAGAGCAAAGCAATTTTCTCTTGCCATTCTGCTCCATTGTGATTCATGTCTCCAGTGTGGGCAACGAGAGTGGGCTCTCCTATGTTTGGGAAAGATGACACTTGGGCTTTTGGGGACAAGAGCTTTTCCTGACAACTCACTCTGGCATTTCTTAGTGTTGCACAGAACTGCACTCACAGGGCACTGGCTGTCAGGCGAATCCATACCGTACTGGCAGGGGCTGCCAGTGCTCCCAATGGCTCTTGGTCATGGCATGTGATGGCATTTGATAAAGCATACTTTGTTTGGGTTTTGCTTGGTGCTTCTCTCAGGAAAAGGTTCCACATGGGGGGAATAACATCCCTGCTTCCAGGTGTGAGGAGACGTGCAGGGATCAGCACTGCAGACCCAACCCCAGCAGGGATCAGCACTGCAGACCCAACCCCAGCAGGGATCAGCACTGCAGACCCAACCCCAGCAGGGATCAGCACTGCAGACCCAACCCCAGCAGGGATCAATGCTGCAGACCCAACCCCAGCAGGGATCAGCATTGCACACCCAACCCCAGCAGGGATCAGCACTGCAGACCCAACCCCAGCAGGGATCAGCACTGCAGACCCAACCCCAGCAGGGATCAGCACTGCAACCCAACCCCAGCAGGGATCAGCACTGCAACCCAACCCCAGCAGGGATCAGCACTGCAGACCCAACCCCAGCAGGGATCAGCACTGCAGACCCAACCCCAGCAGGGATCAGCACTGCAGACCCAACCCCAGCAGGGATCAATGCTGCAGACCCAACCCCAGCAGGGATCAGCATGCAACCCAACCCCAGCAGGGATCAATGCTGCAGACCCAACCCCAGCAGGGATCAGCACTGCAGACCCAACCCCAGCAGGGATCAATGCTGCAGACCCAACCCCAGCAGGGATCAGCACTGCAACCCAACCCCAGCAGGGATCAATGCTGCAGACCCACCCCAGCAGGGATCAGCACTGCAGACCCAACCCCAGCAGGGATCAGCACTGCAGACCCAACCCCAGCAGGGATCAGCACTGCAGACCCAACCCCAGCAGGGATCAATGCTGCAGACCCAACCCCAGCAGGGATCAATGCTGCAGACCCAACCCCAGCAGGGATCAGCACTGCAACCCAACCCCAGCAGGGATCAGCACTGCAGACCCAACCCCAGCAGGGATCAGCACTGCAACCCAACCCCAGCAGGGATCAGCACTGCAGACCCAACCCCAGCAGGGATCAGCACTGCAACCCAACCCCAGCAGGGATCAGCACTGCAGACCCAACCCCAGCAGGGATCAATGCTGCAGACCCAGCCCCAGCAGGGATCAGCACTGCAGACCCAACCCCAGCAGGGATCAGCACTGCAACCCAACCCCAGCAGGGATCAGCACTGCACACCCAACCCCAGCAGGGATCAGCACTGCAGACCCAACCCCAGCAGGGATCAGCACTGCACACCCAACCCCAGCAGGGATCAGCACTGGAACCCCATTAACTCCCGTACAGCACATGCAGCTGGGGCTGCACGGTGTGTGTTAACACAGCCAGACCAATTCTGTGAGTGTCCAGGGAGTGTCCCCAGCTCCCCACTGCTCCACTGCAGGATTCGTGGGCAGGTCTCTTGTAAATCCCGGGGGCATGGAAACCCCACACCAGATAATCAGATGTGCAGATGAGGTCAGGGATTGAAAAGGATGGGCTGGCACCAAGGGGCACTCACCGTCCACGCAGGAGGGAGCTGCCCGTGTTGTCCCTGCCACCTGCCCTGGGAAGCAGGAGCATTTCACTGTCTGGGAGCGCTCCTCAATCTTGTTCTTGTTGCAGCACCGGTGAGCTGCGATGACCTCGCACGTGCCAGGCTCTACGTGCACTGCAGAAGGAAAAAACAGCCACTGTCAGACCTCAGAGCCTGCAGTGCTGCCCCGTGCCTTGGGAAGAGCCCCAGACCCTCCTGCCTACTGCCCAGGCAGCACTGCTGGGGTGAGCCTGGCATGGGCAGCGCTGTCCCGGCCTCTGGCATCACCTCCAGGGCCTCTAGTGACCTACAGGGTCTGGGCACAGCACCTTCCCAGCCCACCTGGCAGGAAAAGCAGTGCTCCTGCTCCACACCTTTCACATCTGAGCTCTCACAGCCCTCACACCTGTCCTACCCTCCAAAATTCATCCCCTCTTGCCATGGCCAAGTCAAGAGCTTTATTGAAACTAATGAGCACATTAGCTAATTGCAGCTGATAATGAGATGCACTTTGCTACAAGAGGGGATGCTGCATGGTGCAGCTTTTGGGTTCAAGCAGAGCACCACCCCTTCTGACCCCAGCCACAATCAATGCCTCCAGTTCACCATCACCCACTCCCCTCTGCCCGGAGGAGGAAGGGTGAGGATGGCATTTCCACCTCGAAGTGGCAGAGAAATGTCACAGCGTTCATCAGCAATCCAGGCTGCCCTGCTGCTCCCCCTCTCAGTGCCATTAAAACCTGAGGAAAATAGAAAACTACTGTGTTGGCTGATCACCTCTGGGATCAGGGTTTGGAGCTGGTCAGCATCACAAATCAGTGTCTTGGCTGGGTAATGGCCCACATAAGCACAATACAGATCAGCCAGAAAGGGCTGAGAGACTTCATTGCCATGACCCCAGAGATCCCTGCAGGTCCTGCTTGATGAGCCCTGCAGGAGCAGAGCCATGCATGCACACCCCCTGGGCCATTTTTATTCCCTAGCAAGCGGGAGCCAGGCTGGGTGGAGGACAGAGAAATTGCACTCCTGCAGTGTGGCATCCCAAAATGTACACAGGTGAGCAGACATCAGGGCATTCCTGACTGCTCCACAGCCTTGGCTCAGGACACCTTCAACATCGTGGAGAGCAGGCACGAGCCCCAGGAGCTGCCACCAGGGAAAGGCTTGGACAGAAATGCAAGCAGGGCATGCAGGACTATGGAAATGATGAGTCTCGGTGTGCTGCTGCAGGACCTGTGAGCACAGCCCACCCTCAGCCCTGGCACAGCACATCACAAATCAGCTCTGGCAGCTGCTCTGACCCCGCTGGCATTGGCAGCCTCATCCTGCCCATCCAGGATGGCCAGTCACTCTTCCACCCTGTGCACCTTACCAGGGGATTTTACACCCTCCAGCCTCAGTGTTCACACCTAGTTATGGTTTTGACTCATTTTCAGCAAAGCTTCATTAGCAGAGCTCTTCCCGGGAGAGCTACCCAGGCGACCCCTCCATTCCTGCACTCCCTCACATTCCTGCTCTTTGGCTGCTCATTTTCAGTAATTTTAAAAGGTTCAGCCAAGGGAGAGCCAGGCAGAACTGAGAAATCAGTCATTATAGCCATGCAATAGGAGTTTGCTAACATGTCAAAGCCCTTTTAATTTGCTCAGAAAGGTGCAGTTCAGAGATAAAGAGAAATTTGCCTCTCATCTGCCCTACTGCAGCAGGCTGATTGTGGGGCCCTGTGGGGCTGGACCCGCCACCCCAGAGTCTGTCCAGGGAGAGCTGCCTCTGTGGGGCGGGTACCCCATTGCCCTGGCACAGCCCTGGCACAGCCCCACAGCCCCTGGCCCCACAGCCCCTGCCACACCCACAGCCCCTGGCACAGCCCCACAGCCCCTGGCACAGCCCCACAGCCCCACAGCCCCTGGCACAGCCCCACAGCCCTGGCACAGCCCTGGCACAACCCCACAGCCCCTGGCACAGCCCCACAGCCCTGGCACAGCCCCACAGCCCCACAGCCACAGCCCTGGCACAGCCCCACAGCCCCGGCACAGCCCCTGGCACAGCCCCACAGCCCCTGGCACAACCCCACAGCCCCTGGCACAGCCCCACAGCCCCACAGCCCTGGCACAGCCCCACAGCCCTGGCACAGCCCCTGGCACAGCCCCACAGCCCCACAGCCCTGGCCGCCCCACAGCCCCGGCACAGCCCTGGCACAGCCCACAGCCCTGCACAACCCCACAGCCCCTGGCACAACCCCACAGCCCTGGCACAGCCCTGGCACAGCCCCTGGCACACCCCACAGCCCTGGCACAGCCCTGGCACAGCCCACAGCCCGGCACAGCCCTGGCACAGCCCCACAGCCCTGGCACAGCCCCACAGCCCCTGGCACAGCCCCACAGCCCCTGGCACAGCCCCACAGCCCCGGCACAGCCCCACAGCCCCACAGCCCCACAGCCCCTGGCACAGCCCCACAGCCCCGGCACAGCCCCCACAGCCCCACAGCCCACAGCCCCTGGCACAGCCCTGGCACAGCCCCACAGCCCCTGGCACAACCCCACAGCCCCTGGCACAACCCCACAGCCCCTGCACAACCCCACAGCCCCTGCACAGCCCCACAGCCCTGGCACAGCCCCACAGCCCCTGGCACAACCCCACAGCCCCTGGCACAACCCCACAGCCCCGCACAGCCCTGGCACAGCCCCTGGCACAGCCCCACAGCCCTGGCACAACCCCACAGCCCCTGGCACAACCCCACAGCCCCTGGCACAGCCCTGGCACAGCCCCGCACAGCCCACAGCCCCACAGCCCTGGCACAACCCCAGCCCTGCACAGCCTGGCACAACCACAGCCCTGGCACAGCCCACAGCCCTGGCACAACCCCACACCCACAGCCTGGCACACCCACCTAGCCATACCTGGCACAGCCCCACAGCCCTGGCACAGCCCTGGCACAACCCCACAGCCCTGGCACAGCCCTGGCACAGCCCTGGCACAGCCCGGCACAGCCCTGGCACAGCCCTGGCACAGCCCCACAGCCCTGGCACAGCCCGCCCACACACCCCGCCCAGCCCCCACAGCCCACAGCCCCCCACAGCCCCACAGCCCCTGGCACAACCCCACAGCCCTGGCACGCCCTGGCACAACCCCACAGCCCCTGGCACAACCCCACAGCCCCTGGCACACCCCACAGCCCCTGGACCCCCACAGCCCTGGCACACCCCACAGCCCCTGGCACAGCCCCACAGCCCTGGCACAGCCCTGGCACAGCCCCACAGCCCCTGGCACAGCCCTGGCACAGCCCTGGCACAGCCCTGGAAAACCTGGCACAGCCCTGGCACAGCCCTGGAACCCTGGCACAGCCCTGGCACAGCCCTGGAAAACCTGGCACAGCCCTGGCACAGCCCCACAGCCCCTGCACAGCCCACAGCCCCACAGCCCCACAGCCCTGGCACAGCCCGGCACAGCCCTGGCACAGCCCGCACAGCCCCACAGCCCCTGGCACAACCCCACAGCCCTGGCACAACCCCACAGCCCTGGCACAGCCCCACAGCCCCTGGCACAGCCCCACAGCCCTGGCACAGCCCCACAGCCCCTGGCACAGCCCTGGCACAACCCCACAGCCCCTGGCACAACCCCACAGCCCCTGGCACAACCCCACAGCCCTGGCACAGCCCCACAGCCCTGGCCCACAGCCCCTGGCACAGCCCTGGCACAACCCCACAGCCCCTGGCACAGCCCGGCACGCCCCTGGCACAGCCTGGCACAGCCCTGGCACAGCCCCGGCACAGCCCTGGCACAGCCCCACAGCCCTGGCACAACCCCACAGCCCCTGGCACAGCCCCACAGCCCCACAGCCCCCACACAGCCCCACAGCCCCGCCACAGCCCCACAGCCCTGCACACCCCACAGCCCCTGGCACAGCCCGCACAGCCCTGGCACACCCACAGCCCTGGCACAGCCCTGGCACAACCCCACAGCCCCTGGCACACCCCACAGCCCTGGCACAGCCCCACAGCCCTGGCACAGCCCCACAGCCCCTGGCACAACCCCACAGCCCTGGCACAGCCCTGGCACAACCCCACAGCCCTGGCACAGCCCCACAGCCCTGCACACCCCACGCCCTGCACAGCCCCCCCAGCCCTGGCACAGCCCACAGCCCCTGGCACAGCCCCTGGCACAGCCTGGCACAGCCCTGGCACAGCCCTGGCACAGCCCCTCAGCAAACACTCAGCCTCAGCAAAGGCCGTGCTGGTGGCAAAGCTGAGGGAGCAGCACGCAGCTCCAGGACCCATCCCATTCTCAGGCCATGAAATACTTGCATTTTCATGAAAGTCTTAGTACTGCACAATCACAGAATGGTTTAAAGATCATCTCATTTCACCCCCTGCCATGAGCAGGGACATCTTCCACTAGACCAGGTTGCTATAAGCCCCATCTAAACTGGCCATGAACACCTCCAGGAGAAGGGGATTTGATGCAGGAGTTCGGGCATTGCCTGGCATTTACATGTATCCAACTTCTCTTCTGTAGCTCTCCACCAGCAGAGAAGTATTTTACACTGAACATGTGGAGCTGTGCCCACGCTTCCTGAGACACTCAAAATGTGTCATTTCAGGTTATGCCATAATAAACCCATGTTCCTGCTCATTTAAAGGTCACCACAGTAAGACAGCATTTTTTTTATTTTTCCATGCAGGATTCAAAAGCCTGGTGCTCCTAAGATTCTTTATGATTCCACAAGATAAGGTGTTTCCTTGTAAAAAGGGTTCCAGTGGGGAAATACCAGTCAAATAGGAGGGAGAGGCATGCCAGAAGCTCTGGAACTTATCCCAGGCTCTCTGGAGGTTTCCTACTGTCAGTGTTAAACACACCATCCATCTGATCTGCATTTTGTTCCAAGTTGCCTGCTGCTCAGCAAAAGGAGAAGCAGCTGCAGGGGGTGGGACAACATGAGCTTTAAGGTCCCTTCCAATTCTATCTATTCTATTCTTATTCTATTCTAATTCTATTCATTCTATTCAATTCTATTCTATTCTATTCTGTTCTGTTCCGTTCCGTTCCGTTCCGTTCCGTTCCGTCCCTCCCGTCCCGTCCCGTCCCGTCCCGTCCCGTCCAATCTCCCATCCCATCCCATCCCATCCCATCCCATCCCATCCCATCCCATCCCATCCTATCCTATCCATTCTATCATTCTATCCTATCCTATCCTATCCTATCATCCTACCTATCCTATCCCATCCCCATCCCATCCCATCCCATCCATCCCATCCCATCCATCCATCTATCCTATTCCATTGCATTCCATTCTCTGGTTCTTCTGGCACTGATGTTCTGTTACAGAGGTCTGGGTGTCCCAAGGAGAGCAGAGCAGCAGAGAGAGGCAGAGGGAGGGAGCAGAGGAGGCCGGGGGGATCTGCTCAAGGGGGGCAGGGCGATTTTCCACTAGACCGAGCTGATCAGAGCCCTGTCCAAGCTGGCCCTGAACACTGCAGGGATGAGTACCCAGAGTTAGGAAAGGAGAAGCAGGTAGCTGCTGACTGACTGGGTGAGGGAGGCACTCTGCAAGATGCGTTTTGGTTTTAAGCAACGCGGGTGGGGATTACAGGATTAGAACTACTTTAACTGTCAGGCAAAAATGACAGAAATAGGACAGGGTTAGGTACGGGGTCAATCAAGAGCACGAACGGTTTCAAATTAACCCTTAAATGCCCTTCCAGCAGAGGCCCAGAGCAGACAGCAGCTGCCCCAGGATCCAAGTGTGCCTGTGCTGCCTGGCTTCAGCCAGTAACTCCAGTAACACCAGTACTGCCAGCAACACCAGCACCCACAAATCCTCCCTCCATGCTCCAAGGCGCCTCAGGCGCCTGCATCAGAGTCGCTCCACTGTCCTGCAGAGGATGGGCACCAAGAGGCTCAGCACAACTGCTCAGTCTGGTGTGCGTCATCTCTGTACGCAAACTCCATAACTCGCTGGGTGTGATCTATCAAATCTCCGCCCTCAAGATAATGCATAGGCTACAAAGCTCCAGCTCACTCCAGATTGCTACTACGAGAGCAGAATCTCAAGTCCACGAGACTCAAGGGTCTTTGAATTATTATGATAGTCTTGGTTTATCTCTGCTCTCGCTGACTGTGTCAGAGTTATTTAATATGTTATGTCAAGTCGGCAAGACTATACCATTATCTACAATCACTAGAGTGAATTATATCCATCCTCTAGATGAATTTGTCAGGTCAGTGAGTCGGTGGGGAAAGTATTATATTGGTTCTCGAATCGAGTGCCTTCTCTTAGAATATGCAGTGAACTAGGATAGATCATATGTGACAATGCACGGGCTACTTTGACAATACATTTGCTAACTGTGAGAGTGACATAAGCGATACACTCACGTGCTATCATAGAAGCGAATCCTACCTCGAAATATATTAATGCCCCGTCAACACGTTTTTATGTGCATCCACTGTATGATGTATATACAGATCACTATTGGCCTCAGATGTTAGTTCAGACTCGCCGTATATGCTCCTCCGTAGTCCATGCGCACTACTAGACACAGACTCTCCATAACCTCATTGGTAATAAGACATTGCCATCCGTCTTCAGCGCATTCCTCATTGAACTTTATCCCACCTGTCAACCATCTTGAATAGGGAGCACGTTTTATGGCACTGCCATAAGTGGGCTATTGTTCTCTACCTGTCCATCGCAACGGAGTTGGGAATACGGTGGAGATCGACTGAGTTTCTCTCACGTATAGCTAAGCACTCTTCCTCTCGAATGCGCGTACTCCTAACTAGCAGTCTCTAGCAGGTTGTTGCGCTGTAAAGGTGTCTGTACTGGATGTCTGTTGGGTGAATGGCATGTCGCGCTGTCAGCGAACGGTTAGCATCTAATCCGTCTAGCCGGTGTTCCTTATGGCCTCCAGACCCAGACAGGAAGCAACATCTACTGAGCATCCTCTCCCATAGCATGACTTAGTACCGCATTCACATGATGAGCGCAGAGAGACCTGACCCAATCTGCTTCTTATAACGAGGTGCTTAACCACAGGCAATAGAAACATAAACTAGCTAAGCCACACTGAAAGAAAAACAAAGAGATAATACAGAAGACAGCTCATTCTTTCAAACGCATTAGCATGCGCCTCCCACGTGTGAGCACATGCCTCGCACTCAGAGTGTGGCGGGAGTGTAGACGCTTGAAAATTCCCATTTCTCTCTCATATGATGAAAGAGATGACACAATGGATTTAAATAGCAAGCTTGCATAACTACCTTGAAAAGGCTATAAGCTTATGCCAAATACCAGTCTTCTCTGTGATGCTTAATGAACCAGAATCAGATCCGAACCCAGAAAGTAAAGACAAAAATTCCATCGACCCTAAAATATCCTGCCATCCAGTGTCCTGTGCAACATCTTCTGTTAAGAGATTGCTCACTTGTATTTAAAGCCAAAGAAAAGTATTTAAAACACACTGAATAGACCAAACACATACAACACATGGGAAGTCAACATTAAAAAACCACCAAAACAAAGTAATACACACCAAAAAAAAGCCCCATCCACATTCTGAAGGGTTATTTCCAACATCTTGTTGCTAAGCCTACATAAGCTTTTACAGACAAAAAATAAGCAAATAGCCATGAAGACTTTTGAAATTCCTTCTTTTTTTAACTATGACCATCTAAAAGTCAAACTACCAGGAGTTATTCTCAATGCAAAGCATGTTATTTTTCTAAGCTTTTTTGATTAGACCTTTCTACGTTTTCTAACACACAGGTGTATTAGTTTACAACAGCATTCTCCAACAGAAAACAAAACTGCAACAGATCCATGTTTGTGACAATAACCCCCCAGCCCTTGGGCAATTGTTTTTAAAAAAATCTCACTTGTTCTAAAAAGTCTATCTCAAAAGAATTAAATACAATTCACATCCCTAGCCCACAAACCATGTTTAGAAAAAAACACAACCCTTCTCTTCCTCTCATATACAGCTGTGAAAGCACACATTAAAGATGAAACCTTATTTTGTCATCAACAATAATTTTAACACCTAGTTCAGACATGGCATCTTAAACCAATAAGTCTTAGATGCATTCAGGGAAATGTAGATGTATCCTACACAACAGTGATAAAGGAACTAGTCTACAGGCTCCTTCATTTCTTGCTCTCATCTGAAGCACCCATGTGCAGTTATTTTATGTAAGAATTACTTAATTTCAATTAGAATTTTTATTAAAAGAGAAAGTAAAGAGAAGCTAAACTGTATGAATGCTAATCATTTCTTATCCACAAGTTTCCAAACACCTCTATACACTTATTACAAAATCATTCATTCAAACTTACTCCTTTTTGAAAACTTTGGGTGCTATAAGCACCCAAAACTTAAATCAAGATGAAACATAATTTTATCTCCCACTGCAAAACATCTAAGTCTTTTGACTGTGTTTCTATCCTTGTCAAAAAATATTAAGAAAAAGCATTCACAAAACTTGGTAATACTTGGAACTAGGGCAAGGAGAAACATTTAAAGAAAAGGGCCAACATTCTCCTTCATTTTGAATCTGTTCATTTATCTGCAAACAAAACCATAACTCACTCCACCTTTCCCCAAAAACTGCAGTATTTTTTTCAGACTTGCCAAAGTGAGTAGCTTCCTCATAAGTTAAACACAGTAGATCTTAATCAAGTTTAAATGATGACCAGTATTACAGACTCTTAGGCAAAGGTCTGCTCCTAGCAGCACTCCTGAAACAATATCATTTATACTGCTGCTAGTAAATGCAGAGTTTTGGTTTTGTTAATTAATAAGTTTATCAAGCCACAGAGCTTCTCTCAGCTACTTTATAAATAAAAATAATTATTAAATTTCAGAATAAAATAATACAAATTAACAGATTTCTCAGAACTGTAACAATTGTTGGAATAGGCAAACAGCTAATAAACTTTAAATTACCACTATGCCCTCAAGCATGGGTCCACAAATTACTTCAGTGAAAGCAAGTGAAGTGAAACTCTCAATCCCAAGAAATCTTCAGCCTTCCTTACATGTGAATCAGAGAGAGGAATACTCAACTTTGAGCATGCAACAGAAAGTTTTCACTTCTGTTTTGCTGGAGAAAAGCAGCACTGAATGTTAATTAACAGAGTCAAACAGAAGTTAAGAAAAAGTGACAGAACTCAACACTGTGCCCTATCCATGGCTTTTGCTTTACAATGTCCTACATAACTTAACAAATTATTTGTTCCTAAGTCTCAAAAGAGGCAAGTAGACAAGCAGATCTCTAATCCCTTAGGACTTGTCTACTCAATAAAATATTAATAGGAACTCAAACAGATTCATTTCATGAACCACTTGTCTGAAAAAAACCCACACATTTGAAATCCTTTCAAAATACTGTTCTACCTTCAAAACAAAGTCAAATTTTACACACGGCAGTAAAGTGAAGAGGATCTAATAGAGTTGCAACAATTGTATCTCTGGTCTAATAACTAGACCAAATAATTTGACCTTTCAAACTAATACTAAGGTACACCAGTCACATGTGAATACCTTTCAGTGTCACTGCCTAAGCTATATAGCCAGAACTCCAGTCAATTTGCATTAGATTTCACTTCTCCTTTGCTTTACTGAAAATATAAATCTCCCTGAACCTTACTGTTAAGGTTGTGATTACCTCCTCTGGAAAATCCTACTTTCTCTTACATAGGAAAGTTACAAGACAAGTCACTTAAACCAGATAGTTTTCACTGAAGAAATGCCTGAAGAATCACTACAAGGCATCAACCCTACTGATAGATACAACCAGCAGCTCCTGGATGACAGTCTGCAGTTTAGGCTACAAAGTTAACCCAGGCATACACAGCCAAAAGCCATAAACAGGTTACTGCACCTTCACAGATGCCACATTTGCTGCAGTCCCTACAAAAAGCAAGACGGGTCTTATGGTCAAGCTGAGTATGGAAAACATGGAAACAACAGAGGATTGTCAGTTCGAGCAGGTAGTAAGGACTTTCATTTTAAGCTGATTAAATGTATAATCTGATCCGCACCATCTCTGCTGAAATATTGCCAAATTTTTGGTCAGCTCAGGATTAAGAGTGAAAACAAAATGTGAACTTCTAGTTGTTTAATATCCGAAGGAAATATTCTTTATCTACAAAAGTTGTTACCTTGCCGCGCAGTTGTGATGTAAATTGCACCTGATCTTTTCAAACTTCTAGATATAGATAGAGGTTACATTCAAGGATTTTTATGCATTCACCCATTTTTTACTCAAAGTCGTTCAGGAGACTGACATCACTGACAGCGGTGAGTATGCTCCTAGACAGGTTCAGAAGTGTAGAGTGAATGCAAGTAAAATCGTTTTTTCTTTTAATAATTACAACTATAATAAAGCTGGTAGCTTTTGTGCAAAGTCTAGTAACTATGATAACAAATATGCATGGCAGACTTAAAAAGAAGTATGATTTGTGACTAAGATTTAAGACTACTTACTAATGAAACTACAGAACACAGTCTGCTACAAACACCAAAGGAGACACACTGGAGTCAGATCATACTGGGAATGGACAAATCCATTAAGAAGGCAAAAAAGTTCAGCCACAGGCAGCTGCAATTCCAAAAAGACTGTGCTATGTTCTGAAACACAATCATGAAGGCTCCTTGACACTGGTTTCAGCCCAGTTTTTTGAAAAAGTGACTGCCAGCCAACAGTGATATTGTTAAAGCCTAAGCCCAATGCAAGCAAGGAATTCTAATTACGATAAATCTTGCAAGGTGTAGGAAATAATCACAGAAAATCCTCATCTTCGTGTTCAAAAAACTGTCTGCAATGAGCAGAACTGAAAATACTCAAAGCTGTCATGGTTCCAAATCTTAGAATTACTTTCAACACTTTTCCATGGCTCTCTCTGCTAGCAGTCAGCACCTGGGTGCAGAAATAGCAGCCAGCTCCAAGACCAAGCCAATGCGTGGTCAATGTGTTTCTGTTAATAAACAACCAGGGCCAGGCCAACAGCAAGTGTGAATTTCCTCCTTTTCCCCGGGAACACGCACATGATCAGCCTCCACCCTGATGAGCGGTAGCCGCTGTCACACACAAAACAGGGCTGTAACTGCGTCCAGCTCCCTACTCCCTTGCCGCTTTCAAACAGACGGCAGCAACACCGCCAAAAGAGAACATTGACAAGGGAGCGGAGGGTGTGGTTGGCTTATTACTTTTTTTTTTTTTTTTTTTTCCCCAAAGAAAGACACCCAGCACTCTCGGCCATCAGAAACACCTATTTCATCAGGAAGAAATAACCCGCTGTTTTTCCAGAACAACATGTGAACTCAGGACTACGAACCTGCTCCTGCTATTTACGTTTTGTGGCGGCCTGGGAGCCTGCAGGCTCGGAGAACCAACGCACTCCGTCCGTCACGTCCTGGCAAAGCCACCCCGGGGACTGCACCAGCAGCCCGGAGAGCCGCCGGACGACAGACGGCAGGTTGCTATGTAAGAAGCGCCTTCTGCACAAAGACGAATATTTAAAGAAACAAACAAAAAACAAAAAAAAAAAAAAAAAAAAAAAAAAAAAAAAAAAAAAAAAAAAAAGCGCCCAGCACCGGGATTCTCAGTCTTCCTCCTCCTCCACCAGCTGCCTGTCTGTACTGTTTAAGTCAGGGTTTGTAAGGGGGGATGAGACAGACAAAAAAAAGCCCACGGAGGTAGCCGGTGTCAGGCTCGGGCGGGGGGCAGCTCCCGGATTCTAGACCTTGCCCGCCACCTTTCGCTACCTCCATCTCCCAGCGGGTTTCTCCCCTGCCTCAGAGCCGCCTGTCCTGCAGGGTCGGGCCGGCATGTGCCTGCGGGAGGGGAGAGGGAGGAGGGGAAGGCTCCGGCCCTGCGCTCCCTTCCTCTCCCCGGCCGCTGCAACCTGCCTTCACCCGGGCACGGCGAAGGGCCCGACCCTCGCTCCCCACCGAGAAGCGGAGCCTCGGCCGCGGCCGGCACCGGGGACCCGTGTCCGAGCCCCTGCCCGCGTCGGGGGCGGCGCGAGGCCCGGCTGCGCGGGGTCGCGGCTGGCCCTGGGCGCGGGTTCACCGGGCCGGGCGGGCGGGAGTGCCCCGCCGGGGTCGCTCACCTCGGTGGGGTCGCTGATCTCGAACAGGTCCAGCCGGTTCGCGTTCCAGTGGTTAATGATGTCGGCGAGTTTGCGCCGCTCCTCCTCCCGGCTGCCGCCGCCGCCCGACATCCTTGCCCCTGCCATGAGCAGGGACATCTTCCACTAGACCAGGTTGCTATAAGCCCCATCTAAACTGGCCATGAACACCTCCAGGAGAAGGGGATTTGATGCAGGAGTTCGGGCATTGCCTGGCATTTACATGTATCCAACTTCTCTTCTGTAGCTCTCCACCAGCAGAGAAGTATTTTACACTGAACATGTGGAGCTGTGCCCACGCTTCCTGAGACACTCAAAATGTGTCATTTCAGGTTATGCCATAATAAACCCATGTTCACTGCTCATTTAAAGGTCACCCACAGTAAGACAGCATTTTTATTTTATTTTTCCATGCAGGATTCAAAAGCCTGGTGCTCCTAAGATTCTTTATGATTCCACAAGATAAGGTGTTTCCTTGTAAAAAGGGTTCCAGTGGGGAAATACCAGTCAAATAGGAGGGAGAGGCATGCCAGAAGCTCTGGAACTTATCCCAGGCTCTCTGGAGGTTTCCTACTGTCAGTGTTAAACACACCATCCATCTGATCTGCATTTTGTTCCAAGTTGCCTGCTGCTCAGCAAAAGGAGAAGCAGCTGCAGGGGGTGGGACAACATGAGCTTTAAGGTCCCTTCCAATTCTATTCTATTCTATTCTATTCTATTCTATTCTATTCTATTCTATTCTATTCTATTCTATTCTATTCTATTCTATTCTGTTCTGTTCTGTTCTGTTCTGTTCTGTTCCGTTCCGTTCCGTTCCGTTCCATTCCGTTCCGTCCCGTCCCGTCCCGTCCTATCCTATCCTATTCCATTCCATTGCATTCCATTCTCTGGTTCTTCTGGGCACTGATGTTCTGTTACAGAGGTCTGGGTGTCCCAAGGAGAGCAGAGCAGCAGAGAGAGGCAGAGGGAGGGAGCAGAGGAGGCCGGGGGGATCTGCTCAAGGAGGGCAGGGCGATTTTCCACTAGACCGAGCTGATCAGAGCCCTGTCCAAGCTGGCCCTGAACACTGCAGGGATGAGTACCCAGAGTTAGGGAAGGAGAAAGCAGGTAGCTGCTGACTGACTGGGTGAGGGAGGCACTCTGCAAGATGCGTTTTGGTTTTAAGCAACGCGGGTGGGGATTACAGGATTAGAACTACTTTAACTGTCAGGCAAAAATGACAGAAATAGGACAGGGTTAGGTACGGGGTCAATCAAGAGCACGAACGGTTTCAAATTAACCCTTAAATGCCCATTCCAAGCAGAGGCACCAGAAGCAGACAGCAGCTGCCCCAGGATCCAAGTGTTTGCCTGTGCTGCCTGGCTTCAGCCAGTAACTAACTCCAGTAACACCAGTACTGCCAGCAACATCAGCACCCACAAATCCTCCCTCCATGCTCCAAGGAGCCCTCAGCCCTGGACCACAGAGTCGCTCCCACTGTGCCAGCAGGATGGGCACAAAGGGCTCAGCACAACTGCTCAGATGCTTCTCTTCTCCAGACACAAACTTCAACCTTGGGTTCACATAACCCCTCCAAAAAATCCATGGCACAAAGCAGCATTCCAATGCACACAGACAGAAATCCAAATCCAGAGCTGGGGATAACTGATGGACGTCTTGGAGCCACGGTGATGATTTGCAGCAAGACTTACAGTTCTACATCACTTTGTACTTATTCCATCTTTCTAGATGATTTTTGCAGCCAGGGAGAGGAAATTTTTTTGTTTTGAATGAAAGCCTGAAGTGGACAGTATCTACTACATAGCAAGTGGGGTTTGTGACACTCATTGCAACTTGAATGGAACGATTTACTTTCACTGTTTACAGAGAAAGAATTACCTCAATAATAATCCGAACACATGGATGTATCAGATATTTATACAGATCACTATATGTGTCTCAGATTTTGCTACAGACATGAAGAAAGTCCCTCTCTAACTCCTGAGACCAGCCAGACTCACCAAACCACTGGTTTTAAATGCCCTATAATGAGTATTCCCAACTTCCAACTGAAGGAGCAGCTTTATGGCCCTGTGGCTGCATGTTCCTACCTGTCTTGAAGGAGCAGTCCCGGGAGTTTCCTGCCCACATGGACACTCCCAATGCCAATCCCACGGCTGTCACTGTGTTGGTGTCTCTTGGTGTCTGTTTGTGGGATGCTGCTCCACACCTTTGGCATCCTTTGGCATCGCTGCTGCCCAGACCCCAGACAGGGACACACACTGAGCTCCTCGAGGCTGTTAGCACTGGGTCCCCAGAGAGATGCCTGCCTGCTCCTGGTGTGCACCACAGCCTGAAACTACTGCTCCCACTGAGAAACATGAGACAGAACCTCACCAAGCACCTCCCCACGTAACCCCTGCCTCAGGCATCCCATGAAGAGCCCAAGGTACCACCAGCATCACCAGGTGATGGCACAAGCATGTGACACCTGCAGCCAGGATGTCACTGCCCTACCTGAATGGCTTCTGTGATGATGTGTGGAGGCCAGGGTCAGTTGTCCCCACAGTGTGGTCAGGCACAGGCTGAGCACGAAAATCCATTTGCTCAGGCTCTGTGTATCTCTCTCACTCATTCTACCAAAAAGAAGAAGAGATATGTGGAGGAAGAGGGACTGAGGGTGCTGGGAGGTGCAGATCCATTCACCAATGCTCCTGCATGCAATGGTGTGAGTCCTGGGCCGTGGGGATTGGGCTGTGGGGACACAGCCCTGGGAGACAAAAGATTCACCCACCACCCTCAGATGGACTGGGACTGCATTAGCAGCACAGGCATTGCAGCAGGACAGACAGAAACTGCACCAGCAGCAGGACAGTTGAGTGGTAGTTACCTTTGACTGGGGATCCACCTTCACACATGTGCATCTGCAAGCCTCAGGTGGGTCAGGGCTCTGCAAGGAGCAGACATCAGCGCATCTGAAAGGAGACAGAAGGACATGGGAAGGGATAGCTGCTGGCAGTGTGAGCCACCATGTCCCTGGGAGTGGCTGGGAGCAGAACACCTCTAATGAAGAGCCAGGACAAAAAATGCTGATATTTTAAATCAAAACAAAGCTATTTGAAGTGGTAAAAAGGGCATTTCTTATTTTAAAGCATTTAAAAATGAATTGTCCTGTTTTAAACTGACATTTCAAAACGAAAAATAGTTCATTCCCAAGTGGTGATTTAAGGTGATATTTTGTGCTTTGATTCTCCCATCTGGAAAACAAAAATGAGATAATGCCATCAAAAGTGTTGGCATTTGCCCAGAAAAAAATGAAAGGCATCTTGACAAATTCACCTGGTTTATATTTCAAAAGAGCTTAGAGGGAAGGCAGTACTCCTATTAACACTGTGGGATGGTCAGCTTGGCCAGGAGTAGCTGAAGAGTGGTTTGCAGCATCCCGCTCCTGTCCTGACTCCATCACTGTCCACTGCGTGATGACAGACTGACCCTGCTCCAGCCCCTCCATTGCCAGAAAGAACCCAAATGGCTCGGTGGGCAAGAAAACCATTGCACCTCTGGGTGATGTGCTGGCACTGCGAGGCTTCCTCTTGTAAATCCATATTTAGGTGATCTCTAGCGCTCTGGCAGAACCTGCTCTGCGTGATGCTTCTCAGAGGGGGATCATACAACAGCCCATGTGTAAATATTGCTGTCAGCTTAAAGCATGCACTGTTTGCTCAATGACAAAGCAAACAGCTCTCTCAGAGCTGCTCATCCCGAATCCAGAGGTGGTGCCTGTGCAGCACTGCACCCAGCGGGGAGAGGGGCACATGCCCCCTCACTGGTCACCCCTCACTGGTCATCCCTCACTGGTCACCCCTCAATGGTGACCCCTCACTGGTCACCCCTCCCTGGTACCCCTCACTGGTACCCCTCACTGGTACCCCGCACTGGTCACCCCTCACTGGTCACCCCGCACTGGTCACCCCTCACTGGTCACCCCTCACTGGTGACCCCTCACTGGTCACCCCTCACTGGTCACCCCTCCCTGGTCACCCCTCAATGGTCACCCCTCAATGGTACCCCCACTGGTACCCCATCACCTCACTGGTACCCCTCACTGGTCACCCCGACTGTACCTCACTGACCCCCCTGGCACCCTCACGCCGTCACCCCTGCACTGGACCCGCTGCAGCTCCGACGTCACCCTGTCACTGCATAGCCCACCTCACGTGACTGGTCCCTCAGCTCCCATGGTCACCCCTCATGGTCATCCCTCACTGGTCACCCCTCATGGTCACCCCTGGTCACCCCTCATGGTCACCCTCATGGTCACCCCTCATGGTCATCCCTCACTGGTCACCCGTCACTGGTGACCCCTCAATGGTCACCCCTCATGGTGACCCCTCACTGGTCACCCCTCACTGGTCACCCTCACTGGTCACCCCTCACTGGTCATCCCTCACTGGTCACCCCTCAGGTCACCCTCACTGGTCACCCCTCATGGTCATCCCTCACTGGTCACCCCTCATGGTCACCCTCACTGGTCACCCCTCACTGGTCATCCCTCACTGGTCACCCCTCATGGTCATCCCCACTGGTCACCCCTCATGGTCATCCCTCACTGGTCACCCCTCATGGTCACCCTCACTGGTCACCCCTCATGGTCATCCCCTCACTGGTCACCCCTCATGGTCACCCTCACTGGTCACCCCTCATGGTCACCCTCACTGGTCACCCGTCACTGGTGACCCCTCACTGGTCACCCCTCACTGGTCACCCCTCACTGGTCACCCCGCACTGGTCACCCCTCACTGGTGACCCCGCACTGGTCACCCCTCACTGGTCACCCCTCACTGGTCACCCCTCACTGGTCACCCCGCACTGGTGACCCCTCACTGGTCACCCCTCACTGGTCACCCCAGCCCCGCTGCACATGGAGGAGCTGTGTCTGCTGCAGACACACTCAGAGTCCTGCCTGGGGCAGGATATCAACCCTGAGGGGAGCACTGCAGACACAATGCTATCGCAATTCTTGCCACAGAGTTCCCAGGGCCAAAGAACCTCTCACGTACCTTCCAGAGCAACCAGGTCCCTGTCAGGACACTCTGCTTTCCTGGCTGCTGCTCCAGCTCTGGCTCCCACTGCATGCAGTGAGTACAGCCAGGTCTCAGCAGCAGCCCTGGCCCCATGGCACACGCCAGAGCCCTTTGGAAGGAGCCCATCCCCAGCTCCTACAGGGTCCAAGGGACCCTACAGACCATCTGAGGTCTCCAGCAGACATCCCTAAACCTCTCAGCTCGACCAAAAACGAAGAACCTCAGTGGATGCTCCGCCCCACAGAGGACAGCGACACTGTCCCAAATATACAAAGTATATTTAGCTCAGAAAGGCTGAGCTGTTTGCTATAGACAAAGAAGCATAAATAAATCACAGGGTTATCAATAATGCAACCCACACTGTCCATGCCACACTCAGAAGGGAAAGTACCAAGCTGAGCGGAAGGAGATGCGCTGGTGGATGGGAGAGCACATGTGATTTGGGGAGCACGAGGATGAGGAGCATCCCAGTGCTCCATGGCAGAGGCACTCGGGGCTCCCACTCATGCCCAAAGAAACTCCCATTAGAAAACACAGCTTCACAGAAATCGCTATTTTGACAGTTACCAACCTCCAGTATTGTGAGACTACAACTACAAATGTTTGGTCTGATTCGAGATTTTTCAGCCTGGAATGTCAGTTTGAAATAAAGAGTGGTGTTCTGGCATGTCAAAACACTTAATTTTGATTGAAAATCTCAGTATTCTCCATTCTGTCATGCACTGTTTGGAATTTTGTGGGATTTTTCATTAACATTTTTTAGCTGCTTTCGTCTTTTGGGTCTAGCTGGAACCAGAACTAACTGTCAAGTGCCCAAATCTCTCAGACTATCAACCAGTGTGTTAAGAGATGATGGTTCCTCCGTGTGGGCCCATGTCCCTCCCTGCAGGCACACGTGAGCACGAGCATCATCCACATGGGAGCTTCATCAGGGCTCTGTGGCACAGACACACAACAAGAAATGCTGCCCGCTGCCTTCCCAGACAAAACCCACTCTGTCTGTCACAGGAGCTATCGACTTTTTCCTCCTCCTTCATTAAAACCACACGTGGAACTGTGACCCTCCAGCTGGGACTGCTCCATCCTCAGTTTGCTGGAGCACAGCCCAGTGCCCCACAGTGCTAATGAGGGATTCTGTCATGCCAAATTAAGCTCCAAATCCTGCCAGTCTGAAGCAATGTTTGCAAAGGTCCATGTGAGCTGGATAATTAGCAGAATTCCACCCAAAAAGAAGAAAGAGAGGCTGGCACACATTGTCTGATTTCTGTGCTGAATGTAACGAACCCTCCTTGCTGCAGCCCCAACACTGTCAACCTCTATGCATCACTCATCTTACAATCCTGCCACTTTTCTGAGACCTATTTCCATTCTCCTTCTGCCTCAGCATTTCTTGGGACTCGGGCACCTTTGTTTGATGCTTTGGGCCAACAGAGCACAATCTGGGGGTTGGCAGTGATGGGCAGCCCTGTACCCTGGCCACAGAGTCAGGAGGAAACCTGGCCAGAGCCCATGGGCACAGAAACCCTCCCACAATGCTGGGGGTGTTATATTACACCAATATTGCTGGGGAGCAATCTGATTTTGGTATTTCCCTGGAACAAAAATTCTGATTGTTTCAGCTCATGTCCCACGCCTGGCACATGGGGATAGGCTGTGTACCCAGCCCAGGACCACCCCTACATCCCTGCCATCCCTGAAAAACCTCAGGACAGCAGTGGTGAGCTGATCCCTTCTCATACAAGAGGAAGGTTGTACCCCCAGAACACTGCCTGGTGCTGCTGAGGGAAGGGCTCGTTCCTTTGCTGCCCAACCACAGCTCTTGGGCTGCACAACAGCCATCACAGAGGCTGGAGAGGCTGCTGGGTCTCCAGACAAGCTGATGCCTCCTTGGAAGATCCTGACAAGCAAGGAAACAGCTCCAGAGTCACCCAGGAAGGTGTGGCACAGGCTCTGGTATGGTTCAGTCTTCAGCAGCCAAAAAGAGGACAAAACAGCAGGGCAGACTGGGCAGAGGGCATCTCCTATCTGCCTCATCTCCCGGAGAAACAGCTCAGCAGTGGATTCTCCACTCTGGTCAGGTGAGGAAATGCTCAGACACACACACAGGTTATGAGGTTTGGGCCCAGGACCCCCAGGATCCTCTGTTTGTGTCCATCCTGGGCACAGGCTGCCACGCTGGGGGTCCTTGGGGAGGCTGTCAGTGAGATTCTGCCATGCTCTGAGCACAGACCCACGATGGCAGCAGCCTTGGCTTCATCAGTGACAGGCCCAGCAGCTTGGCTCAATTCCTGCTCCCTCTGCAGCACTGAAGATGCTCCACTCGAGGCAAAGCTGGGAAGTTGGAGCTCCTGTGGCCCCTTGGAACTGCGCTCATGGCACCTTCAAGCAGAATCCCCCACTCCCTCTCAGGCTGCATTGCTCCTCCCCAAAGGGAAACCCCAGCCCAGGGGAGCCTGGCCCAGCCCCAAAGCTCCAGGTTGAGCCAAGTCTTCATTTTAACTCCTAATCAAGGCACAGCTGCAGTGGTCCAGCCCCATAGATGTGCTCGTGAGGGCAGCATGAAACATGTGCCCTCTGATCAGGCAAAGAGGTGGCCTGGGAGCACAGGGAAATGCAGACGACTCCTTTCCCCAAGCGTGCTCCTTCATCCTCTTCTCTATACTGTTTTATTTCCAGTTTCTTGCTCATTCTTCCAGCATCTGCAGCATTTCCTTCCCAGCCAAGATGAGCAGGACAATTTTCAATTCCACCCAAGCACGGGCCTGTTCCTGCTCATTCACACAGCTGATCCCACCTTCCTACTGCCATCAGTATTCTGAAGGTCAGCTCTGCTAATAGTCCAAACCTCAGCCTCATCCAGTGCCAGGATTGTTTCCCCAGAAGGTACATCTCACCTGTGCAGGCTCTTTGCTGGGGTGCAGGTGTCCCAGCACAGATGAGCTCTCCCAGGTAAAGGGCACCTACACACTGAACAACCCCCCATGCCTTACACTGCAGCAAAAGGGATGGCTAATGAATAGGAGGAGGAGACTCCTGCTTCCCTGCCTGGCACCACAGCATGGACAAACTCACGGCTCCAGAATGGGACTGGAGAACTCACACTCTCCTTGGGCCACTGAGCCTCTGCATGTGGCTGATGGGGACATCTGACCCACGCTCATCCTGTGCCCATCGAGCAACCCCATGAGGAAGCTGGCCCTCAGCGCCACTGCCCTACTCCAGCCTGGTAGTGGCCGGAAGAAAACCCATCCTGGCTGGAGGACTTACAGCAGAGACGGAGGAAGGAGAGGAAGATAAAAGCCCCCATCTCATCCTGCTCGAGGCTTTGGCCACAGAGACAGCATGCACTGAAGGCAGCAGCAGTTGGGATCCGTGGCCCCTTCCAGGGTGAAGGAGCATCCTTGGCTGCAGAATCTGGGGTTTCTCCAGCGGTGCTTTGCCTCCGAGAAAGGCAAGCAGCGTTGCACTGCTGTCAACACCGTTTGATCGGGGGCAAACAGCACCCGTGGCTAGCCCACCCCCGGAGCCGGTGGCCGGACCGGGCTCCACAGGGTCCCAATCCCCTTTAGGGGCACAGCCCCCGCCGCGGGGCAGGCAGGGACCAGGGGCGCCGCTGCTGTCGGAGACACCGCTAGCGGGGCGCAGGGCACAACCGGCCCCCAGAAACTCCCTGCAGGGACCCTCCCGAGCCCGAGTCCCGCACCGGCACAGGGGAGCCCCGAGGGGCGACAGGGGACCGACCGGGACAGCGGGGAGCAGGCGGCGCCGTGAGGCTCCGGGCGGAGCGGGGAGCGCTGGACCCGCACGGAGCCCTGGACCGATATCCCGATGCTGCCGGTGCCCGCTGGCACCCCGATCCCGGTGTCGCCGCGACCCCCGCTCCCCTGCCCTCGCCGGGCTCAGCGTCCCTTCCCTCCCCGAGCGGCCCCCGGCCCGACAGATCCAAGCGATCGGACTCGCCCGGAGGTCCCGTTCCCCCACCCCCAAACTTTCGCTCGTACCTGACGGTGGCCTCGGTGCGAGCGGGGGCCGACGCTGCCCATGGCCGGGAGCCGCTCGCTCCGCTCCTCCGGGTCAACGCCGCCTCCGCCGGGGGCCGCGGCATCGCCGGCGGCAGCGAGGCTGCGGGGGCGGCGGCGCGGAGCCGAGCGGGCCGGCGGGCCCGGTACCGGGGAAAGGGCGCAGCGCCGCCTGCTGCTGCCGCCGCCCCGGGACCGCCCCGGGATCCCGGGCTGCACAACCGGCACCGGATCCCGGGCTGGCACTGACACCGGCACCGCGATCCCGGGCTGGCACTGACACCGGCACCGCGATCCCGGGCTGGCACTGACACCGGCACCGCCAGGACCGGCTGACTGACCCGCACCGCCCGGATCCCGGGCTGGCACTGACACCGGCACCGGCACCGACGGCTGCCCGGGACGGCACTGACGCAGGCACGGCACCGATCCCGGGCTGACTGACACGGCACCGAACGGCTGCGCACCGAGCCATCCCCGCCCGCCAGGGCGCTGCCCCGCCCCGGTCAGTCCCGCTGCCCGTCAAGGCGGCCGGGGAGGAGGAACGGGCAGAGAGAATTTACCGGAAAAATTATTTACCCACATACAGCCCCCCCCCGAAAAAAAAAAAAAAAAAAAAAAAAAAAAGGGATGATGACCCCACGAGCTCCGAGGGATGTGGAATGGTGTGGGAATGGACAGACAGCCGGATAGACAGCCAGACTGATTGCTGGCCCGAGCATTCTCCTCCTCAAAGCATGAGCCTGGTCAGAGCTAATTTACCCAAAAACTAATTTCCCCCACCAAAAAAGGTGTGATGGCCCTGCAAGCATGGAGAGGTGCTGAATGGTGTGGGGATGGACAGACAGACAGATGGACCCACTCCTGCAGCCCTCTTCTCAAAACGTAAGCCTGCCTCTGGTGTCAACTCACCAAAACTCAGCCTTCCTGGAACTGAGAACTGCTGAAATAGCATCACCAGCCTGGATCCAGCACTGCAGGAGACTCTCCCTGACACAGGGGATTCCAAAACCTGGGACAGAACACCAGCCCGGGTCAATTCTTTCCCCAGGGCAGCTCCAGGCTGGTTCAGAAACCCCCTCCCGGTGTCTCCAGGACACAGCTTCCACAGCTTCTCTCAGAACAGGCAGCAACAGGCTTTAAAACACAAACAGCAAGAGCAAAGGTTGGATTTTCACAATTGTTGCCAGAAATTAAACCTGCAGCCTCAGCACTGCTGAGATGAGAGGCTGAAGTTTCATGCACTCATTTTCTTTGCTTTTCTCAAACCCATCACATCGACACACATCGATGAAAGCCTTTGTTTCCTGAAGACCGCTCACCACTTGCTCCTGGACCTTTCACCCCATCCCTCAGCTGGAAGCATGGAATGATTTCTAAGATCAAGCTGAGTTACAGATCAATGGCAGCTGTTCGGACAAAAATCACGCATGGGCAGTTTGCAAATTTCCCAACCATTTGCTTTCCATGGGATCCTCAAAGCCTTTGTCCATCCGCACCTCTCCCTTCCCAGGAAAGCCGCCCTTGGAAAGGGCACTGCTGAGAGTCCCATGTGCCATTTAGGGAGCCCTGGCAGCCTCCTCAGTCAGCCAGGCACATGCCCCGAGGTGACCCACCAGTTCCTGGGGGACCCACAACACTGACCTCCTCCCTAGGGGAAGGGTCACTCCAAAATTCACGCAGGGATCCAGGGGAGAATACCTGCCCATGACAAGAATAGGCTACTTTGCTATTTTGTCCAAGGAAACTGAGCTCTTTCTCCCACTTTATAGAGTCAAAATTGCTGTATGTTAAGTTCCCATTTGTTAGACTTGGTTGCTCAAAAGAAAAAGCTCTACAAGAATTACCCAAACTCCAGTAACAAGATATTAAGGAAATACAAGCATCTCATTCTTCACATCAGAGGGTTTTAATAATAATGACAAAAATCAATATGAAACTGAATTAAATCTGCTGTTTATATTCATCAGATAATTTGATCGAGAGCCTGCCAGTTCAGGTCTCTAGTGCTGTGATAAGGAAATACAAACATACTACTTTCAGATCACAAAGTTTTAGTGGAATGATCAAGAGCAAATGAAATCAAAGCTATTTTTCACACCAGCCAAATTCCAATTAAATTAGGCCAGATTATTTAATAAGGAAGCCTACAAAACTCCAGCTCTTTATTGATGTAATGATACAGAAATACAAACTTGTTACTTTCTGGATCACAACATTTAAATGCAGGAAAAAAATTAAGACTTCAGTAAAACTGGTTTAATTTAAATTCTGCTGGAAGTAAACAGAGCAATTCCTCCTCATCATCCTGACTTCCTATTGAGTGTCCAGCAGCAGCCTTCAGCCTTGCTCTCTTCCCTGGCTAGGACTCCTCCAGGAGCCCAGGACTTCACTGGATGGGCGGGCCCAGCTTTCTGTTACCCATAACAAGCCAAGTTTGGAAAGGAAAGAAACTACCTTAGAAAATCTTAGCAACAATTTCTCATTAATCCTGTGTGATAAATCCTGCCCCCATGTAAGAAAGCGCTTCCCCTTAGACCAGGTGTTTATCACATGCCCAGAACCGTTCTACACCCTCCAGGTGAGCAACCAGGTTTGTTTATTTTCAGGAAGAAAACTCATGGGTTGGGGCTTGGGGTACAAGACAAGGGTTAGGGGGAAATGGTCATGGAAAGGCAGATAGGCACACCAAAAGACTTCAAATGCTCAGTGCAATCAACTTATCCACACCTGCTAACAGGCAGAAGGTACAAATTATTTCATTACAGATCGAAAAAGCAGAACTCCTGACATTTTATTCCTGGGGAAGATTTATCACACCTTTTTTTCAGTGGATCACTGAATTAAGATTCAAGTTTATTTATCCCCTTCCTCTGAGAAGGCCCTAGCACCTCCAGGCTCTCTCAGCACTGAGCACCTACCTCTGAGGATTTTGTTCCCTTTTCAGAAGATTTTGCTGACAATAGTGAATTTCAGTGCAGATTCCCTGCCTGCCAAAACGGTGGTCCAGGGATAGGATTTCTGGAAAGCCTGGGCACTGCTGCAAAGGCAGGGAGAAGTCCTGCTCCCTGCATCTTCTGGAATGTGGGTGTGAGCTTCCAAATTGAAAGTAAGTTCTCCAAATGACCTATAAATTCCAGTGAGTGCTATTGTCACACATTTATTTTTCTTCTTCTATTTTACAGGTAATAATAAATGAGACCAGGAGGCTCCTGAAGAGAGCAGAATTGAGAATGAAGATCTCTCGGGAGGTGTGAAAATAGTATGGAAGATTTTGAAGCAGCAGAGGGGGAAAAGCCAAGTGACCCAAGGAGGTTAATGTGCCCCCTCTGCAGCAGAGAGAAGCAAGGGTAAAACCCTCTGGGAATCTGCACCAAATCCAGGTCATCTGCTCTGCAGAAGACTGATGTACCCACTACAGAGAGGTCACACACATACCCAGAGCAGCAATACTCCAAAGGCTTCTCTGCACTCCAGCAGGAGCTGACAGGGAATCAAGATGTGTGGTTGCAATCAAATTATCCCTTCAAAGAAATAACAATAAATTCTGAACTTCCCAATTACAAAGGGCATGCAAACCTTGGAAACCATTAAGAACTGCTTCTTCTTTTGATGAATTATCCAGTGCATAGAGCTATTTGGTGAGCTTCACTCTATTATGCTAATTATAAATTAATATATTACTCATTACACAGGCTGTACAATCAACTAATGCACTGCTGCAAAGAGCCTGTTTCAAAACATCCTCTGGTACTTTTATGATCTAGATGCTTAATTTACTTCTGTTCTGGCTTAAATGCCACCAACAAGTCATCCTTTCACAAAGAAATATCCCTGGCTCCATCCTACCTCTGTGGCTCAGCAACATAGATGAAGGATGAAACTTAGAAAGGCTTTTTCAATGCTAAACTGCTGCATGAGAAATTAACTAAAATAACATAATCTAAGCCTGATTCCTGTGTTGTTAATTTTTAAATTACTGTTTATCATGGCAGCAGGCTGGCGTGCTTCAGCTGAAGCTGCTTTCATGGAAGGTGAGTACCTGACACTCTATGCTCAGGGATGGGCACTTTGGGTGAGGGAAAGCATGAGCACCTCGGGCAGGACTCCCAGAGGGATGGGAAGAGCCAAGGACAGAGTTTCTGGCATCCAAAGTGGCCGTTCACTGGCACTGACCTCCCTTGCACTCTGTCTGACTCAGCCTACAACGTCTGCATCCCCAGGCCTTGTTCCAGACAACCTTGTGAAGGGGAACAGCAGCCTCCCAGACAGGGAGAAAACTTCACATGGATCTGGCTGGTAGTATGAATAGAGGGAAAGGGAGTCCTTTTTCCTGGAAAACAGTGGTCAGCACCTCATTGTTTGAGGAAGTGCTCCTGCAGTGTGTTTGTTGCTCAGACCATTCTTTCCGTGCCGTGTGCAGCATAACGGAAATAACAAATTTTGAGCAGGGTCACAGAAGTCAGTCTGGAAACTGCCATTTCCTTCTTTCCAAGGAAAGCATCCTGGTGACTCAGCAGTACAGGGCAGATTGGCAGTCCCACAGCAGGGAGACACATTTGCTGGAGAATCCAGTGATTTTCAGCCTTAATACCACAATGATATTGCACTCAGAATATCTGAGGCCACCCCATGCATGACCAGCAGCTGGACAGGGATGCTGTGAGCAGGAAGGCATAGGCAGCTTAGGAGAGGACCTGGGAATGCTGGAGAGGAACTGGAGGGCCTCCGGATAGAAGGGTTGGTTTGGAAGGGACCTTAAACATCACCCATCTCCAAACCCCAAGGAAGGGACCTTCAAGATAATCCAGTTCCACCATTATTCAGCTCCAGATAATCCTGCTACCATGGGCAGGAATGCCACCACTAGATCAGGTCCTGAAGGGTACTGAAAGAGCTTAAAATGGTACTGAAGACCTTAAAGTTCCAGATTAGAAGGTGGGAATACAGGTAGCACTGAGTGACTTTTTTCTGTGATCCTAGGAGTCTTGTACAGTTTGAAGATTTCTGGCTGAATGTGGCTATAGCCTGGAGGGCTTCCCAGTGCTGCTTGTGTTGGAAACTTACCGTGCAAAACCCCTGTGTTGACAGGAAGAAGTGGTTCCTCTGTGACGATGAGGTACTGGGGCACTCAAATTTTAAGGAACAGCCTCAATTTTCCCTTACAGCAGGCAAGTCCTGTGTTTTTCTCAGCAGCTTTTTTGCTGTCACACAAGTCCAGAGGCAGGGAGCTGCTCAGGTCAGGCTGTGCATGCGGTGGTGTTTATGCTGGCGGCTCTTCCCCTCCCAGCCAGGGAGGATATGTTCTGGATCAGCTAAATCCTCATCCTGCTCACGCTGGAGCGCAGCATCCTGGGTGAAAGGGAGGGAGAGGTTCAGCTTTCAGCTCTCACGGTTCCCGCTCCTCCGCAGGCTGCTGGGTATTAACAGCCCGGCATGGCCGCGCGTGGGCTGAGGAGACAGCGGGGAGTGACAAAGAGCCCGGAGCCGCACGGGAATGGTGTCCTGGAGTACGGGGCTCTGCTGGAGCCTTGGGACGATCCCGTCAGGAAACCCACCTGTCGGCAAAACGCGTGGGCAGGGCGAGCCTGTCCCCCGCAGCCCCATCTCCAGCCAGGAAAAGACTCCCAGAGAATTTTCTGCGCCGCGCTGGCGGTGTCCCTGGGGCTCCCTCCCGGGGGAGGCTCGGCCGCGACCTGCAGCCGGCCGCGGAGTAACAGCAGCGGCCGGGAGGGGAGGAGAGGGAGGGAGGGGGTCACTGGCCGGGGGCTCGCTGTCCGCAGGCCGCGGGATAGCGGTAGCGATGCGCGGATGCGCTGCGATGCTGATCGGCCGCGCCTGTGCCCCCCCGCACCGCACCGCACCGCACCGCACCGCACTGCACCGCACCGCACCGCACCGCCCCGCACCGCACCGCACCGCACGCACCGCACCGCACCGCACCGTATCGCACCGTATCGCACCGCACCGCACCGCACCGCACCGCACCGCACCGCACCGCACCGCACCGCACCGCACCGCACCGCACCGTATCGCACCGCACCGCACCGCACCGCACCGCACCGCACCGCACCGCCCGCACCGCACCGCACCGCACCCGCACCGCACCGCACCGTATCGCACCGTATCGCACCGCACCGCACCGCACCGCACCGTATCGCACCGCCGGGCGGGAGGCGGGGCGGGCGCCGGGCTCACTCGGCTCGGCTCGGTCGGCCCGCCTGGCTCGCTTTGGCTCTGCTCGCCGGGCTCGGGATGCTGCTGCGGGTGCGCGCTGCCGTGGCGCAGTTGGCGGCGGGGCTCGGTGCGGGGACGGAGCGCAGTCCCCAGCGGAGCCCGGGAGCGGCGGGGCCGGGAGCGGGAGCGGGAGCGGGGCCGGCCGGGGATCGCCGCCGCCTGCCGCCTTCTGCGGCCGGCCTTCCTGCAGCTGACCCCCGAGGAGCTGCGCCGCGCCGACGACCACACGGGAAGGGCGGTGCAGAGCCCCCGGGACGGGCGCCGCCGCCTGCCCTGGAGCACGGGATACGCCGAGTGAGCGGGGTCCGAGCGGGGTTCGCAGCCTGGGAGGGCAGGACGGGACCGCTCGGCACTTGCGGGGACCTTGCGGATGAAAGTGGGTCGCGGCGGGCGGTGAGCTGCGTCTGTCCTTTTTCCAGCAGCAGCGGCGAGGAGCGGGTGCTGTGGATGGCCGCTATGGGGGAGCATCAGCCAGGGGCTGTGCTCTCAGCGATCCCCGCGGGGTTTAGACTCTTCTGTCCTTTTTGTTTCCTGCGCTTTCAGCACCACACCCACTGTTACCGGCAGGGAACGGAGGGCGAAGGAGCTGCGGCGGCTCTGACAGAACTCGGGGGAAGCAGGGAGCTGGGGCTTTTTTTGGGAGTGGGACTGCTTGCGACTTCCCCTTCAAGGACCTGGTTGGGTTCTTCTTTCAGTCGCTGCGAGTTTCACCCCTAACTGAAACCGGGCGGGAAGGTCAGGCTTTGAAGGCTTTTGCTGCTCAGTGCTGCCAGCTCATCCCTGCATCCCGTCCTCAAGCTGATCTCCCCGATATCCTAGAAGGCTTTACGAGATGTCGATTCACTCCTGGAGACAGTGGGATACGAGTGTCCAGAGTAAAAAAAAATACCCTCTTCCGTATCTCGAAAGCTCTTTCTGCTAAACACTTAAAAAGTCTGTGCCCAAAGAACAATCCTCCTGTAGAGGGTTGATCACAGCTTCTTCCTGTGAGCAGTTTCTGCAAACTAGACCTGAAATCTGCTGTGTCAACATAGGCTGGGAAAAGTTAGTGTAAATCGTTTTGCAAAAGTTCTGCCGGTTTCATCATCATTACCCTCTCCCCTCCTTCCCTGAGGTTCCTGCTCCTCCCAAGAGGTGATGAGATGTGTGAGGCTGTGATTCTGTCTTTGTGTCTCAGCTGGGGGTGTATGTTTGAGGCTGGCGCAGGTTTTTGGGCAATTATTCTGCTTGGGGCAGTGCTGGGGACCTTCAGCAAACCCAGTTTATTTCTGATCACCCTCACTTCCCTCGGTGGGTGCGTGGACAACTGGTCCCCCCTGAGCTCGGCGTGGGTGGGACCCAATGCTGCTGCTGACCCCAGATCAACCCCCAGAGCTGCTCTGGGACACCCAGGACAGGACAGGAACACCCGTGAAGAGTGTCCCTGGGGACATGGGGACAGTGGAGGGCTGCCGGAGAAGGTGGGGAGGGGGGAGAGGTGCTGTGAGGTGGCCTTTGCTGGAACATGACGTGAAAGAAAGAGCTTTTACACCTTTTTTCCTCCTGGCAGGGTGATAAATGCAGGGAAGAGCCAGCACAATGAGGATCAAGCATGCTGTGAGGTGGTGTTTGTGGAACGGAGGCCCAGCCCAAGGGCTTGGCTATCGTCCAGGGAAGGCAGCGGGGAGCTGGATGGGGTGAGAGCCCTGGTGATCTGCAGGCAGGGACACAGAAGGGAAGATGGCCAGCAGCAGGGCATGAGATGGAACACACGGCAATGTGTGCACACCGGGCATTCCCTGGGCTCCTGGCCCTTCTCTCTGCCGGCTCCTCCCGTCCTCCATCCCCGTGGGACTGCACCAGGACCGAGCGGCCCAGGGGGACCAGTGGCCCAGGAGGACCAGTGGCCCCTGTGCCTCGTGGGCTGCAGAGCTGGCTGCTGTGCTGGTGCTCTGGTGCCTCCCCTTCGGAGGAGCTGGCTGCCAGAGGCACGAGGTGTGTGATGCAGGGCTGGGCTCCAGCCAGGGACCAGCTGTGTCCAGACACCCTTGGTCAGCTGCCCATTGCTCCTGCCTGCACTGGGACCTGTGAGACTTGTGTCACTGTCCTCAGCGGGTGGCCCCAGCTGCTCTGAATTCCCCATCCCATCTGCTTCCTTGCAGGCTCATTTAACCTTCTCTCTTCTCCCCGCAGGGCAGGAAGGGTTTTTATTTCCACTACTGGGCCTTGTTTGATGGCCATGCGGGCAGCGGTGCTGCTGTCATGGCATCTGAGAGGCTCCACCTGCACATCTGCGAGCAGCTCCGGGACCTGGTGGAGATCCTGCAGGACCCCTCCCCACCTCCCATCTGCCTCCCGCACGATGCAAAGACCGACTCTGCAGATCCAAACCGTGTGTCCTTTACAGAGGACCAGGGGGAGGTCCCGAACGATGCTGCGCCACGGTTTCACCTGGAGAAAGCTGTGTCCCATGAGAGCCTGGTGATAGGTGCCATTGAGAATGCCTTTAAGCACATGGTGAGGACCCTCTGCCTCTGGGATCATCCAGGCCATCCCCTGGGAGCACCTCTTTGCTGTCTGTGTCTCCATCAGCCTGTCCCCACTGGCAAAAGGCAGCTCTGCAGCAAGGAGGGGGCTACAGGGAGGGCTCTAGGCATGATGGTCTCACAGAGGGCTCTGCAATGTCCTGCATTTGGAGGTTTCAGAATACAGAGGCTTTGGGCTGCAGGCCTGTGTGGGTGCAGAGGGCTCGATTATGCTTTGTTCCAGGAAGCCCACCTGCTCCCCTCCTGTTTGCCCTTTGCTGCCTGTCCCAGTGAAGCCACATCCATGGCTGCCCACAAGAGCCCAAGCTCTACAGCCACCCCTTGGCTGCGTGGGGAGGAGTACCCTGGCTGGTCACTGCTCAGGTGCCGTTTGGGCTGCCCACATTCCCTTCCTGCAGCCTCTCTCTGTCTCCCCAGGATGACCAGATTGAGCAGGAGCGGGCATCCCAGCACCTGGCCGGGGGCTGCTGCGCCCTGGCTGCCATCTACCTCATGGGCAAGTTCTACGTGGCCAACGCCGGTGACAGCAGGTACAGCCCCTCAGGGCACTCCTCAGCTTTTGCTTGGTGACACCCCAGTAGAATGGAGCGCTGCTGGAGGCATAGCTGGGGGTGACCACCCAGTTTCATCCCTGTTTAGGAGAGGGTGGAGGTGGCAGAACTGGGCAGAGTCATCCCCTGCCTGCTCCATGCTCTGGGGACAATGCCCTGCTGTGATCTCCATGTTTGCCTGGATAGGGCTGTAGAATTGTCTCACAAAATTGGAGACGTGCTCTCTTCCTTCCTAACAGCATCCTCTTTGCTACTCTGCTGGCTCTGGATCACACCCCAGCCCTTGCTGCTGGCACTGGCCTGGGTTGCAGGTTGGGGAGTGAAAATTGCCCTCAGCAAAGCTTTCAAAAATGCACAAGAAGCCATTTTAGGGTATGCCTCATTCCAGTGACCTGTTTCAGGAGAAGGACACAAATCCACATGCAGACAAATGCACTGAAGGCTTGGAGCCCAAAAATTTTAATTGTGACATGTATTTCTGGGGGTGAGCTACTGTAACTGCAGCTGTGTGTGCCCACAGCCCCAAGCAATGGCAGCAAGGCAGGTCCACACTGCACTCAAGGTGACACAGGGGGTGAAGCTGCTTTGAACTACCCTCTGTTTATCATTGGATCACAGCATGGTTTAGGTTTGCATTAAGGAAAGGACCTTAAGGCTTGTCTTGACCCCCCCCTACCATTTACACTCGACCAGGTTGTTCCAAGCCCCATCCGACCTGGCCTTGAACATTTCCAGGAAGGAGGCAGCTGCAGTTGCTATAGGTATTTACTGCAGGTTGCCTTGTCCTCAGCAATGTCAGACCAGCAAATACAGGCTCTGGTCAATATTCTGAGGCTGGAGGTACTTCCAGCTCTGGGATAGAGAAGGAGATCCCTCATGCCTCTACTTTGGGGTGCAGGTTCCCCTCCATGGCAGCAGCAGGCAGGCAGTGGCCATGCAGGATGTCAGAATGCACAGTGCTGGGGTTGTAACTGTGCCTGTGGGTGATGATCTGTGCTATGTCCTCAGGCATTACCAGATCTGAGCTCAGCCTGGCCTCACATCACTGGAGAAGAGTCACAGCCCTCGGTGGGACAGCTGGGCCAGCAGTGTTGGAGATCCTTGAGCCTACCATGACATTCAGAAACATCTCATAATCAGACCTCTATGGTTTTTTTAGACATTAAACCATCAAAGTAGCCCCAGCAGCAAGTGACAGTGCTGGTGTGGGATGGACACGTGCACCCATGTCCTGCTGCAGACGATTTCAGAGGTGCCCCACCTTTGTGCTGCTCCTTTTCTAACCATAACCTGTCCTTTGATTTGCTCTGCTTCATTCCCCTCTGCCCCGTGCTTCTCTCCCATTTCCCTCCCTCCCTGCCCTGTCCTGCTAAGGAGAGAGGGATGCTGTGCCCTGCCCAGAAGGGCAGTGAAGCCAGCAAGCAGGGAAGGGAAGAGGGTGGGCAGCAGAGGGGAAGGGGTTGCATCACCTCAGGGAATCAGCCCTGGAGAGCCAGGCTCATCTCCTGTGCCACTTCTCCTCTCCTTCTCTCTAATCTCATCCTTCCATGTTCCATTGCAGGGCCATTATCATCCGTAATGGGGAAATCATACCAATGTCCAGGGAGTTTACTCCAGAGACAGAGAGGCAGAGGCTGCAGTTTTTAGTAAGAAAGATCTTTCTTTTAACCTCATTTCAGCTGAAATACCTCCTGGCCTCTTCCTAGTCTGCTGTGCTGCCTGCTGAGCTGCTGCTGTGGTGGGGCTCTGGAACTCAGGGCAGCCCCTGGCTGGGACCTGCTGTTGGTGCTTGTCCATCCCAGACTGCTCCCTGGGATGGAAGAGGAGCTGGGATGGAGGGAGCTGCTGTGGGGTCACCCTGGGGCTGGCAGAGCCCTGGTTTCCTGTGAGCTCAGTGTGAGGGTCTGTGACTGTGAGCCTGGCACAGCTGGCACGTGGAGATCCCAGGAGATCCCAGGAGATCCCAGGCGTTTGGCACGGGGCTGCATTGATGTGTTTGCATGGAGTCAGTTCTGTTCATCAGTTCTGCTGCTGTCCAGCAAACACAGCTGCTGTGACCTGGAGGAGTGTGGCTCTGCTCCCTCCACCCACCCACCGTGCTCCCTTGCACTGTCAGAGGAGCTGCAGTGCTCCCACTGAGTTCTGCTTTCTTCCCTGGCTGCTCCCTGGGGAGTTGGAGCTGATGTGGGCCAGGGGTTTCTGTCTTTCTCCCTGAAAGCTCCCTGTCCCTATCCTGGATGAACCCCACGCTGCCACCCAGGGAGACTTTTCAAGGATATAAAGACCTCTCTGAGGGCAGCACAGGGGAGGAGTAGTTTGTGTTGGAGGTCTTGCTGGATGCAAATTCCTGGCTTGCACTGTACTTGAAAAAACACGGAGGCGTTTTTTCTTGAATCTATTTTTGAATGATGGAGAGAAGGAAACTGCTGTGCTCAGGATCCTCTCCAGCTGGCTGCAAGGGGCAGGGCACAGGCTGGGGACAGGCACACGCTGCTGTGCCACACGATGGCCAGGCTGTGGGCAGGGCTGGGGGATCTCCATGCCTCTGCACCAACCCTCTGCCAGCCCCTCTTCCCAAGGGATCTCCTGTTCTCTTTCGGCTTTTTCTTTCCTCTTTGCCATTTTCCAACACTCCCTGTTCCTGGTGCCCTCCACACTGTGCTGCAGGAGAGCTTGGGGCTGCCCTGGGAAGGGCTGAGTGCTGCTGCTTGTCCCTTGTCACAGTCACAGTTGGGATACTTTCAGAAAGGACCCCTCACTGTATTCCTTGGGTGAGTGCCATGCCCTGTGCTGAGCCTGGGATCCTGGCAGCTTGCAGCTGGGACTCTTTGTGGGCAAATTCCAGCTTCTCCGGAATTTGCTGGGATTTGATTGTCTGATCCCTTTTGGAGATCTTTATTTCCCAAAACTCTCTATGCGAAAGCTTCCCCTTCTTGCTGAGTGCTGGCATGGCTGTCCCCAGCTCCAGTGTCCCCTCTGGCTTAGCACAGGTGGGTGCTTTGGAGCTGCTTTACCGGCACCTATTCAAGTTGCTCCAGAGCAGAAAATGTTCTCCCACCACAGAACGTCACAGCCAAGGTCCTGTGGGTGGTGGGTCCCATACCTGGGCAGGGCAGGATCTGCAGATGCCCCTCTCCCAGCCCTGGGCTGAGCTGACACTTCTTCCTGCAGGCATTGCTGAGGCCCGAGCTGCTGGGGAAGGAGTTCACTCACCTGGAGTTCCCCCGCAGGATCCAGCCCAAGGAGCTGGGGAAGAAGATGCTCTACAGGGACCAGAACATGAATGGCTGGTAACCCTGAACCCCTGGTGGTACTGGGGTCCTGCTGTGGTGGCTGCTCAGCTCCATGAGGCAGGAGGCCCTGGTACATGGGTACCCAGGTGGGCAGCAGAGGTGCTGGAAGCTTTCATGTGCTGACACTTTGTCTCTGGCTTATTTCAACCAGGGCTTACAAAAAGATAGAAGAGGATGACCTGAAGTTTCCACTTATCTATGGGGAAGGCAAAAAGGTGAAGTGCTGTGGCAGGAGCTTGGCAGACGTTGTTTCCTGCCTGCTCTTGCTGTTTTGGGGGATTTCAGCCCATTTTAGGTAGTGCTGTCATCAGTTCAATGCCACCAATTCTCAGCTGGGAATGGAGTTTGGGGTAAAACTGCTTAAAGTTCTCTTTTGATTCCACCATTCTCCAGGCTCGAATGATGGCCACAATCGGGGTCACGAGAGGCTTGGGAGACCACGACCTCAAGGTGTTCAGCTCCAACATCCACATCAAGCCTTTCCTGTCCTGCTTCCCAGAGGTGAGCCTGGCTGCCAGCTGCTCTGCACCCAGGGGTTCCTGCAATGTTCACTCAGGGTGACCAGATGCACTGGTGCCAGCACAGAGGGAGCTGCCTCTGCCTCTCTGCCTCTCTGCCTCTCTGCCTCTCTGCCTCTCTGCCTCTCACCCTCGCCTCTTGCCCTGTTCCCTGCCAGGTCAGGGTTTACGACCTCACGCAGTATGAGCACTGCCCCGATGATGTTCTGGTGCTGGGCACGGACGGGCTCTGGGATGTCACCAATGATAAGGAGGTGGCTGCTGTGGTGATGGAGGTGCTGACGAGCTATGAGCCCAATGACCCGTGCAGGTGAGCTGCAGGTGGGCAGGGGATGAGCATGTCCTGCACTGTCCCACCTCCCCTTGGCCTGCCTCCTGGGAGCAGTGTTGTGGCCATGAATCCCTCTGGGCTCTGCAGCATGCCTTTCTCCCCTGGCGAGTGGATCTGAGCTTGCATCTCCCCAGGGGACCCTTTGCTGACCCTCCAGCCTCTCCTTCCTGGCAGGGTGCTGCAGCAGGGGCTCTGGGCTCAGTGCTGAGTGTGCTCTGCTGTGTCCCAGGTACACCATGGTGGCCCAGGAGCTGGTGCTGCGGTCACGGGGGGTGCTGAAGGAGCGGGGCTGGCGCCTGGCCAACGACAAGCTGGGCTCTGGTGACGACATCTCTGTTTTTGTGATCCCTCTGGGTGGCCCGGGGAACTACACGTGATGCTGAATGAGCCCTGGGCAGTGGGTCTCACCTTGTGTGGATGGAGGAGTGAGACACTCACGCTGCCTCAGGGCCACCTCTCCTTTGAGCACTTCTTTCCTGAGCCAACCATAAGAAGAGTAAGAAACCTGGAGCCTCATTCTGTGCCCTATCTAGAGCATCTCCTTCTACCTGCTTGCATCCAGTCCCAGGTAGAGAAGCAGAGGCCTTGGATAGAGAGTGAGGACTGGGTTGAGGAATGTTTTTGTGCTGCTACTTTCTGGATGCTGTGAAAAGCCTGAAGACTCCTTGGCACCTGCACACGTCTATTGCCCCTTGTTCTGGCTCCAGCCCCTGTGAGAGCTGTGGGGCTGCTGGGGCACTCAAACCTGCTGCAGTCACCTCTGCCTCCTGCCCTGCGATGCTTTTCCAGTGACACTGAAGCTGCTGTTGGAGCTGGGGCTCAGATGGGATGGGACAGAATAAAGCCTCACGGGCAGCTGGGCAATGCTCAGCTGGCACAAATCCAGTTGTAGCCCTAATAATGGCCATTCCAGCCTTGTGCTCCCAATTTCCAGCGCCTCACACCTTCATTCCATCACCTATCTTGTGTCTGTCTCGTGTCTGGGAGATTGGAGCAGTGACCAAGCTCTGCTGTGCCCCCAGAGCCTGAGGAGGGATGAGCCATTGCACTGTGGTTGTGCCACAGGTTCTACCCCATCCTCTCATGCCTTGGATCACTGCAGTGCTTCTGAGCCAATTATTTATTTACTGGAGAGCTGAGCTGGAAAGCATCTAAATCCTTTCTTGGTGTGGAGAGTCTATGAATGGATGCATATTTTGGAGTGGTTCTGAGTTAGCAGCCTCACACAGAGCAACCCTATTCAGGGGAGCTTAACAGCTTAACTGCCCTGGATCTGCTTAGCCCAGGGCTGGGAATCCACAGGAAAAGCAGCTTGGTGTGACCAGGGCAGGGGAAGACAGCGCCTGCTTTTTCCCTAAAGATCTCAAAGCTGGTGCAGAGAGGGGCTGCAGCGGTTGATCTCTGCACAGGATTTTGCATCACACACATCTCTGACCTGCAGCATCCATTCCCCAGACCTCTGCAGTGTGTTGCATCCTCCTCAAATGTGAGGGAATGTCCCACCCCGACATTGTGGAGATGGGGAGAGCTGGGCCGTGGTCCTTTGTTTGGGAAAGGGACAAGTAGTTTGTGTCTTGTCAGCTCTTGTCAAGTGTCATTCAACTTCTGGTGAATGTTGTTTGTTTCCTGTAACCAGTGAGATGTAAATAACCTGGGTGCACATAATGGAAAGTGGAAATTATGCAGCGAGATTTCAACCTGTTGGCATCCATGCTGAAGGGAACAGGGGGTGGGGCTGAGAGCATGTTCTTGTGTAGTACTGTGTGTTTAAATAAAAATTTTGCCACTCGCAGTCCTACTTCAAAGTATTTCTTTGCGGAGCCCCTGCAAAGAAGACTTACCTAAAAGCCAATTAGCTCTGATTAATTTATGTAGGCAGGCAAACAGGGCCAGGCAAAGCCATGTGAGCTGCTGTCCCTGTGCCCTTGGCCCTGGTCAGAGCCAGGAGTGTCTGTGCAGTGCCCATGGGCAGTGTCGGTGTGCTGCTCCCTGGGTCGGGCTGGGAGGCAGCAGTGATGGCCAGGCTGCTGGGAACAGGAGCATTCCACACGGGATGGGAGGGAGAAAAGGCTGATTGATGGTTTTCTTGTCTGTGGGGTAAGGAGTGGAGCCGGTTGTGGCTCCCAGGAATGTGACATCTGTCTCTGGGTGCTCAGACACTTGAGCAGCAGCCACCTCTGCCTGCTGGAACCCCCCTGCTGTCCCATGTGCCTCTGAGGGCCATCTGTACCACTCCGTGTGAGATGCTCACTCACACTTGTTTGCAGACCCTGTTCCCCTGACACATTCCTTTTCGAGCTGGTGGCTGAGAACCAGCTCTGCCTTTCCAGGTCACTGCCTTGTTGCTGCATAAGGCAAGGAGGCAGAGGCTGCATTTAAAGCTTCCTCTGTGCTCCCCTTTTTCACTAAGGAAACATTTCCTTTGGAACCAACTTCTGGCCTGAGGCTTGATAAATTAAGAAAAATTGTCTACAAGCCCTTAAAATAGCAGCAGTTTATGAGCTTGGGTCCGGGCCAGGCCCCTGGGGCTGCCTCTCCTTGGCTGAGGGACAGAACTCTGTGCTGCCGCTGGATGTCACGGGGTGGGGGGGATCCTTCAGTGCACGGTGGGCACGGGGACCCCCACCAGTGTCCCTGGGGTCACCTTGGTGCGGGCACAGCGTGTCACAGCCCCGCTCTGCCAGTGTCCCTGGGGTCACCTTGGTGCGGGCACAGCGTGTCACAGCCCCGCTCTGCCAGTGTCCCTGGGGAGGGACTGACACCCGGGACAAGGCGCATCCTTCAGCCGCCTCTGTGTCAGCGACAGTGGAAGGAAGGGCTCTGTGCTGCTGTCCTCCCTGGCACAGGGGCTCTCGAAGGCAGCAGCTCAGCCCCTCCCGGCAGTCGCCCCCTCCCCACTTGGCCTGGGGAACCTGGACCGGGAGAACCCCCGAATCGGAGCGCCCGAGGGCTCGGGGGGAAAGAGCGGGGATGGGGAGAGTCCCGGAGCGGCCGGGGGCGCTGGGAGGGGCACGGCACGGCTCGGCCAGGCTGGGCACGGCACGGCACGGCACGGCACGGCACGGCACGGCTCGCCAGGCTGGGCACGGCTCGGCACGGCACGGCACGGCACGGCACGGCTCGGCAGGCTGGGGCACGGCACGGCTCGCCAGGCTGGGCACCGGCACGGCACGACACGGCTCGGCACATCCCAGCTCAGCACGGCCCCCAGCTGGCGCTCCGCCCTCGGCTCGCCTGGACGGGCGGTGCCCGGAGCAGCGGCGGGGCCGGGACGGGGCTGGAGACAGCCCGGGATTGGACGGGGCCGCGGCGGAGAGAGGTGCGGGGTCTGCGGGCACTGCTGGGGATAACTGGGGCTGGGTCCGAGCTGGAGGGGATAACTGGCGATGGGGGGGATAACTGGGGATGGGGCACTGCTGGGGTCGGGGCTGGGTCCGAGCTGGAGGGGATAACTGGCGATGGGGGATAACTGGGGTGGGCACTGCTGGGTGCGGGGTGGGGGAAATGGGTGGGGGGATAACTGGGATGGGGCACTGCTGGGGTGCGGGGCTGGAGGGATAACTGGGGACTGGGGGTGCTGGTGAAGTGTGGGGCTGGGGTCCGAGCTGGAGGGAATAACTGGGGATGGGGGTTCTGGTGGCGTAGGGGGTGCTGGTAAGGAGTGGGGTCAGAGCTGGGATCTGAAGGAACTGAGTTTCGATTACTGGTTGTAATGGGGTCTAAGTTACTGGTGGAGTCTGGGCGAACAGGGCTTTGGGGTTACTGGTGGGGCGTGGGGCACTGGGATGGAGGTTTACAGATGGGGTTTGTAGGGACTGATATCTGACATTACTGATGGGATGTGGGGTTACTGGTTCTGGTAAGGTGTAGGCTCAGAGGTGGGGACTGGAGTCACTGGAATGGGGGTTACTGTGGGGTGTGGGGTTACTGGTGTAAGGTGTAGGCTCAGAGGTGGGGACTGGAGGCACTGGAATGGGGGTTACTGCTGGGGTGTGGGGTTACTGGTGTAAGGTGTAGGCTCAGAGGTGGGGACTGGAGGCACTGGAATGGGGGTTACTGCTGGGGTGTGGGGTTACTGGTGTAAGGTGTAGGCTCAGAGGTGGGGACTGGAGGCACTGGAATGGGGGTTACTGCTGGGGTGTGGGGTCAGTGCAGGGGCACAGTCTGGGTATTGCTGAGGGAACAGAGCATAGGATGGGTGGCGCAGCCAGGCTGGGTGGGGTGAAGCAGAACTGGGTGGGGTGGGTGTGCCCGGGGTGGGGGTCCCTGGGTGTGGCCGGGGATGGGTCAGCTGCGCCTCAGTTACTGCAGGCTGAGTCCCTTTAGAGTGGCCTCGGGCTGTGGGTCCCAATTCGCAGTTGTCCCTCCGGCAGAGGCTGACCCGGGATGAGAGCCTGGGGCTGCTGTCCCATCCCACATCCCTCCCCGCAGCTCCTGCAGTGTCCCTGTGCACAGCCTTGCTCGTGGAGTGGCTGCTCTGTGTTTTCTTCAGAAAAAGGAAAAAAGTTCCCTTTGCTTACTGCTGAGCTCATTCTTAAACATTTATATTAGGGGGGCTTGCGGGGAGGGGAAATAATTGTGTAATGTCTTAGGAGCAGGGAGCATTCCAAAAGCATGACTGCGTGGCCCTTTCCAGCACTAACAGTCGGGCAGCCAAGTGTCCCGAATGCAGCTCCAGCTCACACACCCTGTGGAACAGGAGCCTGATCCCGGGGTTCCCTCTGCACGGGGTGGGCTGGCACAAGGGCCTGGCTGAGCCCCGGGGCTGCCATCCCTGGGAAAGCATTCCGGGCACGAAACTGGAGATGGAGGCAGCGGTTTGGCAGGCTGCGTGTCACGGACACCACTTGCATTTTGTTTCTGTTTTGCCAAGTGCTTTTGGTATCCACATAGTTTCAGTCGTCCAGCTCCTCCTCCTCAGCTCAGGTAGAGCCTGCGTGAGATTTTATGGACTTTAACTTGAAGCCAAGTTTCTGATAGCTGCAACTTCTCCAGGGAAACATGTAAGTGGAAAATAAGCCGAGTCACTGTCTTCCAACAGGTTATCGGGAGCGTTTAACTGGGCTCACCTCCCACCTTGCCGTTTGCACTGGAGAGGCGTATTGACATGAAAAGTAAGGAATTGTATCAGTAAACACTGACCGGCGCTGGGGCAGTCAGGCATTGCACAAGTACAGGCATCTGCTGAGATTGTGGCATGTTATTTGGAGCTTTCAGCAAGACACTTGTGCTGCCGTGAGGCTGGGAAGGCTGTCGCTTCTGCGGGAGGTAAAATAAGAACATGGCATGATGTCCTTTGGAAAAGGAGGTAAGGGCAGGCAGCTTTTCCCACAAAGCTCCAGCACTTGTGGTTTGAGCTTTGTTTAGGCTTTCAAATTCTTCTGTTCCAAGTTTCTTTCTCTGTTTTGCTTGTGGATGTTTTCTGTGGGATTTAGCAATGAAATGAGCCAGCCTGGACTGCTCCGGGTCTGGGTCCAGACAGTTTCCCTTTGCCACTAGAGCTGCGGTAAGCCCAGCCTGCGTGGCCGGAACAGCCCAAAGAATAGCTCAGAAAAAAAGGGTAAGGTCTAAACTTGGGCACTGAGCTGAGCTCCTGTTTTGATGATCACTTTGTTGTTTGGATATGGCAGGTCTAGAGGTGTGAGGAAGGTTTCAGGCAGCTCTCCCAGTGGTAAATACAGACATTTTCCTTGGTGGCAGGTGGTTTTGGCAGCGGGATCAGGCAGGATGGTGGGCAGGCAGGGAGGCTCTGGTGCTGCTGGAGGGTGTGGGTCTGCTCTGGGTGTCAGTGATCCCTGTTGGCCTGGGCAGGGCTGGGGACTGCTCTATGGTACAAACTGCACAGCTCAGACAGCCCGGGGGCTGTGTGAGCATGGAATTGCAGGTGCTGCTCTGCCAAAAGCAGCAGCACTTGGATGGTCACAGGCTGTGATCTGCCCAGGAGCCCAAGCTCTGTCCCGCCCTTTGCATTTCCCCTTCGCATTGCTGTTTGCTTCCAGCCCTTTTTGGAAATGGTTTCTGCCTTTCGACCTTAATGATTGTTTGATTATGTGGTGAGAGTCCCTCTGGTACTTGCAGCCGTGGTCAAGACACTTGTCCTACCTTGACCATGGTTTAGGTGTCTCAGCAAATGAAATTCCCCTCTGTGGGCATTCCTGTCAGGAATTAATTCGGAATTTACTTTATCGTTGCATCAGTGAGTCCAAACTGCTAAAACGATTTTTTGTAGTGAGACTGCCCCAGAGCACTGGAGGTGTCCCTGTAGCAGGGGTGTCCCTGCCAAGGGGCTGCTCCCAGCACATCTCTTTTCTCCCCAGCCCTGCCCTGCACATCTCTTTTCTCCCCAGCCCTGCCCAGCTCATCTCTTTTCTCCACATCCCTGCCATCACATCTCTTTTCTCCCCAGCCCTGCCCAGCCTCCAGAGCTGTGTCTCTGGCCAGGGCTCTGATCGATGGTGTGACAGCTCTGTCTGGGATGGAGCCATCAGCAGGGCTTGGGAATTTCTGCTTTAGAACAAAACCCCTCTGTTACCTCCGGGAGCTCGAGCCTGGCCAAGGAGGTTCATCGAAAGATTTCTGTCCCTGGTTGGAGTCCTTCAAAGCGTTAACATCTTTCTCTGCTAATCCTGACTCCCTGCAGCAGACCCTGGATGATGGACGCATCCTGCTGCCCGAGGAATTCCCCATTTCCTGCACAGCAGGAACTTCACATTTGGAGGCACAAAGCTGGGAGAGGCCAGTCACATAAGAGCTGCCCTGGAGCCTGCCTCATTTTGTGGTGATGGCTTTGGAATAGCTGCTTGGAAAGCAGAACAGAGCAATTTGGGGTCATGTTGCAGCGTTTCTGTGAGCTGAAGGAGCTGCCTGCTCAGGATTTGGCTGGCAGCGATGGCACAGACTAAACCCACAGTCCTGCCTGCAGTGCCAGGTGCAGGGATGGGCACAGGAGCCCTGCAGGGTTTGGCAGTGGCAAATGCTGCTCCCTTTTGTTATCTTCATGGATGAGCAGGAGGCATCTCCAGTGGGGCCCTGCGAGTGCTGCTCACGTCCGAGAGCCACCAGGTTGGATTGCCAGCGTGGGCTGGGCAGCCTGGGCTGTAATTTGGGGTGCTTGGCCTGAGGCAGAGTTTAAAATCTCCACGTCTGTTGCGGATGACTGTGTGCTTTTAATCGTTTGCCTGGTGGCGGTTGTAGTAAAGCTCAGATTATCACGGAATCCCAAAATGGTTTGGGTTGAAAGGGACCTTAGAGCTCCTCTTGTTCCACCCCCTGTCCTGGGCAGGGACACCTTCCACTGTCCCAAATTGCTCCAAGCCCTGTCCCACCTGGCCTTGGGCACTGCCAGGGACGGGGCAGCCAAAGCTGTGCCAGGGCCTCACCACCCTCACAGGGAACAATTTCTTCTGGAAGGGGCTCTAAGGTCTCCCCAGAGCCATCTTTTCTCCAGGTTGAACACCCTAGCTCTCCAGAGCACACGGGCTGTGTTGTTGCCCAGGGCTGGGGCAGCTCTGCAGTGGGATCTCACCCGAGTGGGGCAGAGGGGCACAATACCCGCTCCCCTGCTGCCCACGCTGGGGGATCAGCCCATGACCGGGGGGTTTCTGGGCTGTCAGTGAGCACTGCTGTGTCATGTTGAGCTTCTCATCCACCAGCACCCCCAAGTCCTTCTCCTCAGGGCTGCCCTCAACTCATTGTTCTTCATTTGTGCTTGGGATTGCCCTGTTTGTCTTCATGAAATTGTCTTCAATTGTTTTTCACTCTTTCTGTCTGCTCATAATCTGGCAACAGTGCAAAGACCTTTGCATGAGAGTTCTCATCCCAGGGACTGGCCTCATCCTGCTGAGAGCAGAGCATCCCCTGGCACAGAGAGCTGCTGACATGTGGTGTTGGTGCTGTGCCAGCTGCTGAGTCCCGGCCATGGGCAGGGGCACCCACACGACCCCTGAGGCTTGCAGCTCTCCCAGCCTCCTTGCCCTGTTTGCCCTTCCTTGCACACCAGCTCTGCATTAGTAATGGCCTATTTCTGGATGGCTCTCCTGAGTAATGGAATGAATTGTGAGATTTTGGGTGGGGACAGTGGCTCTGCCCTCTGAGTCACCATTTGGCATCGGGCCGGGCTCAGGAGCTGCTGGGGCTGGAGCCTGCCAGGTCAGGGAGGGCGTGGGAAGGAGCTCTGGGGGCGGTGACTGCTCAGTTTGGGGCATCCTCCATCCCCCCGGGCACTGTGCAGGCAGGGCAGCATTCAGGCAGGAGCAGTGCTGCTCTGGTTTTGGTTTCAGTCCAATGTCTGCAGTTTGGCATGGGCAGATGCTCGTGTCTGTCTGTCTGTGCCTGTGTCCTTGAGCTGTGCTGCTCCGTACGCTGCAGATGGTGATGTCTGCGTGGTGCTGTGGGTTAGAGAGTGGCACTGCCCAAAGTGCCTCCCCTGGGATGTGCTGAGAACTGGAGGGTGTTGGGCGCTGGGGGAGGCTCCGTCCTGGCTGTCACAGTGAGATGTGCCCAGGTGCCGTGTCTGCTCCCTCCCAGGCAGTCATGCACTGGAATTTGGGGGGCAGAGGTGTGAACCTCTGTCCTGCTCTGTCCTGTTCAGCTGCTCCTGTCCCCACAGCGATGGCAGCCATCAGGAAGAAGCTGGTGATTGTGGGGGACGGTGCCTGTGGGAAGACGTGCCTGCTGATTGTGTTCAGCAAAGACCAGTTCCCTGAGGTCTACGTGCCCACCGTGTTTGAGAACTACATTGCTGACATCGAGGTGGATGGCAAGCAGGTAAGGGCTCTTGCCATTGCCACCCCTTGCTCCGTGGTCCGTGCTGGCAGTGCCACCAGCCAGTGCTGTTGCTGGGCTTGCTCTGAGTGCTGGGGTGCACTTGCAGAGCTCAGGGGAGCCCCACGGCTCCAGCATTTCTGTGGCATCCTGAAACTGCCCCAGTTTGAGTTGAGGAAGAGCACAACTATACCTGAGGAGGAGAAATGGTCACTGCGAGCCTGCAGAGCCACTGAGCCCTGTCCCTGTCCCTGTCAGGTGGAGCTGGCCCTGTGGGACACGGCAGGACAGGAGGACTATGACAGACTGCGGCCACTGTCGTACCCGGACACAGACGTGATCCTCATGTGCTTTTCCATCGACAGCCCCGACAGCCTCGGTAGGGACTGGGCCTGGGGGGACACCTGGGGCTCCCACAGAACTGGGTGCTGCTGCTGCTGAACCCCGGGCTCTGGGCAGCTCCCATGGTGCCCCTAAGGGGTGGCAGAGCCTTCCCTTCATCCCCTGATGTCGTGTGCCCTTCAGGGAAATGCTGGGAACTGTGGGGGTGGTGGGAACAGAGGGTGCTGTGGGGTGAGCTCTCCCTGTGCCAATGGGGAAAGCTTGGGGTTTCTGTCAGGAGGCTGTGGGGTAGCAGCTCCTCCCCTCACAGGGTTCTGTGTGTGCTTGTTGCAGAGAACATCCCCGAGAAGTGGACGCCAGAAGTGAAGCACTTCTGCCCCAATGTGCCCATCATCCTGGTGGGGAACAAGAAGGACCTGCGGAACGACGAGCACACACGGCGGGAGCTGGCCAAGATGAAGCAGGTGGGGACAGCCATGGGTCCCCCAGCCACCAACTCACCTCTGCCCGTTCCAGATCCTGGCTGGATGGGCTGATGCCCCGGGGGCAGCTGCTGTTGTGCTCTGGCAATGTTTCCAAACCCTGTGTTTACTGCTTCCTAGGAGCCAGTGAAGCCGGAGGAGGGGAGGGACATGGCCAACAGGATCAATGCCTTTGGCTACCTGGAATGCTCGGCCAAGACGAAGGAGGGAGTGCGGGAGGTGTTTGAGATGGCCACGCGTGCTGGCCTGCAGGTCAGGAAGAACAAGAAACGCAGAGGATGCCCGCTGCTGTGAGCGCCCGGCTGGCATTGCAGTGAGTGCCCGGCTGGCACTGCCCAGGCTGGAGTGCTGCTGGAGCGCTGCTGGAGTGCTGCTGGAGCGCTGCTGGAGCGCTGCTGGACAGCCCACGCACGGCTCCTGGTGCCTCCTCCTGCCCTGAGCCCTTTGCACCAGAGCTGCCCCCCGTGCTCGCGGGGTGTCCCTGTGACATTCTGGGGCCACGAGGAGCCGGTGCCTCCAGTGCCCGCTGCTCTCCACGGGCGGTGTTTGTGTCCTCCCTGTTTTGTACCGAGCTCCCCGGTTTTGTCTCTGCTGTGGGGATTGCACGGTGTTGGCTCTCGTTCCCCGGCTCCAGGCACAGCAGTGGGTGCCGGTGCCAGCTCAGGTGTGGGGTGTGCCGTGCCCTCGATGGGCTCTGCCTGCTCCCCGTGGCCGTGCAGGCAGCACACAGCAGCGTTACAGATTGGCCCGGGCAGCTTTAGCCCTGACTGTGAGCAGAGCTGGGCTCAGCTGCTCAAGGGCTCTGCTGTCCTGGGGCATGTGCCCAGCTGTGCCCAGCTGTGCCGGTATCATCACCTTCCAGTCTGCCTTGGTCATGGACTGGGCAGCAGTGAGCCGAACCGTGTGATTGGGAGAATAAATGCAAACTGGTATTTTGGTAATTGTAACCTTGTTTGCATGGCATCCTTCTGGCTCTGCTTTGTGCCCCTCTCTGCTCCAGGCTCCTGCAGGGTGGGGACGTGCCTGGCCCCAGCCCCTCTGGCCTCAGCTGCTGCTGGAGGATCTGTGCTCAGCACCATGTGTGAGAGAGCCAGGGAGCAGCTCACAGGGAAAGGCAGAGCTTCCCAGCTGCACCCAGTGCCTGAGTGATGGGCACTGCCACCACAGGGCTGCACCCAGCCTGACCTGTCTGTGCTGCAAGGCCACCAATACAAGCACTCAACAATATACTGCTTTTGTCCAAACATTTATTCCAGGGAAACAAAGTACCTGCACTCTCAGGCCTGCCAGCTCTCAGGCCAGGCAGCTGCCCAGGGAGAACTGAGCCAGCTTGCCCCAGGCCAGGTCCCTGCTTGCCTCAGTTGCCCATCACAGCAGCACCGAGTTCCTCTGTGCACCCAGCAATGCTCTTTGGAGGCCAGTCTCTAGGAAATGGAGAGCGGTCCTGCTCTGATGCTGGCACAGTCCTACTCTGCAGGGGGACTGTGCTGGGCTGGCAGCAAAGGCTGGCAACACCCTCTGGTCTGGTGGGTTCAGCCCCATCTGCACAGGGATGCCCAGAGCACCCCAGGACTGAGACAGGAGGAGCAGGAGCTGCTGCAGGCCAGGGGAGGGTGGGGGCATACAGGGTGAGCAGCTCTGCCCACCTGCTACTGAACCTGCAGGGCACAGAGGTGGGCAGCGATTGGGTCAGCTCCGCTCTCATCCTTGTATGGGTACCCCGTGTAGCCCCCTTCTTCCTTGCAGAAAACCTGAGGAACCTGCAGGAGCAGAGCCAGGGCTGTGTGGCCATCGGGTGGCACTGGCCTCGCTGCTCCATGGCAGTGGGCATTGCTGGGCACCAGAGCCAGCACAGCAAAGGGCAGTGCTGGTGAGCATTGTCTGGGCAGGGCCAGGAGCAGCTCACCTGTGCCAGTGGTGGTCCTTGCTGAGCACAGCTGGATTGCCCACCACGATCAACAGAGCCTTGGCCCTCGCGATGGCCACGTTGAGCCTCTGAAGAGGACAAACAAGAGGGCTCTGCCTGGCTCCTTGGTGAACTCAAAGACCACCACAGCACTGAAGTGCCAATTGCAGGCGGTGAGGCACCGCACCTGGACGGGGTATGTGCCACCTGTGGGGTGAAGAGCTGAGATTGGGTCCTGCATCCTCTGGGCAGGGCAGGGCATGGGACAGGGCACAGGGCAGGGCTTGGGGCAAGGCTTGGGGCAGGGCATGGGACAGGGCACAGGGCAGGGCTTGGGGCAGGGCATGGGACAGGGCTCGGGACAGGACCCCACCTGGGTGTAAGGGCACGGGACAGGGCTCGGGACAGGGCTTGGCACAGAACCCCACCAGGGTGTAAGAGCAGGGGCTGGCCCTGTACTACCCCTTGCTCATCGGTGAAGGAGAGCTCCTGTGACAGCCGGCACAGCCGGAACCGCTGCAGTGTCACCGCCTCCGTCCCTCCGTTCCACGCGGTGACAGTGATGGTCCGGGGCTCACCCAGCACCACAGGGAAGCGGATATTCCCATTGCCCTGGTCATAGTCTGAGATGATCTCCACCCCGTGCTTCCCACGAATGAGCTCTGTCCTGCTGGGCTTTCCCCGCCGGGCTGGGGGATCTGTGGCCCGTGCCAAGGCAGGGTGCTGCTGGTCACAGCACTGCTTGCCATTCATCTGGGGCCTCTGTGGAGCAGAGCTGGGCTGCTGTCCTGAGCCAGCTGGGGACACGGACATCTGTGCACTCGGTCTGGGTCTCTGGTACTGGTCTGCCACCACCACGTGCCTCTGCACCTGCAAGGAGCAGCCAGAGTCAGCGTGGCCCTGGGTCCTGCCTGGGTCCTGGTGGATGCTGCTCCAGCATGAACTCACCTTGAATTCCACCACCTCCCTGCACACCCACACCTTCTGAGCTGCCTTCAGCGCATACACGATGGAGGAAAACTTGGGGATCTTTGCATCAATCCTGCAGAGACGAGGGAGAGGTTTGTGTGGGACAGTGTAGCTGGGCTGCTGTGGGCACAGGCAGCTGAGTGAGGTGAGCAGGAAGATGCAGCAGGACATGGAGGCTGAGGTGAGGGAGCTCTCAGACAGTCCCCTCTGCACCAGGAGAGGAAGATGGACTTTGGCTTCCCACTGGCCTGTGCAAATCTCACATCTCTGCTGCCTGCTCCAGCAATTCCATACTGTGCCATTATTGTTCCAGCCATGCCACAGCTATTCCATCTGTCCCGCTTCATCCTTGCCTGGCCCTGACTGAAAAGAGGGAGTCGGGGACATGGGTGGTGTTGCCTGGGTGTGCCTGAGGCTCTCACCTGCCCCGGAACTCCTGGTTGGAGATGTTCCGCAGCGTTTCCCGCAGGCTTCTCTGTTCCCGGCCCGTGTCCTGCAGGAACTGCACGAACTGATCCCCCCACAGCCTGGACTCCCTCAAGCTGAACCGTGCCATGGCTGAGCTGAGCCGAGCCGGGCCAAGCCGGGCCTAGAGAGCCGAGCCTAGCAGAGCCGAGCCCATTGCAACAGGAGAGAGAAACTGCGGGGAGAACGGGGCCGAGCTGAGCTGAGCTGAGCTGAGCTGAGCTGAGCTGAGCCGGGCCCATTGCAACAGGAGACAGAAGAGGAGCGAGGAAGGCTACACGGCTGAGCCGAGCCGAGCCGAGCTGTGCCGCGTTGAGGAGTGTCAGGCGAGCTGGGCTGAGCCGGACTGGGCCGGACCGGGCTGAGTGTGGGGACAAACGGGAGCCAAAGGTTCCCTGGGACAGGGGAGGGATGGAGGGGCTGCCAGTGGGGTGGCACAGCCGCTGGAGAGAGGGCTGCTGGGGGAGAAGGGCAAGGAGGCAGGCACAGAACAAGTCAGTCTGAAGGATGATTAGCTGAAGATTTGGAGAAGGACAAAGAGATAGAAATGCTCTTAAGGCTGGAACACTGGTGGTGAACTACTTTCGGAGTAACCAAGGAGCAGATTAGCCTTGAGGCCGATAAAGGCTGTGTTGTGAGCACAGCCTTATCTTGAGCCCGGCTTCAGCTGCACATTCTTGGAACTGCAGCAGCAATTTCCTGGATGGATCCAGGGCCGCAGCCCACAGCACCTGAGGCCCACACTGCCTTTCATCTCTGAGAGCTGCAGCAGGGAGGGGACCCTCTCAACAAACTGTCCTTGAGAAGCTTCGTGCACAGCACTGTGCAAACCCTCCAAAAAGCCGTGCTTTGTCTGTGTAGGACAGGACCAGGAGCATCTGAGCTCCGAGTTATGGTAAAACACACAGGATGAGAGGAATTATCTCCTTGCTGCTCTTTTTTTCCAGGGTGAGTAGCTTCATTAAAGCTCTGCGCCTGTTTTTATGTCAAATTGGAAGCTTGGCCCTCCAGTTCCAATGTCTCTATATCAGGTGGGAGCATCGCCTCTGGGTTTGGAGTGATACCAACCACTGCCTGAATTGTGGAATTGTTAAGGTTGGAAAAGAACTTTGAGATTATCCAAGTCCAGCCATCAACCCAGCACCACCACCATGTTCACCACTAAACCACGTTCTCAAGTCCCACATTCATGTATTTTTGAATACTTTCAGGGATGGTGACCCCACTACTTCCTAGCCTTCAAGAATTAATAGAGTGAGACCATGAAAGAACAGACACAAACGGCTTTACACAAAGACTGGTGTATTTGCACTAGACTAGTTCATACAGAGGATGCCTGAGGAATGAATGGTGAGTCTCAGCAGCAAATACAAATATATTTCATTTTGTTAAAACTCACAAAGGACAGACACATTTGTGTTGTGGTATTGCTGTGCAAAACTTGAGGTGTAATGCACAGGCAACCACATTGCTCTCTTCCCAACCCTTTTTCCTTTGTGTATTTAGAAACAGGAAGACATGAGCCAGTTTAAAAACCAGAACCTGCAAGGTGCCCAGTGATAACCAAGCACAAACAAAGCAAAGGGAGTTCACCAAGGGAGGTTCACTTTGTAGTGAATCCGTGTTCCAAGGTCTGAGACAGGTGTATGTATATCTCTTCATCCTCCCCTCCAGACAAACTGGTACGACTGTTAGTTTTGATGTTACAGGGAAAAAATAAAGCAATGTAGAACAAGCATGTAGAAGAGATTAATTCCAAAATCCCCTCTAAGTGTGACAAGAAACTTTCCACGACTGAGACAAATGGAAAGGATTTTTTCTCTCACTTTGGTGCAAGTTTATTTATTTTGTACGTTATCCATCCATACACCTGTGATACAAATCTATGAACCTGCCACAAAGCATTAAAGCACAACATACCTATTATTCTGTAGACATTTGCATTTTCAATCACCATCAAGCCTTTGTGGGTCAGCAGTGACTCAACTTGTTCTGTAAAAATGCAGATGTCTGGTAACCGTACATACATGAGGGAGAGGAGAACAAAGATGTTCACTTTTATGGAACATTTTTTTTTATATAAAAAAACATTATGTCCCTGGAAGAGCTGGGTGAGTAGGGAATTCTGTAAAGGATCCTGTAAACTCATTTCCTACAGTAAAATCTTAGCCTGCAAGCATCTGCTTGGTGGAGCTTGAGAATAAGGATACATGAGGACTCGCTGTCTTGCGCTTACTGTATCTTGCAGAGCTGTGAGCTGTTGGCAGATTTGACAAACTTACTGGATACCTGGAGTGCTGGATACAGGTAAAGGGAATGCTCTGCACCCTCTGCTGAGGTCGTAGTAGGGCTTTTCCAGCTAGGAGGTTTTCCAGCCTGTGACTGAAAACAGTTATACTTCTAAGCCATGAATGGCTGAATTAAAATGACCTATTAAATGCAGTTACAACAGGAAATTTATGTGACAGGAAACACAAAACACAGAGATGAGTATTTGTTCTACAGTTCCCTCACATGCTAGAAAACCTGTTAACTCTGAAAGCCCTAAAAAATGCTGCTCTGGCTTAGAAACCATCTAGTTGGCATAGGACCACATTTGTTTTTTTGCACACGAACATTTCATACACCTCCTTGTTTCTGCGTTAAGCATTCTGCATTTCTTTGCCAATCTTGTAGCTGAGGATTTTGTTCCAGTCAATCTTGGTGCGGGTCACGGGCAGCTGCCGGCGTAAGGCTTTGAAAGTGGTGTCTGACATGGTCTGGTAGTTTTCACTGATTGCTGTCTGCAACAGGAGGCAGATTTGGTTAGGGCACTCATAAAACATTGCGAAAAGAAAGCTCAAGAGAAAGCTCAACTCAGTTTTAAAGCCGTGTAAGGCACACTGTTAACTAAATAATGCAGTCACCAGTGTGTGTGCAAGTCAAAGGGTTTCTACTCAACTCCCCTGTAATGCAGCAGCATCTCCTCAGGTCTTTCACTGACTTTCACTGACTTAGCACTTTCGAGTCTCCTTGCACACAGGCTGTGGCAATGTAAAAGCTGTTGCACAAATTTCCTCCGCAGTATTTTTAACTGTCACAGGACAAAGACTCACCCACTCCCCTCCCATGCTTGTTCCAAGTATCATTTGTAACCCTTTAAAAAAACTGTACAGCAAACTTGATAGTTAATTACAACAGCTTTATAACAATATTGTTTATGTAAGTACTACTGCCCTTTTCTAAGTAATTCTTCCAGTCAATACCAAATTCAGCCAGAAACATAATTAGAGGTCAGTTTTCCATATTTCCATTAACTGCAAATGGAGACTGATATGATTCTGTGGTTTTATGTAACCACCACTAAAGTTACCTGGTACTCGTTTTCTGCATTTTCTATTATCTTAATAAATTCCTTAGCAGTCTGGACATCATTCTGCAAAGGAGAAAAAAAAATGTTTATATGTTTAAGAGCAACTTAGATAAGCTACACAATAGATTTCTTTTCAAATGATAGGCTGAGTACAGATGAAGTGGGTAACATCATCAATTTTTGCCTCATGGCTGTAGCTGGGTTCCTAGAGCTTGTGCTCCAAACTGGAACAGGGCTGCACCCTAGTGAGCAAAAGGCAAGTGGACCTTCCTGGTAAAATGAGGCATTTTGCAGCTGTTGCTCCCTCTGCTGTACTAGAGGATTTCTTAACTTCCCTTAGTGCATGGCTCTTACTGTTCTGTTCCCTGCACAGAGATAGAAAAGCCTATTCTGTCCTCTTTAACCCAAACTTCCAAGAGAAGCTTTCCAGTAGAGACTTTCTAGTAAGACTGAATTTTAAGCAACTGGGAATCTGAGATTTCTGTGTGACTAAACACTACATGGACTGTTCACCTTAAAATTCCTTTTAAGTCAAGAGAATGCAGTCATAGCAGTGCATGCTTCCTGAGCTGTTTAAGGAATAAAACAGCTGCTAATCATAAAGATCTTTTAGCATACTTACTGACACCTGTACAGAGTCCTGGATGTCTTTGTGACTAACCAGCTGCACGTTGCCATCTTCATAGTAATGGACCTGGAAAAAGAGACAGAATGCAAGTTTTGTCACGACCACTCACTCCAGAATCCCTGAGCCCCCAAATGCTACTAAAATAGCACAACAGAGCATTGTGCTTGTCTTCTTTGCTTACATGGAGACTAAAAGCAGAATGGATTTTCTAAAAGATTTCATTCTTTTGTCAAGACTGTTCAAGATTATGTTAATGCAGTAAAGACCTACAGCTGTAATAAGAGCAATTATAACAGATTCAAGCTAGAGGTTTTAGCCATATAAAGTGAAGGCCTATAGGGTAATGCTACATAATAAACCACGGGCCAGATCTGAGACTATTCCTGAAATACTGGATTTAAGAATGAATTTCTTGAATTGTTTCATTTAATAGCATCCTGACTTGAGAAGGATGTCCCTGCTGCATTTCAGCATTCATCTCATTGTGAGCTGAATGAATTTGTGTAAGAGAAGAACAACGCAGCTTCTCCTGTTATTGTCAGAAAAAATAACTCACCTGGATTTTGAGCACTGCAGCCACTTGAGCTGTTGGTGGTGTGATGGTAAACTTCCATTCTGATCTCCAGCGCCCGTTCCTAAAAGCAATCAAAGCACGAAAAACTATTTCCAAGAAGCTCCATCAGCAAAAAGAACCAAACTTACAAGAGCAAGTTGTTTCTGATGTTCCTATCACCAGTACTACATAGGACTTAGTGCTTTATATGGCACTGAATTAAATTTCTCCAGCCCAGCTGAATAAAATGCAGCTTCAGCACAGGGAAGCTCCAGTGTGCTTGTGCTCCAGAGATGTAAAGGGGTATCTATCCAGCTCTGCTAATGCCTTTCTCCCTGCATAGGTCACATGAAGGGTTTTGGGAAGTGCTAAGGGGGCTGCAAGGAAAATGGACCACAGAAGGACAAGAACCTCTTGGGAAGCCCAAGACTCCCTATCCTTCAGACCATGTCAGAGCTAGAGGATAGGCTGGTTTGAGGAGGAAGCAAATGACAAAAACACACTATGTTGAAATAGTCTTACCAGAAGTTTTTGGGCTGAAACTGGTGGCTCTCAATACAGGCAATAATTGTCTGCTGTCCATCTATAGATTTACCATAAACCTGTATTTAGAAAAAGAGTTAAAAAGGCCCGAGAGCTAAGGAAAGCCATTCTCAATCTCTGTTCCTGGCAGCAGGGTAGAGGCTTCTGTGGTGGAAGCTCACTGGGAACATGCAATGTCCCACACCTCCATGGCAGGTATTTTATTACCTGCATGTGTGAAGGTGCTTGGCAGTCATGACTATTACAAAGGTCTAATCCACCTTTACCAGTGTGTGCAGACCAAGATAGTTGCACCCTCTTTGGAACCTGTCATTCCAAAGTTAGCCAAAATGCTAGTGAGGATGGAGGAACAGCTCTGTCCAGAGGATCCACTCAAGGACTGACTGACTCAGAGCAATAAGCTTTCAGGGAAACAAGATGGATACTCAACAGTGCAGTAGCCATTGGGGTAATGATCTTTGACGTAGGCTCTCAATGCACTGTCACAGGCATCTCTCCATTGTTTTAGAGCTGATTCTGTGTCCTCGGGCTGGGGATCACTTGCTTCTTTCCTTAAGTGATCAAACTTAAAAGAAAGTTTGTTTCTTGGGTCTAAAAATCTGCCATTGCCCAGATCACCATGTTCTGTGATTAAGACCTGTAAAAGAAATGATGATACATTTAGGCCGGTATAGATGTATTATTTTGCATTTTTCCCTACTGGCCTATCAGTGTTACAACAGGTTCTTTCATTGAGCTGTAAGATCACATAAAGAAAACCAAGTATTTTCAGTAATAATTGAAAATTAACAATAGTTGTTGTCAGGCTGCAGGTAACTCTCTGCTCTTCACAGTAATACTGCACTAAGGCTTCTGTCCCAGAAAAGGCTAAACTGTAATAATGCATATATTTAGCTTAAAATTGGGTATGCTGACAATGTAAGCAGGTTGCTTTGCTTTTGAAGTTATTTTAGCTGTTTTCCTTTTCAATTTGTAAAGGAAACAGGGAATTTTGTTCTGCAATCTACCATTTATTGCCATGTTCCATATTGCAGTAGCTCCACTTCTGGGCAAGAAGGGTACATGGAATGATATTTCTAAAATACACCAACTAAAGTACACAGCAAAGCAGCACTGCACTTTCCTTCCCTTTTGCTTATCACCATAAATCTCTGGCTTCCCAAATACTGACTTCATCGGAGTGGGCTTTTTTATTTTGCAGGTTATACTGTAACTTTATAGTCAAAGCTATTCCTATGAACAGCCCTCTTAAAAATATCTGCCTCCATAAACATATCTGGGACATCAGAAAAGCTGGGTCAGAGCTTGGCTCAGAGAACAGAGCAGATGGTCAGGCAGCTTTCTGGCTTCTCTACGACTTGTTGTTTGTTCTAAAAAAAAGTTTAAAAAAAAGCCCAAACAACTTGTTTTGCTGGTATAGACTGGATAGTATTAGGTATAATCATTACACCAAATCAATGATTTGGTATAGCAAAGATAGAGTTTATTTCTTAGGGTAGCTGGGAATGAATTAAAATCGCAGAAAATGAAAAAAAAAAACCAAACAATTAAGACTCTACTATCACTTCTCAAGTAGGAACTGCAGGCAAGAAGCAACAGAAGGATTTGTAAGTGAGCTTTAAATAGGCAGTAATCTTTAATCATGCATACTCTTAAGTAATTCCAGTGACTTCAGCATGGAGCTTTAAGGAACACGAATTGGACTTAGTGAGTAGTATGAGACAGGATGTAAAGAGAGCATTTTGCTTATGCTTTTTTCTTATAGAAGAAGTTTGGTACTATAATGATATGTGAGGGAAGGAGGAAAGGTAGTGACTTGTGAGCAGAATGAGTGAGTCAGCTGATGGTGATGTTGACTTGTGAGTCAGTATCTTGATGAAACATTTTTATTGCTTTTTCACAGTGCAGTAGTACAAACCTCAAGTGTACCACATTTCCTCTTACCTGATCATCGTACCCTTCTATCTTCACTGGAGTGAACTGATCCATGTTGTACTGTGCAAATGCACTGTTGAGGATTAAAAGAACATGAACTTAGCTGTACTTGCACATTTGACTCAGAAAAAGCACACTGTGTGATTGTATTACAGCAAATGTCACCTTAAAGGATTTTTTAATACCTTTTACTGTAGATAGCTATAAACCCCAGGTCTACAGGCAGGTTTGTTTAGTGATGACCAGGAAAGCAGAGTTCAAAATTAGAACAGCAAACAGCCTGGGGGAATGTGAGCAAGCCAAGGCAAAACAGGAACACCCCAGCTAAAATTTGGACTGCAGTAAGGTAATCAAATGAGTAGACAAATATTTACAACAATTTTCTTATGTAAAGACTTGCTGACTGACATGCCACCAAGCTTGAAATAAAACCTTTGCATCAAAAAGCTTGTATGTGTAATCTTTAAGTACCTTCTGATGAAGCTGTGGAAATAAGATATTTTGAAAGCTTTTTATTGAGGGCAGGTCTTTTTCTAAACTTAGGCTACAGATTACTCAGTGTTTCAGGCTTCACTTGCTTTATAAATCATGCTTCAATACGATCAGACATTTCTGCTGCTGCAGAGTTTAACTTTTTTGCAGAATGCCTTTCACTTTGACAGAGTGTTTTATACAGCCCAAATTCCAATTTAGGGCTTTAAAAAAGAATCATCCATACCTTTCATTATATATTTTGTTAGGTAGGGTAAGGAATTACAGAAGATTGCTTTCAATACAGCAAGAGGTTTTCTTTATCACAGAATGATGGATATGAGAAAACAGAAGCATCTCTGATATAATTTGACTTGTGTTTGTAATCTTACTACTTACTGTGCTGCTCCTTCCCTGAGAAGATTGTCATTGCTAAGCAATAACCGGACATCTGGAGAAGAAAGGGTTCAGGTGAGGTACTGGATTTTTTGATCAAATGTTTCTCTTTATGCATTTTAATTTCAATTGTCCAAATACAAACATTGAAATGAATAAATAACTTCATCAAGCAGATGTAGTCCAGAAAGACTGCCCACTCTCCCTAGCACTTAACTTTAAAAGCAGTATGGTGAGACACAGCCTTAGATTTTTGCAAATAGATAAAACGTGAAGAAAATACCACAAAATGTTTTTTCCTTAATTACTTACCATTGAATACTTCATTGAACTCTCCAGGGGGTGCATGAGTGATGAATTTTGCAGCTATACGCACCTACAATGAAGCAGAAAAGTAATTAAAGGCAAAAGATAATTTACTGAGTTCATATGTATGATGAAATAACAACTCTGCCTTAACTGGACTGAGCTCCAGATAAAAATACACTGTCTTCCAAATTAGCAGTGATTTCAAAAAATAGATATACACTCTTTGTGCCTGAAGTAATTAAGCAATACAAAGGAAACATTAAAAAGTATTTTGTGTAATTGATAAGATGCAGAACGTCAAACAATATTCTCTTTTTTTCTGGTTTGAGGTTGTTAAGTATACTGCAATTGTAAAAACTGAGCTCTTACTGTTTGAAAACTTTCACTATTTAAGGAGCTGTAATGAGGACAGATTACTGCCATAATATTGTTAAATTTCACTGTCAGAAATTTGGGCGATGATGAAGAGAGCCTGGCAGTAATTTAGAGGGACCCTGATGCTCCGTGTCCGCTGTGGACTTTGTTCAGAGTCAGCCCCAAAAGGCGAAAAGATTTCAGAAATGACATCATCATGTGCGTTTTTTAACAATTATAAGCACAGCACAGAGAGAGTATCACGGTGCTACAGCTCTCCCAAGTATCCATCCCTAATGCCAGGATGTCTCTCAGAGGGAGGACAGCACTGGAATACACCATGCAAATTAACTCACTGGATGAACAGATTCTCTTTGATAACACACTTCAACATATAGTAAAAAGGCCCCTAAAAAGCTATTACACTTAATATCTTACAAATTTCTGCTATGCTGTTGTGGCTGCAGAACATAAAACCCTTGCAAAAAGGGTTATTGTTTAAGGAGGCTGAATTTTAGGTCAATGAATTCTCACAATGAAATCCTTATGGGAAAAAGAAACAACAAACAGAAAATAAACCCAATGTTATATGAGAGATTTTTATAGTCTTCCACAAATTCTCTCACTTGGAAGGATGAACAAAATTAAATCAACACTGAAAGGCCTCTGCACTTCCGTCAAATGTTATTACAAACCCAGTTCTGAATGAAGCAAAGGCTGCAAGTGGAAAGTGTTCACTTGGATAATCATCCCTTGCCCTGCCTCTCATGGAGCAATAAAATACAAAACATTTCAGCCAAACTATTGAAATCAGGAGTGCAGGAAACAGGCTGGTCATAGATTAACTTGAAATGTCAAGCACTTGAATGGTTGTTGGTTTTCAGGGCTGGTTTCTTGCAGGGTGGTGTCAGAATGCTACTCTGTAGAAACACCAAAATAGGACTTTCTGCAACCTGCCCCATTTCCTGGGCCCCGGGGCCATTTCAGGTGCCATTTTAGCTCTGCAACATCAACTTCCTGCTTCTAAAATGGGGAAAGTGTCAGAGGGAAAGGGAAGCTGCTCAGCCGTTAGTTTAAAATGGCAAAACGGCAGCAGAATGAACTTGAGCAAAACAGGGGAGATTTCAGAAGAACTTCAAAGAAAATCCCAGAATCACAAAATACTTGAGTTGGATAGCACCTTAAGGCTCATTCAGTTCCACCCCCTGCCCAGTCTCCCAGGTTGCTCCAAGCTCCATCCAGCCTGGCCTTGGGCACTGCCAGGGATCCAGGGGCAGCCACAGCCTCTCTGGGCACCCTGTGCCAGGGCCTCTCCATCCTCCAGGGAACAATTCCTTCCCAATAGCTCATCTAACTCGGTCCTCTGGCACTGTGACCCCATTCCCTGTGTCCTGTCCCTCCATCCCTTGTCCCCAGTCGCTCTCCTGGAGCCCCTTTAGGCACTGGAAGGGGCTCTAAGGCCTCCCTGGAGCTTTCTCCAGGCTGCACACCCCCAGCTCTCCCAACCTGTCTGAAAAATGAATCTCTTACCTAAAATATGCCCATAGAGGATAAAGAAATGAAGTCTGGAGGATGGAATTAATCAAAAGTTGTTGCTCTTCCTTTCCTTTATAGTACTGGTAAACTCAAACATAAATAACTAACATATACAAAGTTTAGACTCATCTGAATGGTCACAAAATGGATACTACAGTAAATCTTTGCTGCCTGATCTGAAATCTCTTTCAGATCCTCCCTTAAGGTTGTCCTTCTCTGCCTGTGTGAGGCATGGAGTTGAAATTGAATCAAGCTATGAGCTAAAGACCATATAAATTCAGCTCTGGAAAACTTATTTCAAGCAGTCTCACCTAAAATACTGACAAATGGATGAACTGCAACTTTAAAGCTCTGTTTGTTTCACAACTGATATCACTGAAATGAAACTGAATTGCAGTTTAAGCAAAAAATGAAAGCATGCATGGATTTGTAAGATCTGTGAAGACTCAGAAGCCTGAACAACTCCTCCAGAATGTTAAGAAACAAAGCAAGCACTAAACCTGACACTTCTGTGATGTAAGGAAGAGTAACAGTGTCTTTTTAAACTACTATTTGTAGACAACAGTGTTAGCTGGAGACTTGCAGACCGTAATTTTGCACATTCCAACACAAGAGAAGAAATGCGCTCGTTTTCCCCTTTTCTAAAATAATTATGGCTCCATTTGCTCCTAATTAGTACTTTCCACCCAGTATAATTTGTAGGACTTGCATCAAAGTTCCTGTCAGCAGCTGCGGCGAGCAGAAAGTGCAGCGACAGAGTCAGAGGGTGTTTAGGAAGTGAAGACGCTGCACAGCACCTTATAGACACGCTTGTTACCTTGCTGATTTGGGAAAAGAAGGGCAGAAAATACATTTTCGCAGAATGGAGGATCCTGGAAAAGATCTCCAGGATCATCGAATGCTCAACCGGTGACCGGTCCCCACCTTGTCAAGCAGCTCAGAGCACTGAGTGCCACGTCCAGTAGTTCTGTGAACATCACCAGGGATGAGGACTCTACTCCTTCCTGGGCAGCCCCTTCCAGTGTCTAATCGCCCTTTCTGTCACCAAACTCCCGCTGCCCAACCTCAACCTCCCCTGGTTTAGGTTAGGACTATATCCGTTTTCATGCATACAGACGGACCGAGGCAATGAAGAAATCGTAAGGCAATGAGGAAATCGAAACGCAAAGTGCTGCGTTGATAGGGAACGGCCGGTCTTTCACCCGGGCGGCGGCGGCCCGGTGGTCTCGGGGGCCAGAGGGGAAAGCATAAAAGGAGGGCGTTAAGAGAAAGAGAGAGAGAAGGAGGGAGAGAGGGGGGATTTTTATCACACGGGATTAGGGTATTTACAGCATTTTCCTATTGCTTGATATATCAATGCTTTTCCTCCATCACACTCCCTTCCCATTAGGACTACGAGATAGATTTATATCGGTCCCTCCTTCTCTTAGCACGAATGCCTCTTCACTTTTTGACAGAGGTGTTTTATTATTCGCCTCATGCCACAATTTAGGGGCTTTTATAAAAGAATGATATCATCCATCCTTTCTATTATATTATTTTTTGTTTAGGAAGCCCTTTAGGCGCGTAACGGAAAACTTACCACGAAGTCCATGCTCTCAATACAAAGGCGAAAGAGGTTTTCTTAATAAAAATGAGAATGATGTGGTATTGGACCAGAAATTACAGAAGCATCTCCTGATAATAATTTAGACTTAGATAGTGGTGTTGTATCTAGATCGTGTGTACGGACACAATTAAAACTTGTGCTGAACCTACTAGCTCCTCAAAAACTCCCCAATAGAGAAGTCATTGTTCATTAGCTAGTATAAGGCAATAACATAGCTTGGTACATCTCTGGAGAAGAAAAGGGTTTCATGGTGTATGAGGTAACTTTTGATATAAAAGAATGGAAAGCTGTTTTGTTGATGCAAGAAGAGTTGTTAGTCATTCTCTGTTCACACTCGGCATTTTTCTAATATATCAATTGTCACAAGTAATACAAAGACATTGAAGGTGATATAATAGCCTTATTCAAGCAGATGTAGTCCAATAGACTGTTGCCACACCCTCCCTCACTCCGCCGCCCTAATGCCTCCGCACGCTCCCAGCTATGGGTTAGGAGATCTTTATAAAAGCCAGGTATGGTGAGCGACCCACTGCGATCCGCCCCTCTAGTGGTATTTTTTCGCCCAACACTGATAAAAACGATGCATAGAAAATAGCCCCCGACCACATCTTAAAATGTTTTCCTTAATTACTTGGAAAGTTTAACATTGACAATTTACTGTTCCATCCCCTGTAACTCGGTCGGGCAGGATGGGCTGTCTGCATGAGTGCGATGTAATTCTTGCATCAGCTAATTACTCCGGACCCACAAATGATCAGAAAAGTAAATTAAAGGCAAAGATAATATTACCTCCGTGAGTTCATATGTATGCATGAATTACTCACTTTTGTTACAACTCTGGCCTAATCACTGTGTTACTGTAGCTCTCAGATGAATAAAGCAGCAACTTCGTCCTTCATCTAAAATTAGCAGTGCGACTCACGACACAACTTAGATTAAAACATACAAGACCTACCTTCATCGATTTTTGTTGCCTCCGAATAAGTTATATTAAGCAATGGACAAACAGGAAAAACATTAAAAAAAGTATTTTGTAATAATTTATAGAATAAGATGACACGAGCACGTCAAACGCAATAGATTCTGTCTCTTTTTATACTGAGAGATCATCGTAGGTATGTTTCAAGTCCTTGATTGAGACTCGCAATGTAATAAACTGAGTCTTTCAACGTTTGAACCAACTTTCATACTCACCTATGGATAGGAGTGAGTCTTAGATAAGTCGCGAGGGAGCAAGGAGAACTTACTAAAGCCATAGTAATGATACTTCAGTACGTGAAGAAGCAGATTAGTATGTAAAATTTCACTGTATAGAAATTTTTGGGCGCAGGTGCATATTGATGAGAGCCTAGGCAGTAATTTCTAAGAGTGGATCCTCAAAGGAAGTTTTTTGCTTCCTGACTCATGCTTGGAGAAACGTGTGCGCCGCTGTGGATCTTTAAGTTCAGAGTTGGAATGGAGCAGAAAGGTCACAGACATCCCTTCTCATATATCAGCCGCGAAAAGATTTCAGAAATGACATCATCATGTGCTTTTTTTCTTCTTGCCACACGACCATTACTGAACATAGACACCAAAGCACACAGAGAGTAGACACGTTTCGTGGACTATCAGCTCTCTCTAATGGTAATCCAGAAGTAATCCATGTGCAAAAGTTCTAGGAATCATGCCAATTTGATACTGGCCTGACTGAGGATAGATCTTCTACACGCAGGGTGAGGGCAGCACTTGTGCTGCGGAGAATACACTTGGACTGCCTATTTGGTCAGTTGTCGGTTGCATTATTAAAGGGTTCATTGGGAACTAGAAGGAAATTAGGTTGCACACCTACTTATCTAGTCTACGGGATTTTTATCTGCTCACATTGCAGTAAAAAGGGGCTCCTAGAAAGCTATTATGACACTTAATAGTCTTGACAATATAATTTCACTCTGTTTTCATTGCTGTTTGTGGCTTGCAGAACACTAACTAACATGGAACGTCTTGCAAAAAGGGTTATTCTTGTCTTAAAGAGAATGGACCCTGTACATTTCTAGGGTCAAGTAAAAATAGACCTTTCTCTCCACAAGCAAGTGACAAAGTGAATAATCCTTATGGAAAAAAGATATAAACATATAACTAAACTTGACGAAGAAATTAACAACACGCAAACGTTTAATAAACATCGAAGTAAAGTTATGTGCAGACCAGCGAAAGAAAGATCTTTTTACCCTAGTTTCCCAGACCTAAAAACAAAATTCTGCTCAAGACATATAAGGAAGGATGATAACAAATCATTATATATATCAACATAATACCGTGAAAGGCCTCCTGCTATCCTTAAACCGTTACAATGGTGATTTATAACACACAGAACTGCCAACTAGTCGCTCCACTTCTAACTGATGAGATCCTGAGCCTCACAAAGTTCGCTCCCGCATGATGTGGGAAAAAGTGTCACGCAAAATGGCAATCCTTCTCCTTGCGATAGCATCAATCATGACCTATTTGCCATACATGCATATATCCATCAGGGAGCATTATTAAATATCAAAACATTTGTCAGCGCAATAACTGAGTATAGAAAAACAGCGCTACGCAAATTGGAGAAGTGCAGATGAACGGAAATGCACATCAAAAAATGCATAAAGCAAGCACTCTTTATAGAAAATTAATTTGCCATAAAATTGGAGGAAAGGGTTTGAATAGGTACTATACACCGAGATTGTATGGTCCAAGACCACAGATACTGCTAAAGCAGTAGATGATTGCTGGGAAAAGGCTATCTTATTTATGATTTCTCCCTGTGCTTTTGCAACAGGCTCCTTTTGTTCTCTTCTTGACCAGAGTACAAAGGCAAATGGCATCCAGAAGCCTTCAAAAAGACTGTCACTGGTGATCGGTATGGCTAACATGTTACCGGCTGTCCTGGGCCTCTCCTGGGAATCTTTGCACTTTTTCCTCACTGTGGTAAGGCACACTCGAAAGATGACTGAATACAGGCTGGTCACTAGATTAACTTGAAATGTCAAGCACTTGAATGGTTGTGGTTTTCAGGGCTGGTTGCAGGGGGTGTTAGAATGCTCTCTGTAGAAACACCAAAATAGGACTTTCTGCAACCTGCCCATTTCCTGGCCCCGGGGCCATTTCAGTGCCATTTAGCTCTGCAAATCAAACTTCTCTTGTTCTAAAATGGGAAAGTGTCAGAGGGAAAGGGAAGCTGCTCAGCGCTTAGTTTTAAAATGGCAAAACGGCAGCAGAATGAACTGAGCAAACAGGGAGATTTCAGAAGAACTCAAAGAAAATCCCAGAATCACAAAATACTTGAGTTGGATAGCACCTTAAGGCTCATTCAGTTCCACCCCTGCCCAGTCTCCCAGGTTGCTCCAAGCTCCATCCAGCCTGGCCTTGGCACTGCCAGGATCCAGTGGGCAGCCAAGCCTCTCTGGGCCCGTGCCAGGGCCTCTCCATCCTCCAGGGAACAATTCCTTCCCAATAGCTCATCTAACTCGTCCTCTGGCACTGTGACCCCATTCCTGTGTCCTGTCCCTCCATCCCTTGTCCCCAGTCGCTCTCCTGGAGCCCCTTTAGGCACGAAGGGGCTCTAAGGCCTCCCTGAGCTTTCTCCAGGCTGCACACCCCCAGCTCTCCAACCTGTTGAAAAATGAATCTCTTACCTAAAATATGCCATAGAGGATAAAGAAATAATCTGGAGGATGGAATTAATCAAAAGTTGTTGCTCTTCCTTTCCTTTATAGTACTGGTAAACTCAACTAAAATAACTAACATATATACAAAGTTTAGACTCATCTGAATGGTCACAAATGGATACTACAGTAAATCTTTGCTGCCTGATCTGAAATCTCTTTTCAGATCCTCCCTAAGTTTGTCCTTCTCTCCTGTGTGAGGCATGGAGTTGAAATTGAATAAGCTATGAGCTAAAGACATATAAATTCAGCTGGAAAAACTTATTTCAAGCAGTCTCACCTAAATATGACAAATGGATGACTGCAACTTTAAAGCTCTGTTTTTACAAACTGATATCACTGAAGAAATGAATTGCAGTTTAAAAAAAAATGAAAGCAGCATGATGATTGTAAATCTGCGAGACTCAGAAGCCTGAACAACTCCTCCAGAATGTTAGGAAACAAAGCAAGCACTAAACGAACTTCTGTGATGTAAGGAAGAGTAACAGTGTCTTTTTAAACTACTATTGTAGACAAAGTGTTAGCTGGAAACTTGCAGACCGTAATTTGGCACATTCCAGCACAAGAGGAGAAATGTGCTCGTTTTCCCTTTCTAAAATAATTATGGCTCCATTTGCTCCTAATTAGTACTTCCACCCAGTATAATTTGTAGGACTTGCATCAAAGTCCTTGTCAGCAGCGCGGCGAGCAGAAAGTGCAGCGACAGAGTCAGAGGGTGTTTAGAAGTGAAGACGCTGCACAGCACCTTATAGACACGCTTGTTACCTTGCTGATTGGAAAAGAAGGGCAAAAAATACATTTTCGCAGAATGGAGGATCCTGGAAAACTCCAGGATCATCGAATGCTCAACCCGGTGACCGTCCCCACTTGTCAAGCAGCTCAGAGCACTGAGTGCCACGCCAGTAGTTCTGGTGAACATCACCAAGGGATGAGGACACTTACTCCTTCCTGGGCAGCCCTTCCAGTGTCTAATCGCCTTTCTGTCACCAAACTCCCGCTGCCCAACCTCAACCTCCCCTGGTTTAGGTTAGGACTATATCCGTTTTCATGCATACAGACGGACCGAGGCAATGAAGAAATCGTAAGGCAATGAGGAAATCGAAACGCAAAGTGCTGCGTTGATAGGGAACGGCGGTCTTTCACCCGGGGGCGGCGGCCCGGTGGTCCGGGGGCCTGCCCGCCCCGAGGCACCCACAGGCCGGCACATGGGCACCGGGCGAGCCTCCCCGCACTCCCCACCCGCTGCCTTCCCGGGGGAAGGGCACAGCCCCAGCGGAGAAGCGGCACCGCCTTCCTTTACCTTCTCCTCATCCGACACCCTCTCGTCCAGATCCGCCATCTTGGCAGCGGTGTGCCCGGCCCCGCGCGGTGCACGCCGGGAGCCCCGAGCAGGGGCCCGAAGCTGCTGCTGCCGCCATCTTAACTGTGGGCAAACACCGCCCGGCCACCGTCACCGCAACGGGTGGGGTCTGCGGTACCGGCTGACAGAGCCGTCCCCTCCCGGACCCTTCGGGAGTCCCGGGCATCGTGTGGGATATGCTCGGGCAAAGCAGCGGTGATGGGCTGCCCACGCAGGCCGAACCCACCCTGGTGTTCCTGCCCTGCCCCGGCGTGCCCTGTAGGCTGCCACAGGCGAGGGCAGCAGACCGGAAGCGTTGCTGCCTCCATGTTAGCTGCGGGCAGACGCTGTGCTGCCTGCGCTTCAAGAAAGGAGGTTTCCCGGACCGGGAACACGGCGGTGGCGGACTGGCCGCGCCCCGGAGCCTCCGGGAATGCCGTTGTGGTGTGGGGAACGATCGGTTAACGCTCCGCTTTAGAGCGGTGATGGGGTCGGCGAACGATCAGTCCGCTCCGGCGGAGCCCCGCCCCTGTGCTCGTCCCGCCCCTGTCCCGGCGTGCCCCGGCGGCGGCGATGGCGGAGGGCAGCGGCACGCGGCAAGCGGCGGCGGTGGGAAGCGGGGAGCGTTCGGGGGCCGCCGTGCCCCCGGAGCGCCGCGCCGTTCCGGGCGCTGGGAGCAGCTGCGGCGGCGGGCTAGCGAACTCCCTGGGCCCGTCGGTGGCCTGGTGGCCGCCGGCTCGGGCTCCTGTACGCCGTGCTGCGGGTTCCGCTGCGGCTCCACGGACGGCCTGGCCGCCGGGAGGGGACACCGGGCGGGTGGGGCCGACAGGGGAGGCGGACCCTGCCTGTGGGGCCGGGCGTGCGGGCTCCCGAGCTGTATCCAGCTATACTGTCGGGAATAGTGTGTCCAGCAGGACCGGGACAGTGATTGTCCCCCTGTGTGACGCGGGTGAGGGGCCCCTGGGGTGCATGTGTCCAGAGAAGGGAACGGATCTGGGGAAGGGCCTGGGGCACCGGGAGCGAGTGAGGGAGCAGCGGGGCTCAGCCTGGAGAAAAAGAGGCTCAGAGGGGACCTTGTGGCTCTGCACAGCTCCCTGACAGGAGGGTGCAGCTGGCGGAGCAGGGGTCGGGCTCTGCTCGGGCTATGCCAGGGGAGGTTCAGGTCGTGTATCAGGGAGTTTCTTCATGGAAAAGGTGGACAGGCATTGGAAAGGGCTGCCGAGGGTGGTGCTGGAGTCTCCCATCCCTGGTGAGACTGGACCTGGCACTCTCTGATCTTGTTGACAAGATGGGGATTGTTCGACAGGGCGGGTCCAAAGGTATGTTTCCAAACCGAATTGAATTTAGATTCTCAAATCTGTCGCCACGCATGTGGCCTACGGGTCTTCGTCCAAGCAACCCACTCTTCTACCTCAGGACATCTCTGGTCTGAGGTTATCACTCTACTCTCAATGGGTTGGGGACACTGGAATAGAGGAGGTGGGACATGGCCCGAGGGCTGGTGACATGGCTGGTCACGTGACTAGTCAGAAAGCGGCTGGAGGACAGCTCGTACAAATGTCTTAAAGCTAGACTGTGGCGCTAGGGCTTTGGTGGACTATTGGCGAGGGCGTTGGAGGAACATTGGGTGAGGACTTGTGCGCGCTACGGCTCGGGGTACATTTGGCTAGAAGGAGTGGCAGGGGTTGGTGGTCATGGCTTGAGTGGCGGCAAGGGGTCCTGGGGACATGGCATGAGAACTGGTGCAATGGTCTGCGAGGACAATGATGGAGAACTGGGCAGGCGTTGGGACTATGCTGTAAGATGCACTCGTGGCACGGTCTGCGGCGCACCCTATTTGGCGTGCAGAGAAACGGGCAATGGATTGGGTGGACTAATTGTTGGCATGATGGATGTTGGCATCGTGGCTGTGGGACCAAACGGTCTGAGGACTGGCAGGAGTTGGGGATCTGTGAGCATTGAAGCGATCTGGCCTAGAGGACAGAATGCACTATGGCTTTGAGGACGGGGGCGAGATGAATTGGGACATGGACCAACCTCAGAGGATGATTGGGCTTGGTACCATGTGTCACTGAGGATACTGTGCGGCAGTGGCCTGGGGACCGATGATGGACTAGGGCTAAGGTATCTTGGGGTATCTTATGGCCCGAGGGTGGGGACATGGCGAGGACTGGCAGCTGGTACATGGCCAGACGCATTCGCGAGGACATGCGGCTCGAGGGACATTGGGAGGACGGGCAGATTGGGGAATGCCCTGGGGACATGGCTGAGGACTGGGCAGGGTTGGGGACATGGCTGAGGAGCTGGGGACAGGGTAGGGAGGACATGGCTGTCCCGACTGGGCAGGGTAATGGGGACATCCGGCCGAGGGACTGTGGCAGGGTTTGGACATGGCCGGGCGGACAATGGCGACAGCGAGGACTGGCGGGTGGACATGGCTGAGGACTGGTGCAGGATTGGGACAGGACCGAGAGGCTGGGGACGATGGCTGAGGACTGGGGCGAGGGTTGGGAGGACATGGCTGAGGGAACGGGCAGCGGCGTTTCGGGGACACATGGCGATACGGGACTGTGGGTACTAGGCTCGCTAAGGCTTCGGGCAGGGTTGGGTGACATGCGTGGACTGGGGCAAGGGTTTGGGGACATGGCTGTATGCGCCACTCGCTTGGCTAGGCCAACCGAGGTCCTGGAAGCAGCGAAGTCACTGCTTTGGTGCTGCTCTGTGCTCCCAGCTGGGGGTCTGTCCGATGGGAGTACTCCCTGTCCCCCTGTGTCCCTGTCCTGTACTGGTGACAGGTACCCAGGCTGGTGTGCAGTTTGAGTCCAAACCATGCTCAGAGGTCCACTAGATGATTGCATTCCCTGCACTGTCAATAGCAGGAGGGGGAGGTCTGTGGAAAACTTAGGTTAGCACTGAATTTAAATTTGCACCAAAACAGCATGATTTTGTCTTAAAGTGAAATAGTATGTTAAATTGGCTTGTTGTGGTCCACAGCCATTGTATTGCTGAAACTGTAAGATGCTTTGTCTAGAAAATGTAGAAATGATTTTTTTTTTTTGATGTGGTATAAAAATTGACTGTCACAGGTGGTTACAAGCAAAATAATATGTGGTGAGGATTCCCCCTAGCAATGTAACATTATAAAGCTAGTAGGCCTGTAGTCTAGTCTATATTTGCATGTTATTCAGCATTCTTTAATAAAAAAGCTATTTCTGTTTTTCAGTTCTACTTGTTAAGTCATTGGTTTTATTTCTCTTAACAGTGACTGTGTTCTTAAGCACTTTGACTCCAAAATTCTACTTTGCCCTTACAGTGACTTCATCTTTTATATCTGGACTCATATTTGTAAGTAGTCTGCTTTCATTTTTGTTTTTTTTTAAAAACTTCAGCACCTCTCAGATGACCTTCTGAGAGGTAAATGGAATGAGTCTCAGACTCTAGAGGGTGCCTTTGTGCTGGGAAGGAGCTTCCCTGGTGTGTTGTAACTACTGCTGTGTGTGTTGTGTGTTGAGACTGTGTGAGTCTGAGAAAATACCCTGTACAGAATCCCAGAATGGTTTATGAGTCTGAGAAAATAACCTGTACAGAATCCCAGAATGGTTTATGAGTCTGAGAAGATAACCTGCACAGAATTCCAGAATGGTTTACCTCCCCTGACACAGCTGCAGCTGCTCCCTTGGGTCATGTCACTGGTCACCAGAGAGATGAGATGGATCAGTGCCTGATCCAGGGCTGACACTTTGGTGTAGTCCTTGAGGGCTTGTTATATGCAGGTATTTGTAATAGCATCAAAAAGAGATGGTAATATTTTTGGCCCAAAATTTCTGAGAAGTGGCCATCATTGCTGTTAACTCAGCCTTGTCTCTTTGTTAGCCTCTCTCTTTGATTAGCAGAACGTCTCAGTTTAATGGGCCCTTTTGTCCTTTATTCTTTTAGATTATTTTTTGAAATGGAAAAAGAATACTTGTGTTGAATGCTGCAAATTTGGTACTACAAGTAGGGATACAGCTTGATCATCCTCACCAGACAAAGAGGATGTGATGTTTTTTGCTTCTCTTCCCAGTTTCCCTACAAAGGCACTACTGAAAGAGTTTATAAGTTACCCTTGTGACCTGAAGAGGGAGGAACGTAAGGTTTGACTAAAATTTTGCTGGTTTTTTCCCAATCTCTTGTGAGTGATCCTGCGTGACAAGACAGGCCAAAGCAGATCATTAGTGTTACTCTGTATGGAAATAAGTGCTGCCCTGATCATTTCCGAGTGATTATACTTAGAGTGAACGCTCTTCCCTCATGTTTGCTGGAAGGGTTTGCTTTTCACCTAAGGAAATGTCTGGTGTTTTTTTTTCTCCTGTGACAGGTGTTTGAGTGGTGGCACTTCCGAAAATATGGCACATCTTTCATTGAGCAGGTTTCTGTGAGCCATTTGAGGCCCCTGATTGGGGGTGCAGAGAACAACCCTCCAGCCCCAGCAGCTTTCTCAGCAGGGGAGAATGAGACCAGCAGGCAGAACATGCCAGGTGATTCCTGATCTTCCCCAGCAGCTTTTCCTGAGCTTCAAGGTGGCTTTTAATGGCTTTGGCTCTGCATTAGTGCTTATAAAGAGTGGACAAAGCCTACATCTTCTGAAATGTTCTGTTCGTAATGGTAAAAATAAACTAAATGATGTATTTTTGCTCAAAACTATTCATTGTTAAAAATATGATTTAGAAAATGTTAAATGTTACACGTTTAGCTAATGTTCCAGTAACATTAGTTAATTACTATTCTAAATATGTGCAAGGTAAATTTGCATTGCATGAGTGTACATGGTGGGGTTTAATCTTCCCACCATGTGCTTTTGTACCCCAGCAGTGTTGGGGAGCAAAAATATTTATGGAATAACAGAAATTAATGATGATTGTATAATAATAAAATTAAAGCAGCTTTTGAAAGCACAACTGCTTTTGCATTAGTGCATTTTAATGTCAAGGTAATATTTCCCATGCTCTTAATTTAAAAAATACTTTTTGGGTTTTTTTTTATTCCCCAGAGTGCAAAGTGTGGCGAAATCCTCTCAATCTTTTCAGAGGGGCAGAGTATAGCAGGTATTAATTATCTTGCTTTCCACTGCATATTTTTAAAATTAATCGGGGCATGCACATGACTTCTTCCCAGAGTTTGCACTGGTAATGTCAGGAGACAGCTGGAGACCTGCGAGATTATAGGGGTGATTGATGCCAATCCTGTGTTTAAAAGGCACCAAGCCAAGCTTTGGCAGTTTCAATGTTAAGAACAAAAATATTACTGTAGCATCAGAGTTTTTTGGGAGTAAAGTAGGGAAAAAACTACATTTAGCGGTTCAGACAGTGATTCTCAGTATAAATTCTCTTTCATTAAACTATACTGAAAGTTTCCTAGTGTTACTTCATGGGAAAAGCTGCTTTCTAGGAAGCCAGTTCCCAAGTTGTTTAGAGCTTTACAGATTACTGAAAAATAGCACTTGAAACTTCATATTAGTAGCTTTGGTCTTTTATTAAAACAGATTTTCTGCACAAGGCGCATCAGATAGCCCCTTGGCATCAGCATTGCTAATTACTAGGAATGCCTCTTACTGAAATTTCTGCTGGTTTAGGTACATGTGGGTGACTGGGAAGGAGCCTCTTACTTACTATGACATGAATTTGTCAGCTCAAGATCATCAGACCTTCTTCACCTGTGATACGGATGCCCTTCGGCCTTCAGATACAGGTAGTGATGTCTGTAAGGGGTGTAAATGTTGAAGAGTGTAAAGTGCGTGTTTCTAGTGAACTTCAAAGGAGTGCAAGTTCGTGAAATTGTAGCCTTTCTCAACTACTAAAGAGGTTTAATACATGTATAGAATCATCCAGTGGTTTGGGTTGGGAGGGACCTTAAAGCCCATCTCGTTCACCTCCTGCCATGGGCAGGGCCACTTTCCACTGGACCAGGTTGCTCCAATCCACCTCCAACCTGGCCTTGACATTTAGCATTTAGTGTTCAGTGAAATTTAGTGAAAAGATGTTTTATCATGTGCGTTCTCTATAACTTTAGTGTTGTCAGGGTCCTGACATTTTTTTTTTATTTCGCACATTTCAAATAATTAACACAATATTGTAAACCTGGGTTATATTCTCAACAGCCAAAATGGGATCTCATTTAAGCCTTAGTGGTGAATAGTGCGGTCTCTGGATTTTTTTCCTTGTGTTCCACATGTTTAGTGCAGAAAATGTTCTTTACCTGGTTATTGTCAGTGTGGGTGTGAATTATTGTCAATTTGTCACATTCCGGAGGTGTTCCTTGTCAGCTGGCTGTGGCATGTTTGATATGAAAGATGTGTTTTTATTTCACAAAAGGGAGTGTATTGTCTCACTTGCTGAGCCAAGACTAATATTTTGTTTCTGAAAGAAAACTCAAATATTTTTCCATGTTATTCTTGCTGGACAGCAGGAGGTTTTATTCCAAAAGAAACATGTATAGATTCTTCAGTTTTCTTATCATCCTTGAGATAGGCCAGATATGGAGCTCCATGAATGTAAGGTTTTGGAATTCCTTCAGAACTGGTTTTTAGTGTGAAAGTTATTAATGCTGCATAGAAAATGGCAGCTGTGAGTGTGTTGTTTTCCTAGAAGTCGGCTTTCAGTCTGTGTTTTCCATTTTTCCCAAATGGAAGCATGCAGGGAGAGGTTTAGAGTCATTGCATTGAAATAATTTTGAATTCAAGTTGTAATTCAAAGGACACTTCTGGATACATTTCACCCTTTTTACTTGTTTCCTGGAACACTTGCTAACAAGCTGATAAATTGTGCATCTTGAATTGGCTTTGCTATGTGATGCCACTCAAACGTGCTTTGTAAATTGAAAAAGAAAATGTTAACCCTTTATGATCTGCCAGTTGCCTAAAAAGGAGCATGGAACAGAACCCCAGAATAGTGTGGGTTGGAAGGGACCTTAAAGCTCATCCAGCTCAACCCACTGCGACACTTTCCACTGTCTCAGGTTACTCCAAGCCCCATCCAGCCTGGTCTTGGACACCTCCAGGGATGGGGCAGCCACAGCTTCTCTGGCCAACGAAATATTTAAGAGCAAAATTCTACCTGGACAAGACACCACTCACTCCATCACTGTTTTCTTTGAAGTTGTTTGAAAGCTTAAATTAAAATTCGTGCAGGTCTATGCAGGAACCGGTGTTTAACAATTGCTCTTGCCAAGCTTTCAACAAGTCTTGGGAAATGTTTCCAAAAATCTGTAGCAATTGAGAAATTGTACATCTGCCTGGTTATGTAAGCTGTTTTTGTGCTCCATGTAGGAGTTCTGAAATGGTCAGTGAGGAATCTTCGTGGTGGTGTTGCTTTCTTAAACTAGATTTGGGGTGGAATGAGCTGTTGCAAGTGTTTGATGCTTGTGGTAGGAACAGGCTGGGATCAAAACACTTGTTTGTTCTTCCTTATGACAATCATGCAGCAAACAGGAATTTTTGGACTGGAAGGGAATGTTAATTAGAGCTGGCTCCAAGCTGCAGTGTTGCCTCCACTGGCTCCCAGGTCTGTCACAGGTGTCCATGGCCCTCAGCAGCTTTTCCATGTTTTTCCTACAGTTATGCAGAAAGCGTGGCGAGAGAGGAACCCGCAAGCCCGGATTAAAGCTGCATATCAAGCCCTAGAGTTGAACAATGAGTAAGTTTGTAAATTCAGTTGCTGTATTTCTAGCGTGAAGAATTAAGTGGAAGGATACTGAGCACACTATCAGTTTCTGTTTCTTCATTAAATTACTCACTTTTAACAAAATTCTGAATAGCTTAAGGGGGACTCCTGGGACTGGAAATTGCACATGGGGCTGTTAGTTGCACTGAAGTATTGAACTGTTCTGTTAAAAACATTTTTGTACTGTTTTCTTTCTTGAATTGTTGTATTAGTGGCAATAACAAATGAGAAATTTGATTCGGGTGTGGAATGGTGTAAATTGAATAGGAGATTATGTATTTCAGAGATGGCATCATGGTAGAACTGTATTTGGAATTCACAGATGTCACTCCTGTAAAGGATTTAAAAGTAGTCTGACAGCACAAACCAAAGAATTTCACGCACTACTGTGATCCACTTTATGTTGTCTCATTATTTTTGTGTAAAATGTTTTCAAACCTCCTGGTTTTGAAAGAGCAAATCAAACACAAGCCTTTCCACACAATCAGAGACCATTTTTACAGTTTCAAGGAAAATAATTTAACTTGCTTTTACAATTTTTTCCATTGTTTTTTCTTTAAATACGAGGAGTGATTTTTTTCTGTGAAATGGAAAAGGTTTCTTTTTTCCTGTCAATCCCCTTTTGAACTCAAGCCAGTATTTTGAAACTTCAATATTGTCAATGCACACATCTTAAATTTAAATGAATCTTGCCCATTTCTAATTCTTTTAACACTAAAAATACTAACCTTCCTCCCTCAAGATTACTAGTCGGTTTTTCTCTTATTTCAGTTGTGCTACTGCCTATGTCCTCCTGGCTGAGGAAGAAGCAACAACGATTGTGGATGCTGAGAAATACTTCAAGCAGGCTCTGAAAGCAGGAGAAATGATTTACAGAAAATCTCAGAACTGCCATTCCCAGAGCCCCCAGCACGAAGCACAGCTAAGTAAGGACTTTGAATCACATTAACTCAGGGGTTTATGTGAGCAGAAATATAAAACTAAAGTTATAATCAGGAGAGCTAAGGATTGAAACTGATAAACTAATACTTTTGTCTTCGTAATCAGGAAGAGACACCAATGTTTTGGTGTATGTGAAAAGGAGACTAGCTATGTGTGCCAGGAAACTTGGAAGAATACGAGAAGCAGTAAAAATGATGAGAGATGTAAGTAAAAGTAAAAAACCCCGTGGTTTAACTGTTGCTTTCAGTCACATTGTCCAAATTGGTGTTTCTAAGTTCTTTCGTAGGTATCATAGTTAATCTAATTGTGTTATTTTCCCATGAGATTTGCACATTGTGATTGGATGGGTCTTCAAGCAGCCTGGTCAGGTAGAAGGTGTCCCTGCCCATGGCAGGAGGTTGGAATGAATTGATCTTTGATTGCTTCCAACCCAAACCATTCCATGATTTTATGAAATGATGCAATTCTCTTCATGCTGCTTCTATGCCAGTTTCTAACACTCTGAAACAACAGGACATTGAAAAATCCTAAATTATTGTGCTGATTTCTTCCAAGTGTTTCAGTGATTCAACTGCAATTCTATATGTAATTTATTTATCTTGACTGATTGGCAGTTGATGAAAGAGTTTCCACTTCTCAGTATGCTGAACATTCATGAAAATCTCCTGGAGGCCCTTCTGGAGTTACAGGCTTATGCAGATGTCCAGGCAGTTTTAGCCAAGTATGATGGTAAGTGATGCTTGTTGGCAAATGTGGGTGTTTTGAATAAAAGTGAAGTGGGCAAGGGATGTCTGTCCAAAGGCAGGAGTCTACCCATGACCTCAGCCAGGTGACCAGATTCCCTTCATCAGTAACTAAGAGGTGCTTTCTGAGTGCAGGTCAAGTTCTCCCTTTGACTGTTGATGTCAAATTTAGGCAAACTTAAGTTGCCTACAAATTACTGTCAATGTTTTTAAATTAGTTCTAATCTGTTACGAAATCTTTGCTTCAATTCGAGGATTATTTTAATTAATCTCTTCTGCATCCCTGGTTATGCCTAAATTCATCAGACTTTTTCAGCCAGCACATAGCCCTGTAGATAATTCATGTAAATAGGCTGGAGAAGGCAGTTCCTTTTTGTCATCCTCCAGGCTTGGTCTCATACTTTTGTAATACTGAGGTTGCTCATGAGAGATTAGCAGTCTTCAAACTTGCTGCTTGCCAGAGATTAGTGGTGTGCATCAAATGGTGTGGTTTGCTTTCACTTTCCATTTTAATTAGTAGGTTTCAGATATTGTGTAAGTCTAAATAAAGGTTAATAAAATATGTACTTATTTTTGATTGCCCTCAGTTTTGCCACCTAGACAATGCCCACTTCATGAGTGTTAAAAGGCTGCTGTCAAAGCAGGGCCTTAAATCACCTTTGGAATGGAGGGACATAGCAGCAGTATTTTATAGCAGTTATTCCCAGAAGTTGTTGAGTTCTCTATGTCAATTCTTGATTGCCTCAGGGAATCAAAAGCATGATAATTTTCCCCAAATCCTGTGCTGCTTGCGTGTGGCCACAGCCTAGCACCCTCTATTCCTTGATTCTTTTCTGGGTGAATATCTCCTGATTTAGGAAAATCGTTTATACCTTTCCCAGTGCTTGTTTCTGTTAACACCAGAAATTGTGTCACTTTCGTAAGAAAGGCTTGCTGATTTTTTATCTGAGCATCTGGAAAAATGAGTATAAGCTTCAAACTCTCTGCAGCACCCCTGTGTTTTGCTTGACACGACAGCCAGACTTGTAGTAAGTGATGGACAAGCCCAGGATGGGATTTACAAAAAAAGCAAGAACCATCTGACTATACACAACATGGTACTTGGGAATTAAATCCCAGACTGTCTGCTTTTAAAGTAAACTTGCACTGTGGAGTGCTAACCTTCTCATCTGTAATTGTCAGCTCAAACTTGGCTTCAGATTTTCTAAAAAGCTACAACTAAAAGAATTTTCCCCCATGGAGCTGCAGAAAAACAGAAACGACATTTTTGTTCAAATTTGTCTACCTGCCTGTTTTGTAATTTTTTGTGGTCAGCTTCTGGTCAATATGTCAGTGTCGTATGAAACTGTGTTATTATACAGTTGCAAAATTAAGTAAAGTTTAGAAGCTTACTTCAGATCTTTGTGGGTTAATACAGAAAATCTATTCTGTTTTTAAGTGTGTTTATACACGAATTTCTCTTTGGCCTCAGGTTCAATGTGTTGGTACAATTGGAAACAAAAAATTACTCTCTACCACCTAAACACAACTCTGAGTTTTCAATCTGAGACTGATTGGTGACTGTGTAAAGAAATTCAGAGTTTCTAATTGCAGCTGAAATGTGCCAGATGTTACATTCATTGTCTCCCATACCCAAGGAAAAACCTTTAACTCAGAGGATGTGGGTTAAAAATGTTTGTATTGACATAGAATCTTACAGCTTAATTATTTTATCACAGATATCAGTCTTCCCAAATCAGCAGCAATATGTTACACAGCAGCCCTGCTAAAAGCCAGAGCTGTTTCAGAAAGGTAAGCAAGGACGTGTGAAAACAACTGTTTGTTGCTACCCTTGTGTTCTGATGTAAAATATTAAGGAAAAAGGTCTAAATCATTTCTGTTTTAGTATTATTTGTAATCTGTAAAGAAATCTTTGCTCCAATTCAAGGATTATTTTAATTTTTTAGTCTTTTTTACTTTCCTGGTTATGCCTAAATATGTAGCAGTTACATTTCTAAGAGCAAGTTGTGTGTATTTATATAGACACATATATCTGTGTGTATAAGTAAACACAATTTAAAATTCCTTTTAAACATCCAAAAAGTTAATATGGTTGAGGATGTTTTTCAAGAGCCCATGTATTGACCAAGTGCTTTTGTATAAATGGTGTTTTCAGCTTTGTGTTTTGGGTTGTGTGCAGGATATTTGTAGTCGTTGATGCTGTGTTTCACTCTGGTCTGAGCCCAGCTCCACCTCCCAGCAGGTGATGCTGTGTCAGAGAGCTGAACTCACCTGACATGATTGACATGAATTTCAAACATACTTCATATGGGCGTGAATAACAGTCAAGATACCTAACTTAACTTTTTTCTTCTATAAGGGTTTGTTTATCTTTCTTGATAAATCAGCCAATTTTTAATGAACTCCAAACTCACAATGCAAATAAACACCTGGTTAGCGTTTATTATTTATTACTTTTATTCAATGTGGGGTTTTCCCTTCAGGTTCTCCCCAGAAACTGCCTCCAAAAGAGGGCTTAGTGCAGCAGAAATTAATGCTGTGGAAGCAATTCACAGAGCTGTGGAATTTAACCCTCATGTTCCAAAGGTAAGAGTATTTTATTTCCTATTGGACCACTTCTACTGTATTCTGGAAAATACCATGTTACAATATAATTTTGTTGTTGGAACCTTTCTAGCCCCATGTTTTCTTGAATTTGGTTATAACTCCAGCCATGGAGTTGTTAAAAACATTAATATTTATATCATAAATATTTTGTGGCCAGATTTTTTTTAATAATAGCTGATGTTCAAACAGGGTTTTTTTTACAAAGCTTTGAACTTGGAATTTCCTAACTCGTTGAAAAATGTTGTAAGGTATTACTAAAGGCCCTTTACACTCAATAAGGGTAGACATTAATAAATATAAATGCAGATATTTAAAGTTGTAGAATAATCACAGAATAGTTTGTGTTGGAAGGGACCTTAAGAATATTTCATTACAACCTTCTGCCTCCAAGTCTCTGAAGCCAAATTAAGTTCTCCAAACAATAATCACTCTAGTATTCCAAACCTCTTTATTCTGCTGTGCTTCCAACCACGGCTCCATGGTTATTGAAATATCTACAGTCACTTGTTTACACGTGGATGAAGAAAATAAGGTTAAGAGTCTGTATCACCACAGGCTGCAATTTAATGTCTGGCATCAAAATATGGACTCCACAGAGCGTTGGGTGAAAATAAAACCTTGCGTCACTTTTTAGTGTCCTAGTGATGCTTTCAGAATGAAACCTTGCATGCAGGAGGTTGGCTCTCTGCAGGGTCTAATCCTCTGCAAATGATGCTGGAGTCCCAGTGGCTGCTGCTGGGAAGGCTGGAATGATCCGGCTGCTCCATTCTGTCTGCCTGTCCAATCCAATAGAATGTGCACTGAGAAAGCTAATTGCTGCTTGTTTGCATGACTGATCAAGAGCATAGCAAGTTCATTTCAGACAGTCTCAGACAGATTTTTCTTTAGCCTCTGTCTTTAGGGGCAGAAGCTTATAATGCATTATCATTATCTAAAAGTTCTTTTGTTTTGTGTGTCGGGCAGTTGTTTCTGGAGCCTCGTACACCTTTGTAGAGACGTTGGAGATCATTTCAAACATGCTGTTGTTAAAAAACGGTCTGAAGTTCTGCAGACAAATGCAGAAACTCATTCCAGGTTTCAGTAATTTGATTTTCTCTTCTAATTGTACATCTATCCATTCTTCATGGGGTTTTTATTGCACTATTGCTTTGAGGCACCAGTTGAATAGATGATAGAGCCAAATTTTACTGATGCAGGCTGTTTAGAACTCTGAAATGTTTCTGGTCAAAGCAAACAAGTGAACAAGGGCAGAGAAGTGAAGCAGCTTTCTCAAGGGATCACAGAGGAGGAAGAAAATCTGATTTTTAATTTCCTCTTTGTTCTGTCCCATAGACTAAAAACAAATGAGTATGTAAAGTAGAAATCCCTTTGTTCACACCTCTGATGAAAAGTGGTTGTCTTTGCACGTAACATCATTTTGCATAAGGAAAATAAAATGAGGTTTGTTTCTCTTTGTTCTGCTTTTACAAAGCTAGAGTTTGTTTGGGAAGTCAGAACCAGCTGGAAAACTGGTCCTCTTAAGCCATTCAAAATTAGAAATCTGTAACTGCATTTTGGTATTGTATGAAACAATCTTTTGCAGTCATCTGAATATCTTAGAGATTTTTATTCTGTATAAAGGCTTCAAAACCTAAGATGCTTTCAGTACTGACACCTTGCCTGTTTTATGCTTAAACACGGACATGTAAACCTGGCAGACTGTGAAATTTTTCTGTTTGTGTGGTAATGTGGCCTCAGAGAGAGCCAAAGCCTGGAATTGAGCATTGGTGTGTTGTGGCAATACTTGGAGTGGGGCTTCACCACCACTGCTGGGTTTATATTCCCAGTTAACAGAATGGAAAAATGGGCACTGTGGAGAGCATGAGGAGTTGGGTCAGGGGTCAGATATTTGAGACCATTTTCCCACAGCAACCCTGTATGAGTGGTCCTTTACTGTGTTAAAAAAAAAAAAAATTAAAAAATTGAAGAGGATTAGAGGGGATTAGCAAGAATATTACTCTCCAGAGTGCAGGCCCAAGGCACTGAGAGAGGAACCTAGCCAGGCAGCAAATGTGCTTTATTTGGCTGGGGCACAACCCCTCCTACATTCCTTGAAGAGTCTGAATGGGAAAAGTTAAGTCCTCAAACTGGATTAGTAAATAATCTCATAGTTTGTGGCATCTGCTGAAATAAATCAGTGAGTTAGCTGCATTCTTACACTTTGGGGGACACTCCAAGGAATTGCCAGCTACATTGATCAAAGATGCGGATTAACTTTGGCTGTTATTGAATGAGACATTACATGATAGAACAGCTCACAGGTAAATACTAGAGCTGAAACTGTCTTTTTTTGCTTGTAAAAAGTACTCATCTGTTTTTAAAAGCTAACTTCAAATGAATACCTGACTTTTTTAATGTACCATAAGAAAACGTACGTTAAAAATATTGCATGTTCTGTGTTGCAAAGGAAATGGGAAATGATTAATCCTTGTGTTCTTTGACCCTTCTGAGCATCAGGTTTTCTGCTGATTGAGGGAGAAGGTTGAAATTGAAAGAATCTGAAATCAAATATACTTTGTGGTAGCCCAGTAAGACCACATTAAAAGAAGGTTTCCCGGGGTTTGGTTTATTGTTCTTCCTTTGGTTAACTCACTGACACTTTCAGGTTTACTGCTTATACTTTAGAACTAACAAGTCCTCAGCCATCTGCATTGAAACTTTCAAAGATGAAACAATGAGCAAAAATACCATTGGTTTGGGGCTTTTTATCAGCCTAAATTTGTCCCTCATTGGTGCTGCACCTGCAGCATTATACATAACATCTGTTCCGCAAGAATGTATTTTTATTTTGTCTTACTGAAGCTGTGTTTTTCTTGATTTTTTTTGTGTGTGTGTGTGTGTGTGTAAGCCTAATTTAAGAGTCATATATGCAGGAGTGTGTTTTGCTGCTTTTCATTTCTCATGTGAGTGCAGCCTGGTTGCTGTGTGGCACAAACTGCCCCTGTCTGTGCTCAGTTAGGCCTCAAATGATCATTTATGTTTGACAGTTAAAGCTTTTGGAATATTCCATGTAACCATGCGTGGTTTCCATTTTACTTTTCAGTATTTACTAGAAATGAAAAGCCTGGTGCTGCCTCCAGAGCACATTCTGAAGCGAGGGGACAGTGAGGCAGTAGCCTATGCCTTTTTTCACCTCCAGCACTGGAAGAGGATAGAAGGGGCTCTAAATCTGCTGCACTGCACATGGGAAGGCAGTAAGTATCTCCTTTTCTTTTTTTCTGTACAGTAGATGAGTCTCTCTGCCTTTACTCCCCTCAAACACGATTGATTCTCTTTATGAGAAGCTGCTCACCTGGTTAGGTACAGATTTAATGTCACTCACCCTTTTTGCAGCATTTAGGATGATCCCATACCCGTTAGAGAAAGGACATCTTTTCTATCCCTACCCAAGCTGCACAGAAACAGCAGACAGAGAGCTGTTGCCAAGTAAGTGGTTTCTAAGCAGTAATGATAATAAAACACAGGCTAAGGACATGTTCAGTTTGTGGTATTCTGTATTTACCTTACTGTGATTTTTTTAGTTTGAGCTTCCTGTGAAGGGGATTCAGCTATTTGTTGATGTCCCTCCCAAAAGATCCTGAAGCACTTGACATGTGTGTGTGTGTGTGTGGTAAATGTCAGCTTGATGCTGTAATAGCCCAAGTCCTTCAGAGATGAAATCTGTGTGTGGTACATTCACACTGAGTCTGGCCTACTTTGAGAGCAACAAAATGGACCATGTTTTAAAAATTGCTTTTAAAAGAATTGATGCAGTTGACTGCTATAGCAAGGAATCAGTCCATGCTTCCAGACCTGAATTGCACTGGGTATCCAGTAAAACCTGTCTGTAATCTTAGAGAGAATCTTTGATTAATCTGTAGCTTCATAGAACGGGTATTGCTTTCTGTCATTAATTCATTGGTCCGTATTTGTCTGCTGGCTACCTCCTGAAACATTTTATCCATGGATTTCTATGGATTTATACTAACATTCCATACTGAAAAGTAAGTCTTACCCAGCTGCCTTTGCTTCAAGATTACTTTATGCAATTATGAGCTTACATGGTTTTTTTCCTTTGGGCAAGACAAATAAACTAAATCATTACTACCTGCTCTCATCATATTTGGGAAAGCAGCATTAATTTAGATTAAAATTGAGCTGTTAATTATACATCTTAATTGAATTCCTTTGGGGCTGATGGTCTATATTGTGAAGAAACACAATTCTGCTGGGACTGGAAAGGGCTACTGCAAAAGCACCAGCAGCCCCACAGAGACCACAGCTGTGGAGAGGAAAACGGCAGAGACGTGTTTCTATTTAAAAGCCCGAAGTTATATTTAAAATGTGTAATTTAAATTTGCCCCCAGACTGCTTTAAATTACTCATTTCTCACTTATGCAGGATATTGCACAAGGAATTCCTTGGTTAGCAGCTAACCCTAAATTGTAGGCTTCCCAGCATAATTAAACACCAACACATGCAGATATTTCAACACAATCACTCACGCATTCCTGTTATGTTTTAAATATAAAACTACCCATAAATAAAGTCATCTTAACACTTTTATTGCAGTACTTCCTTAAGATATCTTGACACTTAATTTTTTAAAATTTATCTATTTAAAGTAATGTTGACCAAATCAATGATTGAAAACACTTGGATTGGTTGGATGAGTGATTCTTCTCAAATGTCTGTGAGCATATACAATTTGCTTTAGTTGTCCTTACCTATTTTGGATTTGGTTTTAATTTCCCAGTGTAGGAAAAGCTACTGCAAAAAGAATTAATTCCTATTTTTTAAACACTTTCCTAAGTTACATTGCTCCATGTTTTAGAAATGAAGTGAGTTTCTATATAGTATGAATCTCTGGGTAACGTTAACATCTCATGCATGTTAGACATGGATCTCCAAATATTCTACTTAATTGTTCTCCAAAATGATATCGTTACAAGCAAAGCAAACTCTGAGCACTTTGCCGTTAATGAGGTGCAAGAGCATAAGACACTTTTGCTCAGTTTATTCTTCTGATGGTGCTTTAATGTACCAGCTTTCAGAAACAGTCACCAGGAGGGTAAAGTATCTTTTTCTACCACTTCAGTTTGAAAGAGAATACAGTTATATTTTCTCATTTTACAAAAAATCCACTTAAAATTTTAGGGTTTTGTTAGATTTTAAAAACAGCTCATCAAGAAAGGCAGGCCTCTTGTAATTACTTATGTCTATAGAAAATATTATTTTCTTAATTTAAAAATCTTTTCAAATAATTGGATAGAAATCGAAGCTGCAGGTATCCAGAGCCAGTAAGTAATTGCAATTCACCAAACAGGTCCTAGCGAGTGACCAGTAGTAGTGTTTTGAGTGCTGAAAGTTCCACATGCCACCCTTGGCCTGGCTAATCACCTGCTTTGGATTTTGTTACCAGAGATTGGAAATTGCAAGGAGCTGCTATGTACAGAATTTATAACCCAGCCCTGGTGCTGTTTTCTTTGAGGTCTGCTCTGTCAGCTGCTCTGAACAAATTTACTGTAGTCTACAACCACAAAAGTTCAACCAGTACTGGGAAATGCATGTGTATGTAGCATGCTTGGTTGTTTTGTAGCTGTCAGCTTCTTACAGGCTGGGAGATGTGCTGTTCTTCTCAGGTAACAGGATTAGAGCTCCAGAGGGTTGGAAACACCTCAACTGTTTTGATTGGTTTGGGCAATTTTGACAGCTCGTGAGCTTTACAGGTGTTCCCTCTGTCCTGTTAAAAGAGTGAGTACCAAAAACTGAACCTGATGAAATGCTTTAAAAATAAAGCCCATGCAAGTGAAAAAGAAGTCTGGGAAGAGAATATTAATGACAAAAACAAATATATAATAACTATTAATAATGAAGACAAGCATGTAATGAAGGGGAAAAATTTTTAACAAGTTAGAGTACTGTTACCTAAGATATGCTGCACAAGTCTTCAGTCCACACTTACTCCTTCTGAAAGTCCAGAACCGAGTTACAAGACTATAAATAATTCAGAAAGGAGTCCTTGATTATCAAATGTCAACATTCTTCATTTTTTCCTTTCAGCTTTTCATGAAGTCTCTGTTTACCCCCAGAAGGAACTTCCCTTTTTCATCCATTTCACAGCAGGCCTGTGTTCCTTTTCAGCCATGCTGGCCCTTCTTACCCACCAGTTCCCTGAACTGATGGTCATTTTTGCAAAAGCTGTAAGTACTGTCTCTGTCATGGAGCTTACTTAGGTATATCTCGTGAGATTTTGGGGAATTTTGAGGTCCAGGGTGAATTAGCCCCTAGCCAATCTCATGCTTGTGGGGCTTGAGTTATTTTACCTTCTTTTGGAACAACCTTGGTGGTGACAAACACATGTTGAAATTTGGGCAAAATGTCTATTCTGACAAGAAGATGAACTGTTACTGTAATATACTGTGGCTTTAATTTGCCCTGTTACACTGAGAGAGCAGCATTTCAGCACCAGGGAAATTTTGCCACAGAGCACTGTGTTGAGTATGGGTTTTATCTGCGTGGAAGTGGACAACAGCAATGGGAGAGCCTCAAAAATAAATTTGTTGACTGGAGAGTTTGAGAAGTGAGTAAGAGGCAGTCTGGACTGCAGGAAAACAGGTCTCTGTGAGCATTAGAAACTGTCAGCATGATGTAAATGGGACAGATTAGGACAGGTCTAAGAACTGGTGACATCAAACCAGGCTCAGGAGCGAGTTCAGCTGTCACCTCTCAGGAGCTCAGCCAGAGGCTTTTTATCTCATCTGGTTTCAGTTACTAGATGGACAATATGTTCAGTGACTTCTGTCATTTGAGTACCTGTTCAAGGATAGAAGTTGGACTTACTGGTAATAATCTGTGATGCTTAAAATGTATCTTAACTATGTCAGTTGTTGAGCCTGTATCTTAAATACGTCATATCATAAATGCGTATCTTAAATGAGGTGTATATAAGTATGTCTGTTCCTGTGGGTGCCTTCTGTGCCTTTTTGCCTCTCTGCCCTGCTGTTTTTAGACTTTTTTCCCTTGCTTATTTGTTAACATCTGCTGGCTGTATCCCTGTTGTCTTTGCCTGGACTCTGGAAGCTGAGGAACAAAGTACCTGGGCAGCTTCTCAAACTACTCAAGGCAGTAGATTTGGCCTTTATTGAACTGTGGATCTCGTGCAGTAAAGCAGAGTAGCAAATAAAGACCTGTGAACTCTTAAGTGAATAATTTATTCTGGCTTTGCTAGTCAAAATAGAGGCTAAAAGGCATTTGCTTTCTGGCTGGTTTATTGCAACAGGTAATGGAGACCCAGGAGGAAAGCCCTTTTTTTATTTTTAAAGAATACTTTGTTCCTAAGAGTGTTGGCTTTGCTAGTGAGCCCAGTCTAGTGTCCAAGTCATGCAGGTCTGAGAGGGGGCCTCATTTCCACACAGTTGTGTTGATCTTTATGGTGGAAAATGTCATTGGACATACCAGTGACAAATTTCAGTGCTGCTCATAATTGGCTGGGTTCGTAGTAACTAGGGGCTGACTATCTGCTTGATTAATTCTGTAAGGGCTACATGAGCAAAGTTGTATGATTTCCAAAGAGATACAAGGTCAAATGTTACGCTAACAAAGAACTGCTCGGTGAAGTTCTCCCTACTGGGTTTCTTGAACCAAAAAAAGAAAAAACCTTGTACAATTGAGTTGGCTTTGCAGTTGTGATGTCCAGTGACATGTCCAAGTGTGGGGGAAAAAACTCCCAGGGTTTGGTCATTTGTCAGTGTGTTTATTTTGTTTATTTTCTTTAGGAAAAGATGGATAGTATCTGTTCAGCTGAAAAAATGATCAAGAAGAGTGTGCATAGCCACAGCATTCCCCCAGCCAAGTCACAGTGGTATCAGGCACACACAAAGGGGTTCTTGACACTCTCTGTAACAGTTTAATACTGGCAAAAATTGAAATTGTGTACTGGGATCATCAGGCAAGAAGGGAATTCTGTATTAATCTCTTGAGATTGTCAGCTGAGAAGAAAATACCAACTTCCAGTATCCTGCCATTTTAGCTAGAATTAATGTTGACTCTCAATCATACTCGAATGAGGAAAATTGTTCCATATTTTACCTATTAAGTGATTGTAGTCATGATCCCATTCCTGATGTTTTTCAAGGGATTCAGAAAACTTGTAAGAAGAATGACACTCAACATCAAAGTAACATTTGTGATTTTAATGCCCGAAACAGGGGTTTTGCAACTAAATGATTTTTAAAGTCCCTTCCAACCCAAACGATTTTATGATTTATTATTCCATGTTTCAGTTAATAGATTGCTTGAATATTTCAACTATAGATAATGCTGTGATGGCTGTTAACACTTTATACATTCTCTCTTGTTCTGGAGGTCGATTGGAGTAGCATCTAGTTGAATTTTCATACCAAAAATGGAATATTATCTATTATCTTATCTCTATTTAATGATACCAGCCTTTCTACTCAACCATACTGCAATAAAGCAATTATTATTTGCTATACTCAGTATCGTATCTTTAAGTAATTCCAGTGCTTTAAGCTTTTAAATTTTTTTTTTCCTATGCATTTCATTGCTTCAAGTATTTTTCATCTTACTGTGCTTCACCTTATTCAATACAGTAATTTGAGATAATAAAGTTCTAGCTGGTATATCTGGAGTGCTTTGTCCTTAGATAAAAGCAATGCAAAATGTATTTCCAACAAATTCTTGAATTTCCAAGAAACCTAGAACATAGTTTTAGGAATGGCAGTTGGAAAGTATTGTGTATATGGAATTTTTCACTGTAAATCTCCAAGGAGTGACCCCTTAGATTACATTTCAGTTACTTCTTAATCAAACTGTTTTTCCAGCAGTTGAGTCCACAGCGAGCTGAATGCCTCGGAAGGGATTTAAGAAGTTGAATACCTTTCTATTGACTTGAAAAGTCTGAGTTTACATATTTTCATTTGTTAGTGCTTGAGTTTGTTTCCTCCATAATAAATCACTGGATAAACCTTGGCAAATGGCTAAAAATATTCCAAGTGGCCAAAACTCACAAGGAAGCATTTGCTGTTTCCAATGTATACAGTGTGATAGAGCATCAGAGGGGCCGGAGCGCTGGCACGGCTGCTGGAGCAGGATCTGCTCTGCCCCTACTCCATCTTGGGAACTGGTGCCACGGGGATTTGGGGGGGCTCTGCAGCTCCCGGGGTTTGCAGGTGTTGGGCACTGCTCTTGGCAGAATGGTTGAGCATTTACTGAGCAGTCAGAGCCCAGGAAGGTGCCCTGAGAAGCTGTGGCTGCTCCATCCCTGCAAGTGTCCAAGGCCAAGTTGGATGGGGCTTGGAGCAACCTGGGACAGTGGAAAGTATCCCTGCCCATGGTAGGGTGTTGAAATTAGAGCATCTTTATGGTTCTTTCCAACCCAAACTATTCTGTGATTCCACAATAACTGTGAGTTGGTGCTGGTGAGAACAGTGGAACAGGCAGCGGTAGAGGATCCAGCACCAATGCAGGTGCTCCCTGGACCTTGCTGTTTGTTTCATCCAGATTTCTCATACCACTATTATTAAAGTACTAAAAAACCACTGTGCAGCAGTGTTTCTGCTATATCCTACTGAAAACAACTTTCTTTTTCAGGGAATTGGACAAAATTTTAAGCCAGTCCCTGTTCCAAAGTGGTTTAAATGGATCGCTTGATATTTTCACAACAAAGAAAGAAGTCATGGGACTTAAATTAAAAATTGGCTAATTTTTCTGATTGCGAGATTAGGAGAAAACATTTCTCATTCCGGCTGTCTCTAGCTCCCTGTTGGAAGATCCCTTGCCATTTTGTCCATGGCAGCCATGTAGGGACAGAAATTAGGACAAAGCAGTGCCGTGTCTGGCACATCCTGCTTTGTGTGACACTCTGCTTTACTTTCAGAACAAATCCCCCTACCACTTTCCCCAAAGCTCATTAAGTGAGACTGGAGAATTAACTTTTTAGCCAGCTGCTGAACTTTTCATATTTATAAACACTTGAGTCTTTTGCTTATCTAAGAGAAAATGTGTATAGTTTGGAGATGTGCACTTCCCTGCCAATGTGTAATGAGTGGTTCTACACTTGGTAGGAAAAAAAAGCCTGAAGTTTCCTGTCAGAGCTGAGTGTCGATGCCAAGGGCAAAGGTTTCTTGCCTTGCTAATCTACATCTTAACTCATGCACTTAATGTGAAGGTGCCACATGCAAACAGGCAGGGAAGGAGCCCACTGCAAGGAAAAGCTCCTACACTGCTGTGAATGTTATGTTTTAAAAGCCTTTTTAATGTAATATTTGAGGTTATGATAGAAGCCAGGAGGGCCAAAGTAAAACCTTCAAAGTAAATGAATCCTGTTGTTGCTGCCTCATGAAATGTGGGTTTGCACAAGGATAACCCGAGTGCCAGTGGAATACTTGGGGGATGGTTGAGAAGGTGCAGGGGAATTTGTATGATTTCTTTTAGCCTAATCTTACTTCTGGAACTATTATATGGCACCTAGAAGATGGATCCTGTCTGGAAGCACAGATTGGTCGTGGTGGATGGGCTGTTCAGTTTGAATCGTGACCTGTAAATAATCTATGCCTGAATATTGAAAAAATGAGGTGATCTTTAAGGTCTCTTCAAATCTAAATCATTCTGTGATTCTCTGAGAATCAAGTGTCCTCCTGTGCACAGTGTGTTTAGCCCTGAAGGCACAATGCTGAAGAAGTCCAGCATGCAGGAATTCCATGGTAACCCTTGTGCTTTTGCCCAGGTGCTGCGGGTGCTGTGGCCGGTGAGTGCTCCCAGCGTTCTGGCCTCCAGCTGAATGGACTGCACCACAGGTAGTGGACAACACTGGCATTGGGGCTTCCAGAGGGTTTTTCTTCTTTCGTGTATCTTCATTAATATCTGCTGTTTACAACGAGGCTATTTCATGTCATCAGCAATGAAGGGATTGGAGTTCTGTTGCTTTGAGGGAAAGACAAAGGGTGGTTTTTGTTCATACCTTTGAGTTTTTAGAAGAAAGTTGGTTTGGAAACTGAGCTGATTTATTTTTGTGTTTTGTTGCTTCCAGTGTTTTGGGACTCTCACCCTTCAGCTTCACTGTGGAACACATTGAGGTCCTGCTGCTGTCCAGCCCCTGGCATCTGCTAACTCCAGTGTGACTGGAGTGTGTTTTCCATGATAGTTTGATTTTATTCTCATGAGCCTCACTTGGTGGTTGGCTGACACCCAGTTGTGGGGGCCAAGGAAGAAATCTGGGCTTTTCAAACTGATATCCTTGACAGGCTTCCATGTTGATGGCGCTTAACATACGAATTTCTTCTTTGGCCTTAATCTGTAATCATCTAAGAAAATAGTTTTGTTGAGCAATAGTTTATTGCTCTCTAAATCACTTGGACAACTGGAAGCTCATACTTCCTCTGTAAAAAAGTAGAGTACACAAACTGAGCAGGTGTTCGGAGTATTGATACTTCCTTCTCAGCTGCAGATGCAGTAGATACTTGGCTTAGATTTAATTTTATAAGCCTTTTTCAAAATATTTGTTAACCGCAAAGTATGGTTCTGCTTTCTTTATTAAAAGGTTGCTACTTAACACATTGAATTTGTTGACTTTATAAGCGTCTGTTTAATATAGATTATGATGTGCAAACAAAGATTTGTTTCTTCTCTAATGAGCTCTTATTACTCAAGGAGATGGTAAACTCCTCTACTTCATGTTACTTCTTTAGATTTAATTATGCATCTTTTATTCTTCAAGACAAAGCATTTTAAAAGACAGGGTGGCTTCTGAAACTGCCAAAAGTGTTGTGATATCTGCTTGGGAGTCTTTATTGGGAGACCTGAACTTTCAAGTGTTAGTCCAAAGTGGTGTCACTGTTGATATGAAGACTTGAAGAGAATGGAGATGTGGAAAACTCTTCAAAGTAATTGCTTCATATACAGACCAGCCTTGAGGGTTTGTTTACTGCAGAGGTGAAAAGATGGCTGTGGCAGCCAAGTGATTTGAGGTAATTGTGTTCCATTTTCACTCTCCCATTAGAGCAAAAGTCTTTTTCCCACCCAGGTCTGCTGCTCGGCATCGGGGAAACAGAGTCATGTCAGCCCAGGCTTTTAGAAGGGGAGGTGATAAAAACAGCACAGGCCTGTGGGTGAAAGCTGATTGTAAACAATGAAAACCCATCATCTTCTATTTTGCAAACAAACAGGTATACTTATATCAAAGAACTGGGAAGGTTTTACACATTTGATCTCCACTATCTTGTAATGTTTGTGACATTGATGGCTTCTTTCAAAGGTGGTGTAAATTGTTCCAGTTTTTGAATCCTGGATGGAAGAAGCTTGCTGTAGCCTCCTGTATTCTCTGAAACCATCCCTAAGTCAACAACTACAAGTCATTTGAATTGACTTAAAATACCTCTTGATACCTCTTGAATCATTTAGTTGCAAGAAGACCAAGAATTAATTATTTTTCTTTTTCCTTATTTTCAAATCCTTCTTTACCAAGTTTTATGAAGCAGAGATTCACCTCTGCATCTCATGTGAGTGTAGTTTATTTGTAACTCTGAGAGGAAACATGCTTGTTTAGGTAGAAATGCCATTGTTTGCTCCTCACTGTGTATTTCTATTGACTGGACTTTAGTCCAAGTTAAATACTTGAATTCAGCAAGGAGTCAAAAGGGAAACCCTACAGAAAGGTACTACTGGTGGTTTTACAGTTACCTAACTACTAGAAGGTAATTTTCAGTTGAATTTTTGTCACTGGGACTGTCTCACTTTGGAATCATTGTGGTGATTAATAGGCCTGTTGTGTTCATGTGATTTCACTTCTTGCTCTTCAGGGGCCCGTAAGGTAACCAGCCTAATGCTTTTTAAAGTTGAACCTTTTCCAGCAGTTGTGTGGGGTTATAAATGAAGCTCTGCCTCCCATGTATCATCCCAAGAGCTGCTTTCTCTCACTGTCCTCCCCTGACATAACAGTAACAGAAAGGGGATGGGCTTGTTCTGAAAGGAGAGCTGGCAGCAGGCTGTGTAATGAAAATCTTCCTGTCTCTAGAAGTGCCAGCAATTCCTAAGGAGTGCTCTGTGTAATTTCTGATCAAGATTGTCCATGCTTTTTACAAGTGTTCCTTTGCTGCTTAGGAGCAGGTACTTACACCTGACCCATACCACAGTAATACCATATCAATTGTGTTGTGTATGTGTGTATATATATATATAAAAAAATCAATTAGAGCAGATAAATATTGATGTAATTTCCTTGAAACAAGAACTGTGGTGACTTTATAGCCATTGGGATGGCGAAAGCTTTCCCACAAGGCTTTATGTGGCATTTAACAGACTCCTCAAATTTTCAGTTCATTCAGAGCAGCCAGTTGAAGTCAAATCTTGGAGATTAACTTTTACTTCTCTACCTGAATCTGTGTGTTTGTGAATCAGTGTATTTATAGGCTCTTTGATCATTTAGGCAGGGTTTGAGTTTGGGGTGGGTTTGGTTTATTGGGTAGGTTTTGGTGCTCGTGGTGTCTCACCATATCACAACAGGTTAGTTTTGATCAGGATGTCCAGAAAGAGGATGTAGCTGTGTTTCTTCCTGCCAACCTCTGACTTCTCAAGAAGTATTTTCCAAAAAGGACAGGAAGGGTAGAAAGGGAGAAGTTTGCCACACTAAAACTATTGTTTGTCAAACAATTAAGCAACTGATTCTTTTGTTCATTTGCCCTGTTTTTCCACTGATTTTAATGAAAAGTGTCTAAAGATCCATGTGAATCTGTTTATTGCATGTGCATCTGGAAGGACACAAATGTGATTTAACTCATTACTAGAACAGCTTCCTGTTGTTGTCTGACATGAGGTGTTTGGAAGTTGATGTTTATGTGCTATTGGCTGTTTGATTTCATGGAGCCACAGAGGTAGGAGCATTTCAGGAGCATACCCATGATGGTGCAGTGGGTGCTAGAGCAAAACTTCCCACTGGCTATTGGCACTGTTAGAATAATCAAACCCTTCCAGCAGAGGCAGCTTAGACTGGTATTTCAGGGTAACAGAGTCTGTTCATGGCAACCTTAGTTCATGTGTGCTAGAAACCACATCAGTTTTCTGGGGAATGATCTGTGGCAGATATTTACCAGGCTCGGAGCCCTTGATTTTGGAAATTTGGGATACATGCGTGTGTTAGTAGCTTTTATGCATACATGTGGCAAAAAGACTTTTGATGCTGTCAGACACCTTGGTCACTGAAGTTACAGGGACAAATTTCTATGAAGATGGCCCTGGGGTGGCTCTCCCTCCAGGTTTGTCACAGGTCCGTTCCCTTCCCGCATTTCTCCAGCTCTGGGCAGGCGTGTTTATTCCCTGCTCCTCATCCTGGAATTGTTGTGAGGGTGCCAAGCCTCGTAGATCCATGACTCTGAGCAAGGCAGGGTGTAAAGGTCATAGTTGAGACCATTAATAACAAGGTGCAAACGGCTGGTTTATATGTAATGTGAAGCTTTTTACTTATTTCATTTTTGCACTTTGGGGGCTCTGTTTGCTTATGGAGCACTTGGTGTCTGGTACCTATTTAGGCTGAGAGCAGGCAATTGGGTTCCTTCAGGCCTTCAGAGGAATGCAGAAAATTGTTCTCTGGTGTTGTAATTCTGCTGGATAACTGGAGCTTATTTGTCTCACTGCTTATTAAATGCATACTTTCTTCATTTCTTTTTTTCCTGAGAAACGTTGGGTGAATCCCAAGGACCACAAATGAGAGGAAGATTCCAGGAGGAGGGGGAGAGGGAAGTGCCTGCACCTCTCCGTAAGCTGCATCATCCACCTCCAGTGCCAGCAGAATGAAGAGGTTAAATATGAGAGCAGACTCCCTTAGGGAAAGGAGATGTATGTATAGGGCTCGGCCAGACATAAATTAATATTGCCCTTCCCCCTGCTCAGAGATGAGCCAGTGAGGGGAGCAGCACCTCCCAAACAGTAATGGATGGTGTGTGTTGTTGGGAGCCAGTGAGGCTCAGCTCTGCAGCTCTGCAGGTCAGGAGCAGATGTGAACTGCTGCTGTGCTCTTTGCAGAGCACACTGTGGGCAGCAGGGCAGATGGGCTTCATGGAATCACACAACATCTTGAGCTGAAGGGACCTGCAGAGATAGAGTCCAGCTCCTGGCCCTGCACAGACACCCCAACAATCCCAGCCTGGGCCTGAGAGCATAGTCCAAATGCTCCTGGAGCTCTGGCAGCCTTGGGGCCACGATCATTCCCTGGGGAACCTGTTCCGTGCCCCAGGACTCTCTGGGGGAGAACCTTTTCCTGATATCCAGTCTAAATCTCCAGAACTCATACTCTGCCAGCTTCTGAGCAGTGCCCAGCTTGCCCTGTTTTGCTTTTAAAAGGCACAGACTCTTGTCTGTCTCCTTGGGTTAATTAGGATGGCTGCAGAGGTGACATCCAAGCTGTTGTCACCTGCTTTTGAGTCAAAAGTCCCTACACATCAGACAGGATGACAGTAGCAATCACAGTGGGCTTTTGTATTCAGTCTCCTGTGCTCTAAATTCATCCAGCTTACAATAAAGGTGGGTAAAGAGTGAACACAGCTTCAGTTTGCAGCTCTGTCTCCTGCCTGCCTCCTCCCTGTCTGGAGCCTCCTCAGTGGGGTGTGCTCTGCAGGCCCCAGCCCTTGCACTGGAGGGACAGGACGGTGATCAGGGATGCTGCTCATGTGCTTGGAATTTTCCTCTTTTCCAGCCTCAGCTGCTGTTCTGTGCTCTTTGGTGGGATCCTCAGTGAGTCTGGTCATTGGGGAGAGCAAGATAACACACCCACGCTTACGGCATCGGTGAGGGTGCATCCACCACGATGAGTGTGTTCCTCCGTTGGGATCTTCCCCCTTTGGTAACTTCTGGCCAAAGTTTTCCTTTCACTCTGGATGCATTGAGTTGTGCAATCACGGCGTGGCCTCATCGGCTGTAGCCTTCTCTTAACAACTCTTGATTTCTTCGCGGGTTTGGCTGTGGGCTTTCATCAGTTATGAAACAGTGACACAGTATTTGACTATTGCATTCTCCTGCCTTGACTCACCGGCTGTGATTTCAGAGAAGTGACCCCCTTGCTGCTCGCTGGAGCAGCCCTCCATCACTTGGCTTCGGGAGTATGGGATGTGAAAGCTCCCACACAGATTTGGAAAGGCTGTGCAAATGTTAGTTCAAATGGCACAATAAATCTGTCCCTGTGAGCTGAGCTTGTTACAGCAGGTGATCCCACGTGGATTACACTGAGCACAGTACCTGAGCAAAGCCTTCTGTGCCTTTCTGAACCCAATGGAGAGCAGAGAAGGCCCATGGGGAGACGAGGGGGTGTTGGGGTTGGGATGTAGCTTGGCAATGTATTCACCTGCATTGCTGAGTTCGTGAACTAATGGATCTTACCTCCAACCCAAAAAATGGTGCAGTCACCTGGGCCGTTCTCACTCATGTAGAGAAAATCAGCATCACAGAATCTTCTGGATTGTGCACGAGATCCACAAGGAACATTTGGATGTCAAATCCAATCCCTGGCCCTGCACACCATCTCATGCCTTGTGCCTCCTCCTGTGTGTCCTGTCCGTCTTCTTTAGAGAAGATAATCTCTTCAGAAGCTTATTCAGCAACCGATTCTGCTCCTTATCCTTGAGTTCAGTCATGCTGTTGACCGGAGGATAATCAGAAGATGATCTTGCATAAAAAGCTCCCTGCACGTTTTAGGCAGATTACTTAGGAGGGGCTTGTGAGAGGGACTGAGTGTTCCCTGAGGATACTGCAGCCTTCAGAAAAGTTTTGAGATGGAACACAGCTGCTTGCCAAGGGTGAGAGTGCTGAGGGAGCTTCCGTGGGGCTCATCTGCAGGAAGGCACTGACCAGTCTGAATTTCCTTCAGCCCAAAGCGGGACCTTGTCTTGCACAAGCACTGGCAGTTTGCTCTGGCTGACCAGTGCATTTCTATTCCAATTCTGTAGGTTTTTGCTAATTGCTTATTAATGAGTGTCACCTTGCATAGTCCTTTGGAGAAGAAACTGCCACTTATTCTGTCAGCTCACCGAGCTGTCTCCACGGCTGCTCCAGGTGCTTCAGGAGCACTTGCCCTTGATTCCAAGTATTTTTACTTGTCTTATTTATTGCTGTGACAGGGAAATGCAGCTTCACAGGAGGAACAAGCAAGGGCTAGGAAGGATTCCCATCTCAGCTCTGGTTACTCTACAGAGCACTGGAGGCATCCAGTTTGAGCATCTCAATGATGAAATGGCAAAGGGGGGAAGCCAGTAAACCCAAGACAACCTGTTCTCAGGAGTTCCCCTCTTTATTCTAAAATCTGAACATCTTATTCAAGGGCAGTATATATTTTGGCAGCAGTCATTGATTAAGGTGTCATTGATCAGGTGGGCCCACAGATCTGCTCCAGACACGTCCTGGAGTTCCTGTGCAGAAGTGTTTGTGGACAGCTGACCAGGGGTCCCTCCCAGCCCTGGGGGCTGTCCTGCTCTGGGAGGGAGGCTTGGCCTGAGGCCTGAGGGGCAGCATTTTTATCCAAGGGTGTTGTGAATTGCTGGTAGGTGGAGCAGTAATAAAGACAAATGAGAGGCTTTTCCAGGTCGATTAGCCTGTGCTGACAGATGTTGTGCTGGCTTGGGATGCCTTTGGCCTGGCTCACACCTCCTGCTCACCTGCCAGCATTCCTCAGCACAGCCAGGATGAGAAAATTGTCTCTCCCTGAAATTCAGAGGGCTTGGAAGGACCTGGGGATGACCAGAAGCCTCCTGGGTAACACCAGCTCAAGTACAAGAGCAGGGAAGGTGCTGCCCAACCTTCTTGTGCCATCAAGGAATTGGTTTCATTGTGTAAGAAACAGGTTAGGCAGTGGGGAGGTGGGATTGTTGTGATTCTCTTAAGAGCTCCATTAAAATGTCACCTTTTGGCTTGTCTGTGGCTTTGCAGCAGCTCTACTGAAAGTCTTTTTCCTGCATGAGCTCTCTCAGGGGTCTGGCATGCAGGAAGGTGCTTAATCCAGCCCATGGCAAGTTCTTTTAATTCTTTGAGTAGTTCCCCCCATCAAAGCAGGCTCCAAAGTGGTTTTCTCTTGCCACTTAAGCTATTATTTTCTAGGGCCATTGAGTAAAATCCCTATTTGGAGATGCTCTTGTTGCAGTAGTCAGTGGGTGCCTTAGGACCAGAATAATCTTCTTTGCCTTAATCCCATTCTGCTCTTTTGACCTTCCTTCAGACTTGGCTCTTGTAGCCTGCTCAGCTCCCTCTTGCCCACACACCTCGCTGCTTCCAGGAGAAAATCCCAGCTCCTCGGAGACCTCTGACAGCCCCTCTGGCCGCAGTAAAACAGACCTCAGCAAAAAGTATTTGCAGGTTAATGTCCCTGGCCTTTCCCATTGTTGTAAATTTGGAACTTCCACAGAAACTTCCTCTGAGTGTGTGAAATTGTCCTTACTTGCCCATCAGCATGATGCCAGGCAGTATAAGGAAACTGAACCCCATTTTTCCTGGCTCAGGGAGGAGGCACAGCCTCCCCATTTCCACAAGGGGAACTGCAGAAGCACCTCAGCCTCAGGAATTGCAATGATTAATTTTTTTTTTTTACCTGGGTCAGTTTAGTTTGCAGGTTCAGCTGTTGTATGTTGCATCTGTTTGTGTGGACTGTGAGCTTTTGACCAGACTCTTTAAAAATGTTCACTAAATAAATCATCTTTGTAATCTTTGCTTGCTCAAATTGGTGCAGAAAATAGGGAATTTGTAGAGATGAGGGTTGGATCCTTGTAACTTCCCTAGCAGCAGCTCAGCAGAACCCTCCTCTCATCAGCTTCAATTTTAGTTGATTATGTTTTGAGTGTTTGGGGTTTTTTAATGGGAAAGATTTGGAAGTTTATCAAGCATCTCCTGTTTGACCCAATGCTATAGAAGCATGGTTTGGGTGGTAAAGGACTTTAAAGCTTATCTTGTTGCACCCTCTGCCATGGGAGGCACACCTTGCACTGGATGGTTCCTCCAAGCTCTGCTCAGCCTGGCCTTGAGCACTTGGAGGGATGGGGCATCCCCATGTCCTGATGGGGCTGTGTTTAATGGGGATGCCATCCTCAACTCTGTGGGAAGCTTAAGGACAGCAGGAGCTGCAGACTGATTCCTGCTCTGGGGAGGTGCCCAACCGGGTGTGGAGGAATTCAAAAAGCAAAGGACATCATTTTCTGATACAGGTTTATAATGAATTTTGACTTAAAATAATAAGCAGTATACGCAACATACACGTGAGTTTTACAGAGATGCTGTTGTATTGTTGGTTTCAGAACCTACCAGTAAGTTCACAGGTTTCATTTGCTCTCTCAAGCCCCGTGTGTCCGCCAGCATTTAGAGGTTGCCTTTGTCTCTGCACACTCCTTCAGGGTTCAGGTCCAAGTTCCAGCTCCAGTTGTTCCCTTTGCTGGGGACACAGGGACAAGCCTTGTGCAGAGGTGGCTCTTGCTCAGCGGGGTCAGTGGTGTGCCAGGTCTGCTCAAGGGAAACGGGTATCGTGGAACTGTTACAGATTCACAGCACCCTTCCTCTGGCCTTGCAAAAAAGAGACAGCAAGAATGCTTTTGCAAGAGTGGATTATTGTCAACTAGCGTTTTTTTGCTGGTGAAGCTTTACTGTAAGGTAGATTCTCTGGGGAGGTGCAGAATTCCTCAGCCATTACATCTTGACAGCGGGTCCTCCGAGTCCGTATTGGTTGCACCGCCCCTTTGAGAAGAAACGGTTGCAGGTTCACAGTTAGAGCAAGGATTGCAGCCTCCTCCTAGGTCAGGGATTAGTTTTGCTGAGCAAATCGAAGGGCCCACAGTACCTCCTGGGAACTGCAGTCCTTTCCCTAGTGCTTTGCAGAATTAATTAAATAGAAGCCATGCAGTTGAACTACAGCTCCCAGAATGTCACGGCCCTCAGGGCACAGGGGTTTAAAAAAATTGCGAGGGGGTGGCAGTGGATTATTCCTTTGGGGCTCCCGTCTGGTCAGGTCTGGTCCAACCACTCGGCCCGTTTGGGCGCTTTACACGTGTGCACGTCCACAGTGTCCTGGCACTCCTTGCAGCGCACGGCGCAGCACCAGTGGAACTTGCACTCGCACTTGGTGACGCGGGTGACGCGCGTGGTGTCGTAGCCCCGGCCGCAGCACATCACCTCGCAGCCGTCCGTGCCGCGGGACACCTTGCTGCACACCCTGCCGGCCGTGCCCAGGGAGCCTGCGGAAGGAAGGGACAGCAGGTCAGGGTGTTCCTCTCCGTGTTCTTCCAATGCCTCCCCACCCGCCCAGTGGGGGTTACTGGTTTGCCACAAGATAAGGGCAGTGGGGGGACATGGCCCCTGTGCCTGGGGACCCCTGGAGCAGCGTGTGCCCCCCGAGCCGGGCTCTGCAGCTCAGCCTAAGGCTGCAGGAGCACGTGGCTGTCTCTCCCACCAAACTGCCAGGACTGCTGTGAACAGACCTGGGAATGTTCCAGGCTGAGAAACCATTGATCATCTCTGCAGGAAGCCTGAGGGGTGTGGAGCTTTGGTGTAAAGCCTGGGGATTTTGGACAAACTCAGTGCTGCCTGTGCAGGTGTGGGATGCTGCTGGGTCTGGATAACTCCCTCTCCAAAGCCTGGGGTTGAGTGGGGGAGCTGAGCACCCAGGCTGGGCTAGCTGGGAGCTGCTGGCCTGCTGGAGAGAAGGAAGAGATGCCTTTGGGCAGTGACCAGCTCTGGGTTTTACCTGCTGATTTGTCCATCACGCAGTAATCAGGTGAGTTCTCAAAATACACCAGATCTGTTTTTGTGGGCTTCCTGAAGTTCTTGTTGGCCACCGTGAAGCCAGTGCCGTCCTGATTCATGGTCACCTGAATGGCCCCATTGTATTTCTTCCTTAGGTAATCCCCTGTTTTTCGAAAATCTGACATTGCCAGCCAACAAGTCCTTAGTGTGCAGGAGCCACTGACCCCGTGGCATTTGCACTCCAGCTTCAGGAAGCGCTTCACAGCCTGTGGGAAGAGGGATGCATAAGGACCTGTGGTCACCCTGGGGATCAGATCCTGCACCAGTGTCCACTCATTCCTGGTGCAGTTTATCAGCCCTTGGCTCTGTGGGATGGGGCTCCTCATAGGAGAGGGGGGCTGTGTATGGAGCTCACAGATGTCAACATCAGCAAGGACACAGGAGGCAAAGGTAAGCAGGGTCCTGCCATCCCCATGGGGCCATTCCCCAGGGCAAAGCACGCAGGGGAGCACTCGGAAGGCAGGGCAGCATCCAGTCCTCAGCGGGGCAGCACCTGCCCTCCAGAGATGCCAGAGTTCCTGTTTCTGTGCCCAAGCTGCCCCCGTGCCCAAGCCCTACAGAAAGCCCCAGTGGGATGGGCTGCACTCACCATCCTCCCGCAGCGGTTGTTGTGCAGGTTCATCAGTGCCCGGGCATCCTTCACTTTCTTCTCCTTGGCATCCACAAAGGCTTTGGCAAAGCGGATGCCATAGTTGATGTTGTCACTGCAGCCACCCCAGTCGAACTCGCCCCGCTCGTCCTTGGAGCGGCCCCTCTTGAGCGGGTCACAGCCACACACCTTGAGCTCCCCTTGGCTGCACGCCCGTGTGATGGCATAGACCACTCCCGCCGAGGAGATGGCGTAGACAAAGGCTGCCTCCCTGCTGCCTGCAGCGGAGAGAAACACGGCTGGGAGTGGGCACGCCAGGCTGGGACTGAGCACCCCAGGCTGGGACTGAGCACACCAGGCTGGGACTGAGCACCCCAGGCTGGGACTGAGCACACCAGGCTGGGACTGAGCACACCAGGCTGGGACTGAGCACCCCAGGCTGGGACTGAGCACTGCCAGGCTGGGACTGAGCACGCCAGGCTGGGACTGAGCACGCCAGGCTGGGACTGAGCACCCCAGGCTGGGACTGAGCACCTGCCAGGCTGGGACTGAGCACCCCAGGCTGGGACTGAGCATGCCAGGCTGGGACTGAGCACGCCAGGCTGGGACTGAGCACCCAGGCTGGGACTGAGCACCCAGGCTGGGACTGAGCACACCAGGCTGGGACTGAGCACACCAGGCTGGGACTGAGCACACCAGGCTGGGACTGAGCACACCAGGCTGGGACTGAGCACACCAGGCTGGACTGAGCACACCAGGCTGGGACTGAGCACCCAGGCTGGGACTGAGCACGCCAGGCTGGGACTGAGCACGCCCAGGCTGGGACTGAGCACGCCAGGCTGGGACTGAGCACGCCAGGCTGGGACTGAGCCTGTGCCTACAGCCCGTCAAGGACTGGACACTGGGAACAAGACCCTCCTGTAGGTGGGTAAGCCAAACCCAACCATCTCTGCTGCCCACAGTGTCCAGCCTTGGCTTCCCTGGGGCCCTTCAGACTAAGGGACATGCTCAGGGGACATGTCCATGGGTGCTGATCCTGCAGGGCCAGCCTGCACCCTTTGGCCAGGGCCACCTCCCTCCCTCCTGGTGTGATGCAGAGTGTGGAGATGGCGCCAGCTCTGACCAGGCTCAGCTCTCCCTGCGTGGCACAGTTTGCTGCCTGCTATTTTATGTCTCTGGTTCAAGTTCGCAGCTGTTTTTATAATACTGTAAAAGAAGCTGCAAATCAAAACCATGTTCATCTTCATTTTGAGAGCCTTTGAAAGCAACTTCAAAGGCAGCAGAGCTCTCTTTGGGCCTCGCAGGATGGGGCTGTGGCGAGGAGCTTTCATCATTCCCCCTCCTTTGCCAGGAGAGGATGTGAACAGGAGAAAAGGGTCCATGATGGGAACAGAGAGGCTGAGCAGGCAGGCTGCAGCATGGCACGGTGAATGCTGCATTTGGCATCCCATTCCCCTTCCCTCCAGTCAGGTCCTTCTTGGGTGTCGTGACTTGTGGCTGTGCTGCTTGTCCCTGCCATGGGCAGCTGTCCCATCCCCCCAGCAGCTGGAGCAAGCTCCCACTCCCCACTCCCTCCGTGCTGCTCACGTGTCCTCCATACGAGCTGAGAGTGAAGACTCTTCCAGCCGCTTTTGATTTGCAGGCCACATGGCTGGATGCTCCCAGCACATCACAGGACGCAGCAGCATCTGTCCTGCAGTGCCTTGCACCAGCTCCCAGGGCCTTTCTCAGCAGAGCCCTCTCTGCCTGGGGCAGCTGGAGCCCGTGATGCTGCTCCTGCTCTGGAGCCCCATCCCGGTGCCCATCCTGCCTTTCCTCTCTGTTCCTTGGGTACATTCCTAGGGTACATCCCTGCTCGTGCTGTCTCCATCCCTTACCTGGAGTGGGAAGGTCCCTCCAGGGCAGGGGCCATGCCCAGCCCTTTGTCCTCCTCCACCCTGGAGCCCGAAGCGAGGGCTGGAGCTGCATCTCTGCCTTGCCTCCCTTGCCATGCGAGGGAACAGCCAGTTCCCACGTGAATTGCTGAGTCCTGGCCAACCCCGCTCTCCAAATATTTATATATCCCATTACTGTTTACATATGAGCCTGTTCTCCAGAGGTGTCTCCTCCTTCCCCCTTCTCCCCCAGTGCTCCCCCTGCTCCATCTCATCTGGTGCAGCTATTCCAAATGCAGTGCTCTGCTCCCATTACTACTTGATTAATTTACAAGGAAAGGCAAAGCTCTCCTAAGGGAGTAATCCAAGCCACGGGGCAAGGCAGCCTAGTGAGAGGAGAGACTCTCCCAGAGGACAAGGCACACGGTGCTGGGAAGGGGACAGGCAGAACCTACTTCTCAGCATGACCCGTCCGAAGACGGTGTGGTCGCGGTCCAGGGTGCTGCAGTTCCAGCGGTGGTGCCGGAATTGGTGCTGGCACTCCCGGATCCACTCCTTGGCTCCCTCCCCGACCGACTGCATGATGTCCGGGTACCGCTGGCACAGCTGGCGCTGCTTGTTCACCAGCCCGGGGATGTTATCACAGATCACCCTGGCGCCCAGCGCCCCGATGTACCTGGAGAGAGAAGGGTGCTGCATTACTGCCCTGCCTGCCCACAGGAGTCAGAGAATCACTGAAGGGACCCACGAGGATCATTGAGTCCAACTCCTGTCCCTGAGAGTATTTTCTAAACACTCCCTGAGCTCTGGCAGCCTCGGGACCCTGACCACTGCCCTGGGAAGCCTGTTCAATGCCTGACCAATCTCTGGGGGAAGAATCTTTTCCCAATATTCAGCCTAAAGCTCCCCTGACAAAGATGCAGACATTGTCCCCGGTCCTGTCCCCAGCCACAGAGAGCAGAGATCAGAGCTGCCTCTCAGGAGGCTGCAGACCCCATAAGGTCTGAGCTCAGCTGCCTCCAGCTGAACAAACCAAGCGCCTCCAGATCCTCACCCTGCCTGGTGGGTCTCATACTGAAGTGCAGGTTTTCCTCTTTCCTTTCCAGGTGTGTCAGAGCTGCTGCAGGCTCTGCCCACGGTGTCTCAGTAGAGCAATGTGTTCCCCCTTGGCATGGTGAGCTGTGAGGCACACGTCGAGATCTGCCTGGGGCTGTGGTTCAGACAGGCGGGACACAGGGACAGGGGACAGGAACAGGGCACTGCTGAGCCATCACAGCCTTTGTGTTTGATGAAATAATCCTGAGATGCACCAGCTGGGAGCAAGCAGAGCTTTCCTCAGTGTATGCATCACTGCAGAAAGGAGCAGGGAGTCTGTGGAGCCCGTCTACCCCTGGAGACAGTCAGCTCTGGGTGCTGTGAGTTATGGCAAGTGTCCCATAGGTCGGGGCTCTGTCAGCTCCTGGGGCAGCAGCAGAGAAATGTGCTGATGTGCAAAACCTCCCTCCCATCCTCTTCCCAATATCCCAGGCCTGTGCTGTTGCCCAGCCCTGCTGAGCACAGCAGGACGGAGCCCAGCAGAGCCCAGGCCCTGTCTCCTGCCTGCATTCTTCAGGAATATTCATGGCACAGACCCCTGTGCAGGTGAGCGAGGGAGAGGAGCAGGCTTCACCTCTTGGGGCCGCACTCCTCACTCCCCCTGTTATCCCCTCTGTGCTGTCAGTTCCTCTCTGTGCATCTCCTGAACATTTATTCTCATGCCCTGAAGCTGCACAACTGGCAGAACTCTGTGGCTCCATCCTGCCTGCATCTCGCCTGCATCCCAGTCCCTCCCTGCAGCCGTGGGGAGACAGAGGAACTTGGAGCAGAGAGACAATGCACAGAGAGCAGCGTGCCAGAGCCTGGCTGAGCCCCACGGGCAGCTTTCCACAGCCACGGGGGAGGGAGCTGAGCTCTGTCCCACACTCTCACGCCATCCCGGACAATGGGATGTGGAATTTTCCATCCCGGTCACCTCCTGCCTGCACCACCCGCTCACCCCTCTGACTGCTCGTGCTGGAGGATGATTTCTGCCGCAGAGCACGGAGCTGGGATACTGGCTGGAAGGGATGAGGTTTGGGTGATATTCAGATTTTTTCTAGCCCCTAGACTGGAATCAAAAACCTTCCTTCAATAATAGTAAAAAGCAATAAGCTTGGACAATATTTCATTGTCTCTCTCTGGCCATGTTCTCTCACTTCTATCCACCCCAGAGAGAGCTCCCAGGCTTAGGAAAGCCCTGCAAGCACAGAAAGCAATGGGATCTGTTCCCTTTTTAAAAATATTTTGTTTAAATGCTGGCAGAAGCACAAGGTCATCTCGGGCTGGAGCTGAGGATAATAAACCCAGCTCCCCACAGCTTTACAAGCTCAGACTCCAAGGGGCAGTGAGCATTATTGTCCCAGGCATGCTCGCCAGCCTTTCATCCTGAAGCAGAGGAACAGTGAAGTATCAGAAGCTGTTTGGGAAAGAAAAGCCACCAGGAGCTCCTCGAGCGTTGCTGGCTGTGGGTGTTTCACTGCCTTGCTCGTGCCACGCTGTGGGACCAGCCTGTTCCATCCCATGGGGAGTAGGGCAGGGCACAGGAGCATCCCACTGTGCCCTCGAGTGGCACTGCAGAATTCCTGTGGGAAGCATGGCCGGGTCCCCAGCCTTAGCTTGATTCTGGCCAGCAAGGATGGGGAGGGCTGGTTTATTCCTCCAGGGCTGGCAAGAGCAATGATGCCATGCTGGAGGCAGCAGCTGTCAGGATGGAGGTTCAGAAGTAGCCAAAGCTCCTCTTTTCTGCAGAAAAGTGAAGCTGGGGAAGCTGGAAAAGGCAGAATGTTCTGTGATGGGCCACTTCACCAAGGAGCTTGTGGGGACGCCATCCCTTGCCCGATGTCACCGCTGCTGAGCTGGGCACTGGGCTCCTGTCACAGCACAGGGCTGCAGAGTGCAGGGACACAGCACAGAGCTGCAGAGTGCAGGGACACAGCAGCTGCAGAGTGCAGGGACACAGCACAGAGCTGNCACAGCACAGGGCTGCAGAGTGCAGGGACACAGCACAGAGCTGCAGAGTGCAGGGACACAGCAGCTGCAGAGTGCAGGGACACAGCACAGAGCTGCAGAGTGCAGGGACACAGCACAGGGCTGCAGAGTGCAGGGACACAGCACAGAGCTGCAGAGTGCAGGGACACAGCACGCCTGCAGAGCTGCAGGGACACAGCACAGAGCTGCAGAGTGCAGGGACACAGCACAGGGCTGCAGAGTGCAGGGACACAGCACAGAGCTGCAGATGCAGGGACACAGCAGCTGCAGAGTGCAGGGACACAGCACAGAGCCGCAGAGTGCAGGGACACAGCACAGAGCTGCAGAGTGCAGGGACACAGCAGCTGCAGAGTGCAGGGACACAGAGCTGCAGAGTGCAGGGACACAGCACAGCTGCAGAGTGCAGGGACACAGAGCTGCAGAGTGCAGGGACACAGAGCTGCAGAGTGCAGGGACACAGCACAGAGCTGCAGAGTGCAGGGACACAGGGCTGCAGAGTGCAGGGACACAGCAGCTGCAGAGTGCAGGGACACAGCACAGAGCTGCAGATGCAGGGACACAGCAGCTGCAGAGTGCAGGGACACAGCACAGAGCTGCAGAGTGCAGGGACACAGCACAGAGCTGCAGAGTGCAGGGACACAGCACAGAGCTGCAGATGCAGGGACACAGCAGCTGCAGAGTGCAGGGACACAGCACAGAGCTGCAGAGTGCAGGGACACAGCAGCTGCAGAGTGCAGGGACACAGCAGCTGCAGAGTGCAGGGACACAGCACAGAGCTGCAGAGTGCAGGGACACAGCACAGGGCTGCAGAGTGCAGGGACACAGCAAGGCTGCAGAGTGCAGGGACACAGCACAGCTGCAGAGTGCAGGGACACAGCAGCTGCAGAGTGCAGGGACACAGCACAGAGCTGCAGAGTGCAGGGACACAGCACAGAGCTGCAGAGTGCAGGGACACAGGGCTGCAGAGTGCAGGGACACAGAGCTGCAGAGTGCAGGGACACAGAGCTGCAGAGTGCAGGGACACAAGCACAGAGCCTGCAGAGTGCAGGGACACAGCAGCTGCAGAGTGCAGGGACACAGCACAGAGCTGCAGAGTGCAGGGACACAGAGCTGCAGAGTGCAGGGACACAGCAGCGCAGAGTGCAGGGACACAGCAAGAGCTGCAAGAGTGCAGGGACACAGCAGCTGCAGAGTGCAGGGACACAGCAGCTGCAGAGTGCAGGGACACAGAGCTGCAGAGTGCAGGGACACAGCAGCTGCAGAGTGCAGGGACACAGCAGCTGCAGAGTGCAGGGACACAGGGCTGCAGAGTGCAGGGACACAGGCTGCAGAGTGCAGGGACACAGGGCTGCAGAGTGCAGGGACACAGCAGCTGCAGAGTGCAGGGACACAGGGCTGCAGAGTGCAGGGACACAGAGCTGCAGAGTGCAGGGACACAGAGCTGCAGAGTGCAGGGACACAGAGCTGGCAGAGGAGCTGCCTCCGGACCAGAGTGTGATGGATAAAGCACTGACACCATCCCCTGGGAGACCGAGATCAAGGGAAACCCTCCAGACAAGATAAACACTAGGCACTCCCTTTTTCACACTGGAAGCTAATTACTTCTCCTTAATTCTCCTGCCAAATACCCAGATCAGAGCAAACATTATCAACAGGAGAAAGTGGGAGGAAAGCAGAGTGAAGGGCACCAATCACTGTGGGAGCACTTTGCCATGTGCACCCCAGAGCCACCAGGGTCAGTGGCTGCACCTCCCTTTGCCTGTGGCACAGAGTAACAACAGCACTTGTGGGATTCCATCAGCCTTTATCTACTGACATCTAATGCACAACTAAAGGGAAAACTGCTCCTAAGTCCTGGAAAAGCTGTGGTTATCTCGGCAAAGCTGAAAGCTTCCACTTGGTGAGAAATGCTCCAATTGGGTTCAGTTACTCTGAAATGGAGAGAGACAGGGAACATCAGAAAATTCTGCCAAGAAGAGTTTTGGGAGGCAGGAAACCCAAACATTTGTTTTGGATGAATGAAAGCATCCCTTCCAATTTGATTTCTCAAAATCTGTGACATTTAAAAAACACTGCAGTGGGAAAGACAATGGATGTTCTGAGAAGTCCCCAGCTGCCTTATCAGAACTTCATTTTTGAAAGAACAAAGCTGTGCTGAAAGTGGTATATTTGTAGGCAACACTGTACTCTGGCGGGAATCTGCATTTTTTACTGATTAAAAAAAAAAAAAAAAACCCCAAAAAAACCCCACAAAATCCAAGCCCCGAGTTCAGAAAAGTCTGTGCGAGATAACTTCTCCTAAAGCTGGAGGCTGCTCAGGCTTCGTGGGTGGGAGGAGACAGCAGAACAGCAGCCGGGCAGGGTGAGGAGGAGCAGGAGGGAGGAGGGAGTGGATAATGAAGGGCATGTGGGGGAGAGCAATCCCCCACCCATGAAATGCATGTGGGGAGAGCAATCCCCCACCCATGAAGTGCATGTGGGGAGAGCAATCCCCCACCCATGAAGGGCATGTGGGGAGAGCAATCCCCCACCCATGAAGGGCATGTGGGGAGAGCAATCCCCCATCCTGTCCGATGGGATTGCACTGCTGCTGCCTCGGAAAGCCCTGCACCGGCCTGTGCCAAGGGCAGAGCTGTGCCAGCCTGGCTGAGGGGTGGCACAAAACCTCCAACCGCCTTGGGCTGTGTGGGGCTGAGTGTCACCTCTGCCGGACAGGGCAGTGCTGAGCTGAGGGCGTTTGGGTCGCGTTTTGTGTCCGAAAATGGGCACAGGAGCCGGGTATGAGGAGAAGGGTGTGAGGAGAAGGGTGTGAGGAGAGGGTGTGAGGAGAAGGGTGTGAGGAGAAGGGTGAGAGGAGAGGGTGAGAGGAGAGGGTGGAGGAGAGGGTGTGAGGAGAGGGTGTGAAGAGAAGGGTGTGAGGAGAGGGTGTGAGGAGAGGGTGTGAGGAGAGGGTGTGAGGAGAGGGTGTGAGAGAGGGTGTGAAGAGAAGGGTGTGAGGAGAGGGTGTGAGGAGAGGGTGTGAGGAGAGGGTGTGAGGAGAAGGGTGGAGGAGAAGGGTGTGAGGAGAAGGGTGTGAGGAGAAGGGTGTGAGGAGAAGGGTGTGAGGAGAAGGGTGTGAGGAGAGGGTGTGAGGAGAGGGTGAGAGGAGAGGGTGTGAGGAGAAGGGTGTGAGGAGAAGGGTGTGAGGAGAGGGTGTGAGGAGAAGGGTGTGAGGAGAGGGTGTGAGGAGAAGGGTGTGAGGAGAAGGGTGTGAGGAGAGGGTGTGAGGAGAAGGGTGTGAGGAGAGGGTGTGAGGAGAAGGGTGTGAGGAGAAGGGTGTGAGGAGAAGGGTGTGAGGAGAAGGGTGTGAGGAGAGGGTGAGAGGAGAAGGGTGTGAGGAGAAGGGTGTGAGGAGAGGGTGTGAGGAGAAGGGTGTGAGGAGAAGGGTGTGAGGAGAAGGGTGTGAGGAGAAGGGTGTGAGGAGAGGGTGTGAGGAGAAGGGTGTGAGGAGAAGGGTGTGAGGAGAGGGTGTGAGGAGAGGGTGTGAGGAGAAGGGTGTGAGGAGAGGGTGTGAGGAGAGGGTGTGAGGAAGGGTGTGAGGAGAGGGTGTGAGGAGAAGGGTGTGAGGAGAAGGTGTGAGGAGAAGGGTGTGAGGAGAGGGTGTGAGGAGAAGGGTGTGAGGAGAAGGGTGTGAGGAGAGGGTGTGAGGAGAAGGGTGTGAGGAGAGGGTGTGAGGAGAGGGTGTGAGGAGAAGGGTGTGAGGAGAAGGGTGTGAGGAGAGGGTGTGAGGAGAGGGTGTGAGGAGAGGGTGTGAGGAGAGGGTGTGAGGAGAGGGTGTGAGGAGAAGGGTGTGAGGAGAAGGGTGTGAGGAGAAGGGTGTGAGGAGAGGGTGTGAGGAGAGGTGTGAGGAGAAGGGTGTGAGGAGAAGGGTGTGAGGAGAAGGGTGTGAGGAGAGGGTGTGAGGAGAAGGGTGTGAGGAGAAGGGTGTGAGGAGAAGGGTGTGAGGAGAGGGTGTGAGGAGAGGGTGTGAGCCTGGGTGTGAGGGTCGGGTGTGAGCCTGGTTGTGAGGAGCCGGTGTGAGCGCACACGCTGTACCTCCCCCGCCCTCCCTGCCTTGCTCCTCACGGGGCAGCAGCAGCAGCATCAGAGGATGGGGATTTCAGTTCCAAAGGCAGGTGTTTCTGGAGCCGGCCAGGTCCAGCCCTCCGCTCTCCTCCCAGCCTTTCCTCCTCCCTGCAGCTGCCGGACGGGTCCGGGGCGCGGTGCAGCGAACCCTCCCCGCATCCCCATGGAGAGAACAGGACACAACCCTCACGGGCTGCCTTCCAGTGGCTGTTCCTGTGCAGAGTCTGCTGACTTGGGCTCTTGTAAACAAGGAGAAACCCAAATTGCTTCTAAGATAAACATGCAAATCAGAGGCAGACGCATCTATTTACTGGGTAGCGTGCAGGCTGTGCTCACCCCGTGCACAACCCGGCTCTGTGCTGGACGTGTCCCCGCTCCTGCGCTTCCCCAAGAGCCTGCCCGGCTTCCCAAGGCTCCTGTAGCCCCTGTCGCTGGATGTGTCCCCGCTCCTGCGCTTCCCCAAGAGCCTGCCCGGCTTCCCGAGGCTCCCCGGCTCCTGTGGCCCCTGTCCCGTCCCTGCCCTCTGCTCTGGGACAGTCTGAAGGGCTCCGTTTGCCATGGCTGCTCTCCTTCCTCAGTGAGCTCGCTGAGAGGTGGGAAATGACTCTTGGAAAATGAGGTTTTGAAGAAAGGAGTTTATTTAATGGGAATCGGTAAAATTGCATGGAATCAGAAACTGTCCTGTTGCTTCTCCACAAAGCTAAGGTGTTCCTGGGAAATGAGAGCCCTGATTCAGTTTCTAATGAAATTTATGCTAGACAATGCTTTAGCTAATATTTAATTTTGCACCATTTCATGTGGCATTGGAAAAGCTATTTGATCATGACTTGATATTAAAAGGGAAATTTTTGGAATTGCATTCTCAGGCAAATCAATATTTTTGTGCTCTGAATTAAAATAGCTGTTTGAAACATTGGAAGTTCCCACTGTGTGGAAATCAGGGTTGCACCAATACCATTTAAAACCAGTTTTAAATGAGATTAATAGAAGCTAGGTTTAATTAAAATCACAGCTTTACATGGGAGAAGGATGTCTGTGCAAGCAGCTCCGGTGATGCAGTGAGCATCCAGGTGTGAGGAAACTCAGCGAGTCCCAACTGGTCCCTGACACACAGAGAGCACTGCAGGAGGCTGCATCGCTGTTCTCAGTAATGCAGAGTTTGTGGTGAAAACTCGAGGATCCCAAACCTTTCCAGCAGTTTGTAGCTCCTTGTTTGGTGGCAGAGCTGGGTGCAAAGAGGAGCACGGGTGGACAGAGCACAGGGTCAGGAGGAGCTCTGGCTGAACACAGCACCGTGAGTCCTTAGCACGATGGCTTCAGGGTCCAGGGATGCTCCTCCAACCCAAAGGGTCTCAGCAACGGCAGCAACTCAGCTCTGACACCCCAGGTAATGGGTTTGCAGCTGTGTAGGGTGTGCTCAGCTGGGGTAAGGCACCCTGGACACCTGAAATCCCTGAACCCAGCCATGTCAGCTGCTCCTGGGGGTTCTGGACAGTCTCTGCTCCTGAGGCTGAGATGAGAACATCATCTGGTTACTTGGTGGCATCAGAGGCTGTTGGAGTCCATCCCCTGGGAAAAGTGATTCACTTCCCCACTGCTCTCTAACAGCTTTGTCAGCCCTGAAGGATCAGCTCGGGACCCAAACCATCCTGGCTTCTGGTCTCTTCCATCCACTGAGTCCTCATGAAATCTGTATTTTGGTGGGAGGCTGGACAGCCCTAGGCAGACACCTCGTGCAGATAGGATCAACTCCAACATCCCTGCCTCTTTGCTTGTTAAAATGCAAATTCCATCGTGCCTGGCAGCATTTCACCTCCTTGAGTTCTTTGCATACTTCCCAAGGATGCTGCACCTTCCTTCCCCTGCTCTCCCTGCTCTGGCAGACAATTTACAGCCAACTGCCAAGCACTTTGGGTTGCAAGGTGCTACAGACATCTGAGATATTATTTTAGTATTACAAACCCTGAGTATTTTATTAAGCCCCACTGGGAACAGGGCCATCCTGGCCTGCTGGAATTGTTAACGCCTTAGAATGATTAATAGTCCTAATTTCCTCACTTAGAGCCACTACTCTGCATGTTGAGAGTGTTAGTCTCACTTCAATAATTTTTAATATCATAATGCTGAGCCACTACCAGTGCCCCTCAAGGGATGTATTCTTTATTTTCTGCACCATTATCTTTCTTGTGCATCTCCCTTTTAACAGTGTCTGCCTTCACATTCCCGTTAGAGCTCCCTCTCTGTGGTTTTCCTGCCGTGCAGTCATTGGGATGCAGTTTCTGTGGGGAGGACAGAAACACTGTGAAACACTGTGAAACACTGTGAAACACTGTGGTCCTGGGGAGATGGAGCAGATTGGTGTGGCTCTGTGTTCCCTGGGTGGATGTGGGAGGATTTGCTGTTGGCGTCTTGCATGAGAGTGACCTGAAAATCAAGGTCTGAAAACTTTGCCCAGTGCTGGGTGAAAGCTGTTCCTCAGGGACGTTGCTGGTGATGCATGAATACAAAATTATTGCTCATTACAAATATGCCTTACCCTTAAGAATCATTTTTTCCCTCCCCAAATCTCAAAGTCCTTTGCTAAGAGATGGGGAGGTCAGATAGTCTTTGGAAGTAAAGCTGGGAAGTAAAGTAAAACTTCTCTTTTCCATGGCACATCCTGTGTGAGTGTGAGCTGCTCTGAGCAGAGGCTGTGTGTTTCCATGGGATCTGGCCCAGCACAGAGCTTGTCGTGGCGCTGCTGAAATCACTATTGGTAATAGTAAAAGCTGATGAGTTTGGAAGAGCACAAGGATTTTTTCCCTTCTGCATTTCTTTCTAAGAAAGATTTCCTATAGGTGAAAGTGACTCTAATGAAAAATGGACTAAGCAGCACAGTTAGGATTATTATAACGGTGCAGAGTGACTGAGAGAACCCATCTGTTCCACCCACCCCAACTGAGAACACCAGGGCTGCTGAAAAGGCCATGGGGTTCATTCTCCATCAGTCTGACATTACTTTAAAACTTATTTTTCACAGCAGGGCTGCCTGGATAGCCAGAGCTGCAGAGCGCCTCAGGATAAAGACTTCCTGGTCACTGACCTCCTGCTTTTATTGCCATGCAAAGTGCTCTGCAACACGAACGGACAGCCAGGGCAAACCCCGCAGATCTCCGTGTCCCAAGGGCTGCACGTCCTCTCCCCTTTGAGGGTACCTGGTGCCCTGTCCCTGCCCAAGGCAGAGGGGTTGGGATTAGATGCTTTAGGGTGCCTTCCAACACATTCTGTGTTTCTCTGATTCTGTATCTGCCTGCAACAGTGCTGAGACTGAATAGGTGATGAGGTGCTCTGCAGCAGGGGCACTGGTGGGAATGGTTCATCCATGGCACAGGATGGCACCACAGCTATGGACACACAGCCCTCGGAGTGACATACAGCCTTTGGAGTCCCCACACAGCCTTTGGAGTCCCCACACAGCCTTTGGAGTCCCACACAGCCTTTGGAGTCCCCACACAGCCTTTGGAGTCCCACACAGCCTTTGGAGTCCCACACAGCCTTTAGAGTCCCACATAGCCCTTGGAGTCCCTACACAGCCCTCGGAGTCCCCACACAGCCCTGCCCTGTGCAGCAAACCCCTGTGGGTCTGCTGTGGGATTGCTGTGGGACTGCTGTGGGATTGCTGTGGGACTGCTGTGGGACTGCTGTGGGACTGCTGTGGGATTGCTGTGGGACTGCTGTGGGTCTGCCCTGCTGAGACTGGCACGGAGGGGAGGAGCGGCACCCCCGCGCCCCAGAGGGTTACACAGCGGGCTGTGGAGCTCCTCCATGCAGCTGTCTTTCCCTTGGCTTAATTTCAAACATTCCTATTTATGCTATTTCCCCTCCCACACACCTCAACACGATGCCTGTTTAAACGAGCCTCTCTCCTATTTCCTCTATTCTATACCCTATCATATGCGTGGCTCCATTTCTGCATCACTCCTTGTGGCCAGCCCCTGTACCTGGACCACGAACAGCACTGGTGCCACGATGGAAATACACAGCAAACCCTGGGGAAGAATGTTAGTGAGAACTCAGCTCCTGCCAACAGCCCGTTATGGTGGGAACATCCCCTTGTCCATCTGCAGTAGGGGTGTCCTTGCCAAACCCTCGGCCAGAGCCCGACACCATGTCCAGGAATTGCTCTGGCACAGAGGGGCCGTGGCCACTCTGGATTCATGATTTGCCCTTGAGATGTTTTCCATGTCCATGAGCACACTCCTTCTTCCCTTCCAAGGAAGGGAGCTGGACTGTGAATAATGCCTGACTCTGGACTGGTCATCCCTCCAAATCCCCATCTGGCCATCACATCCTGGGCTGCAGTAGCTCTCCTGGAACCCCCAAATCCTGCCAGCACCATGGGCAGCCCCATGTGGTTGCCAGGCTCCCACACGCTCTCCAACCCACACCCAAACTCGCCATCCTCTTCTTCCCACAGATTTGTTTTATCTCTTTGGGAGCCTGATGCCTCCCATCTGTTCCAATGCCAGATGAAATTAAATATTTGCAGTTTCCAAGGGCTGTGGTTAGCAATAAACAAGTTAGCTAACACGGATTTGGTGTGCTGGGGAGCTGGGGGGGGGGTTTCTGTGGGTTGCAGGAGAGTGGATGTGTGTGAGGGTGGGATGCAGAGGGTGTATAGGGATTTGTGTACATTTTCCTTTAACCAAACCTTTAATTTTAGAATGGCTTTCCACACCAGAACAGCTCGCCAGGCTCTCAACAGTGAGTAAACTCTACTTAGTTATTTACACCAAGTTTGTTTATTGCACAGTTTATGTTTATAAGCAACATTTGTCTAATCTCCCAATCTTTCCAAAGGAATTTCAGGGGCCGCTTTTGGGGCCTGATGGCCTCTCCCAGTGCGGGGCACAGCCCTGGCAGCCACCATACCCCAGATGATGCTGTTCTCCCTACCCGAGTGCACGCAAGTGTAAACGGGATTTAGGGATTTTCCCGTTGCATTCCTTCTTAATTTCTGTCTGTGTTTCAGCTGGTATTTGTTGCTAAGGAACACTTCAGAGTTTGGAAGCATTTCTGCGAGGGTGCTGCTCCCCACAGGCACGGCCATCCCGCTGTCACTCACTGTTAGTCACAGCGGCCCCAGTGCCCAGCACAGTGACCCAAAGCACATTGTCCCCAAGCTGTCCCCTGTGCTCTGAGCACACGCACACACACACGCAGGGCCGTTCATTTGGATGCCAAAATTCACCAATTCCTGCCGTTTCTGGGAGGCGGTTGGGCCATGCCTGATGTCACTGAAAATTAATAATTTGCAGTTGTTTAGAAGAAACATTTGGTTGATATTTCCTTTCCATGTACTGTGATCAGAGGGGACCCAGTTTTTCCTATTAAACTACTTAAAAAGTTGACTCTGAAAATGAGAAGCATTTCCGCTAGTTCCACAAGTTTATTGTGTGTGAATCCCTAGAAGAATTTGGCAATAATTATTAAAATAAGGAATGATGATGCACAACCAAATGTATTTACAGTAATATCAGTGGTGCTAAAGATATGCTTGCAAACCTATGCAAATTACTGAATAATTTTTTCCCAAACCACAGCTGGTTGAAACAATTTTTCAGTAAAACACAATTTCATCTAAACACGCTGTTTTATCAGTACTGACATGCCCAGCAGAGCAGTGCTCACTTCAATTTAAGCTTTTCTTAGGAATGTTCTGCTTTCCAGAAGAAAAAGTTCAATTGAAAGTGTGAATCTAAACAGTTTAATATATTCTAATTGGTTTTTGTTTCAAATGTCACGTATTTAAGGTCCTTGCGACCAATTCTGCTTTACAAAAATGTCCCAAGGCATCCTGCCTGACTGCACCGCGGCTGTGGGGCTGCGAGAGGGGGCTGCCCCAGCCCCAGACAACCCCAGCACTCCTCTCCTCTCTCCTCTCTCCTCTCGCCAGCTGCGGATCGCTCTGCAAGCTGAGAACACAAACTGCTGTGGGAGCTAAATGTAGCTTCCTCCAAACAAGCCACAGCTACCGAGGCTTTAAACGTGGCTGGTTTTCCTCCCGCTTGCTGGGAAGCGACATGCGCTTGGAATGAGGGCAGACCGCGGCGAAGCCGTTGTGGGGAGAAGTGGGGTACAACAGCAAGGGAAATAAGTGGTTTCCAAACTCCTCCTAGAGAAGGAATTTTCACCCTTTAGGCAGCATCCACGTGTGTTACCAGAACTGCCCATCTCCGGGCAGATGATGCTGTGACTACTCCATTCCTCCCTTTTTTCCGGCCACATTATCCCACACACCCACTCCTCAGCTCTAACAAGCCTCTCTCCTGCCTCCTCGATAATGGAAATAATCCATCTTCTGCACTGTCCCTTCCTTCCTCCCCCCTCCCTTCCTCAGCTCTGTTCATTTGAGCAGTCTCTCCTTGCCCACAGAAGCTGTCCTGCCCTCACCTGCCCTGCTGGATTGGGGCAGAGCTGCCTCTGGAAGCCACCTCAGTGCTTGTATCAACCTGAGACTCCCCAGCAGTGACTCATTTTCTTCCCCAGTGATTTCAGTTCCCCTCGACTGTCCAGGCTGCAGAAAAGCTCCTCTAGGCATGGCTGTGAACTGCCTTGCTCTTTCTACTTTCCATTTGCCCACCAAAGCCTTTTCTGGTCTCTTGAAGAAGTTGCTTTTGTGCTTGGCTGCCACCAGCTGCCTGAGCAGCACGTCCCCCGCACTCCCCACTCCCTCCGAGCCCCACAGCTTTCCCATCCACCTTCCTCACCCTGGAATCGTTCTTCTAGGGATGCCAGCCCGGCCGCCACTGCCACACGCCCAGACGCGCTCTCAAACACCAGGAATACTTGTGCTACCGGCAGGACTATGAAGTGCTCCCTGGCGCTTACAGAGCGCTCCACAGTAGCTAAGAAATTCCAGAAACTACCGTTTTCTTTCAGTGGCAGATGGGTTGAATTTGATTAAGTTTTGCCTCATCCACCGTGATCTGCTAATGATGATGAAATTGGCATGGAAAACATTGTTTTCCACAAGATTAGAGAGGGCTTTTATAGGGTGGGGGACACTGAAAACTTTTCCGCAGCCAACTGTTTTTTTCTCCACTGTTGCTGAACTACTGAAGCAGCACAGGGTCACTTGGAAAACTTCACAATCCTTGTTTTCCTAATTACAGTCATTCTGCATAGATGAATTTTCATTGTTACCGGGCAGGAGGACATTAATTTCCAGAAGGTTTTTGCTATGGCGTCATTTCTATCTGTTACAAAGCCTCCTCTTATCTGAAGGAAGGGGGGACATCAACTTCTTCCCGTCCCAGGAGTGAAATAATATAACTGTGCAGGCAACACCGCAGCCCGTAGCGATGGGAACTCCAGCGGGATCGGGGTGGATCCGGGAGCTGCTGTTGCTTCCCCTGTGTAAACCGCACCGAGAGGCTCATCCCTGTACGGGGAGGGATGGCTTTCAGAGGGGTCACCGCGCCTGGGGTTCGGCTCCCCCACAGAATCAGAGATCCCCGCGGCAAATCCCGCTCTCAAGGAAAGAGCGGCGGCATTTTCGGGGCGCGGGGTGCCGCGGACCGCTGCGGGTGACGCGCCTCGGGACAGACCGATACCGGCGCCGGGGCGGTTCCGCCTCCGCCGCTGCCTGCCGCTCTGCCCCGGAGCTCGGGCCGCCGCGGAGCCGCAGGTGGAGCTGCGGGAGCTCGCCACAGCCCCAGCCGGTCCGCGCCTCCACGGCCGCACGTCGGGCGCTGCGCGGGCTGGGGCACTGCGGCTCGCTGCGCTCCCCGGCCTGCCCCCTAACCGCTCGTCCCCCCGCTTCCTTTCCGTTCCCCCGTCGCGCACGCGTCCCCGTACGTCAGTTCCCGTTCGTGTTCTCATCCTCTCTTCAGCCTCACTCCTATCTCCATCCCCGTCTCCATCTCCATCCCGGTTCCTCGACCGCGCCCCACGGAGCTCCCGCCGGGGTGACCCGGGGACCGTCGGGGCGGCGGCGCCGTCGGGGACTCACCACCACGAGGAGTCGGCGCGGGGCGTCAGGGCGAGCAGGAGGAGGACGAGGGGAAGGCAAGCACGGGGGGCCGCGCCCGCCGTCCGAGGGAAGGCTCCGCACTCCGCACGCCCGGGGGCCACGGCAATCCCAGGAGACGCTTCCAGGCGGTTTGGGCTGAGCATATCTCTCGGGGCGGGGTGCAGACGGAGAAATGACCGGGGAGGGGGGTCCTGCCCGCGCTCCCTCGGGGCACTGGCTTGTCAGGCCCGCGGCGCGTCCTCCGGCCCGCTCTGCTGAGCGAGCCCCGGCTGGGCCCCCGTCCCAGGCTCATGCTGCTGCGGGGGGCGGCGGGGCCGGGCCGGGGCGAGGGGAGCCTCCCCGCGGGCTTGCGGGGCGTTCAGCGGGGCCGGCACCTCGAGCGGCGCGGGCGGCGGCGAGGCCGGGCCGGGCATGGAGGTCCTTGCGCGGAGGGCGAGGCGCTCTGGGATGGAGCGCGGGGGCCGCGGCCAAAATTGCCGGCGCCCGCAGTGCTGCGGGCTCCATGGGCAGAGTCAGAGGCGCGGAGCGCCGCTCCGGCCGGACCGACCCCCGCCTCCTCGAGGCACGTGCGGACATCCCCCTCCGGGCTCCTGCCCCCGCCGCCGCCCGCACCGGGGCGCTCCCCCGCCGCACGGAGCCGCCGCTCGCGGCCGCCCCCGTGGCCCGCCCGCTGCGGGCTGCGGGCTGCGGGATGCGGGATGCGGGATGCGGGATGCGGGATGCGGGATGCGGGGCCGGGCGCTCCGCCCGAGCTCGCCCCGCCAGGGTCACTGCAGGGTGGGAAACCTCAGGCTGAGCCGCGCTCCGCGGAGCTCCGCGCCCCGCCGGGGCTGTGTCCGCCCGTCGCAGCGCCCGCGGCCCGTGGCGCCAGGGCGGGCTGGGCACGGGGATCGGGCGTGCCGGGAGCCGGTGGCTCCTGTGCGGGGCTGCCGGGAGGGTCCCAGCAATGGGGCGGAGGCGGTGCAGACCCACAGGTACCCGGGGTAGCGCTCTGGGGGATCGGGACACAGGGGAATACACTCATTGGGATAGTGACAGCGAGAGCCCCATCTGGTATCAGTGTCCCAGCCCAGGCACAGCCTTTTCTCTAGTTTGGCGAGGGTTCTCCCTCCTTTCCGTGCCCGTGTCACCTGTGGCTGTGGGACTGGGAGAGCTAGTGGATAGGATGCCCTGGCCGCTCAGCTTTCCTCCCTTCACTGCCCTACAACGGTTGGCTGACAGCTGGTGAAGACCAGTCTTATCTGGGAGTTCCCTCTTCCCCATGTGGTCCCTGTCTGGCTGGTCTTTCCAGACCATGGAGGTGAGCAGGCATTTTGATAACCTCTCATCGGCAACACTTTCCTGATATATGTAATTATTTACTGGGATTGTAAACCCTATTACCCATCCAAGTCCTTTCTGCATTGCCAGAGCCCTCAGCTGCCCTCTCCCCTCCACCCAGCTCAGCTTATTCTGGTCTTTCCTTCCCATTCCTGTTGTTCAGATCAGAGAGTGACTTCCCCAGCCCGGGAGAAATGGGGACTAGAAGCTGCGGTTATAATCCAATTATACTTCGGAAAACTGCAGTGACAGAAAGCTGATGCTGGTGGGGTGCTGTCCTTTTGTCCGAGAGCCCACACAGAATATTGCATTACAGCTTATCCCTAAAGTGGTGGCACTGAAAAGGCTGATATTTATAGATTGTGGAAGGCTGTGGATTTGTTTAGAAGCAGGCAGCACGCTGGAGGCTCTGCTGTGCCCCTTTTGTAGGCTTTTCTCTATTACTGGGTTGTTTCAGACAAAGACAGAAGCCTGAGTACTCTGTATCCTGCTCTCATAGGGAGGAGGTGACAAGCCTGACATTCATGTGAATATACAGGACTTGGCTGTGATGTGCTGGGCAGGAGAATTCTGGCTCGGGATGAAACTCCCGATGAGGGCAGCAGGACAGTGCCAGCCCTGGAGGGGAGGGTGATGGGTGTCTGCAGGAGGGATCACAGCTGGACTTTGGCGTTGAAGTGAAATGTTCAGGCTGGGCATCAGAGCTTTGCACCCAGGATACTGAATTTCTGTCAGCCTGGTGGCTTATTTGATGCTCTTCTCCATAAAACCCAACCAACAACCCGTGGACTGTCCCCTGGGTTTGTACCAGGTTTGCACAGGTTTGCACCTGGGTTTGTATCAGGCTCTCCCTGTGCTGGGCAGGGAGGAGGCCAGGGGAACTCTCACTCCTCTGGGCAGAGCCTGGCGTTTGATCTTCCATTCAAATTAGCAGCTCAGGGTGTCTGGGTGCTTCGTCCACATGAGCTGTGGTGAGTAAATAAACAAGGATCTGCTTTGAAAGGCTTTCACGATTCATTAACTTCAAAGGAATGGGCTCTCTATTTTCTTAGCAGGTCGGTCACTCCACAGTCTTTTTGGGTGCTGAAGGTGGTGATTGCTCACGCCGGGAAGCTGCGGCAGGGCCGGTCACACAGCGAGCTGTGGGAGCAGCAGAGGGAAGGCCATGGTCAGTGCTATGCCTAAGGAAGAGAGCAGGGTCAGGAAATGCACGGGTGAGACTGGTCTGGAGCATTCCCTGTCCCAAAGAGCTCCTCATAGGTGACAAGCAGCCTGCAGTGTGCTCGAGGCATCGTCAGACAGGATTTGCAAACCAGGGATGGGTGCCAGATCCACCCTGCTCTGCAGAAATGTCCCCATCTTTCCATGGAGATGAAGGCAGGGTGATCTGCCTGCCCCTGCCCTCTCCAGCTCTCTCTTCTGCTTTGACTGTGCAGGCACAGGTGCTGGGAGGGAGCAGAGGTGGCGGAGGGATTGCTGCCGTGTATCCAAAATGCCCGTGCTGGGCACCGCTAGGGAGCTCACCCTTCATGTGGCAGCCCCAGGAACAACGGAGAGCCTTGAGTAATCACCACTGCCTGAAACCTGAGGGGACAACCCTCAGTGCCCTCCTGGGACAAACCTCAGTGCCCTCCTGGGACAGCCCTCAGTGCCCTCCTGGGACAAACCTCCGTGCCCTCCTGGGACAAACCTCAGTGCCCTCCTGGGACAAACCTCAGTGCCCACTGGAAAAAAAACCGCCCCCCCCCCGTGCTCCTGACAGCCTCAGTGCCCCTCCTGACAAAACCCGTCCTCCTGGACAGCCTCAGTCCCTCCTGGACAGAACCTCAGTGCCCTCCTGGGACACCCTCAGTGCCCTCCTGGGACAGCCCCTCAGTGCCAGCTGGGACAATCCTCAGTGCCCTCACTGGGACAGCCCTCAGTCCCTCCTGGGACAACCTCCGTGCCCTCCTGGGACAGCCCTCAGTGCCCTCCTGGGACAAACCTCAGTGCCAGGCTGGGACAAACCTCAGTGCCCTCCTGGGACAAACCTCAGTGCTAGGCGGGACAACCCATGCCCTCCTGGACAAACCTCAGTGCCCGCGGCCTCTGCGCTGGAACAAACCTCAGTGCCCTTCTGGGACAAGCCCATCCTCATGCCTCATGAGCGACAACCTCATGCCCTCCTGGGACAAACCTCAGTCCCCTGGGACACCTCAGTGCCCTCCTGGGACAAACCTCAGTGCCGCGGACAAACTCATCCCTCGGGACAAACCCGGGACAATCCTCAGTGCCCTCCTGGGACAAACCTCAGTGCCTCCTGGGACAAACCTCAGTGCCCTTCCTGGGACACCCTCAGTGCCCTCGACACCTCAGTGCCAGGCTGGGACACCCTCAGTGCCCTCCTGACACCCTCAGCCCTCTGGGACAAACCTCAGTGCCCTCTGGACAAACCTCAGTGCCCTTCTGGACAGCCCTCAGCCCTCCTGGGACAACCCTCAGTGCCCCCTGGGACAAACCTCGTGCCCTCTGGGACAACTCAGGCCCCCTCCAGCCCTCAGTGCCCTCCTGGACAAACTCAGTGCCAGGCTGGACAACCAGGCTCTCCTTGACGGCCCTCCAGTGCCCTGCTGGACAAACCTCAGTGCCCTCCTGGGACAAACCTCAGTGCCAGGCTGGGACAACCCTCAGTGCCCTCCTGGGACAAACCTCAGTGCCAGGCTGGACAGACCCTCATGAACCCCTGGGAAAACCTCATGCCCTCTGGGACACCTCAGTGCCCTTCTGGGACAGCCCTCAGTGCCTCCTGGGACACCCTCAGTGCCCTCCTGGGACAAACCTCAGTGCCCTCCTGGGACAGCCCTCAGTGCCCTCCTGGGACAACCCAGGCCGCTGACAAACTAGTCCAAGCGGGACAAACCTCAGGCCAGCTGCTCACTCATGGGAAACCCTTTTTCTGAGGGAACAGAAACCTATTTTGAACACTTTTATTGGGAATTTATTTTGGGATGGACAGTGCAGCTCAATCAAGCTCCTGAACTTGTGCAGAAGGGACCAGTGGGGGGCTGTGTGCCACTGGGACCCCACTGTCTGTGGCCAGGTAGGAATGGAGGCCGATGGGTTACACACATCCTCCTGTCCTGTGTGTGCCCACTGGATGTGAGCAGCTCCTGCCTGGCAAACACGGGAAGTGATCAGGCTGCGGGTTCAGCCGCCAGCAGGAGCAAAGGTCAAATAGTGAAATTAAAACCTGGGTTTTTAACCAGGAGCTGTGCCTTCCTGGAGGCCTTTGCTGGGTGCGTGCACTGGAAAGAGCTGGTTTCCCATTACAAGATCCACTCTGCACTGTGGCATCACCTTGGACCTGGCTCCATCCCTCCCTTCCGTGCCCACCAGACCAACAGGCTTCTCCAGGAGCAGCTCATGCAGCACCCAGCTTCAGACGGGTGGCTGCAAATCAGCTGCGTTAGTCATAAAAGTCATGGAAGGCCAGCAATGGTGCAATAACACCTAAAAATCCCCCGAGCGCTCCGAGCAGCCCCGGTTTCCGTCATCCTCCCTCGGCATCTGTGATTGTGTGTGCGGAGAGCAGGGGAGAAAGGACCATAAATCCTGCGGGCTCCGCGCTCTGGCCGGGCTGTCTGGCAGGCGCGAGCCCCGGCTGTCATCGGCACATCAGACAGGGCTGACACTTGACAGGCCTGTGGAAAAACACGGGGTGACATCACGCAGAGACACCAGCCCACTGATTAATCTCCGAGGTCAGGGGCTGCTGTATTTATAACCGGGGAAGGGTTTCAGGTGGGTTTGTACAGGAGCGCAGCAGCGGGGGCTGTTCCTCATCTCTGAGCAGCCACCTTCCCGTGCTGCTGGGGACACCTCTGCCTCCTTCAGACACAGCTGCAGGGGCTGAAATGGGGCTCAGGAGCACCAAAACCAAGCCTAAAGGAGCACTGGAGCCCTAAACAGCTGGGGGGACTGTCCCACTGTGGCACTGGTATGCCATATCTCGATTCCGGCTGTTTTCTTTGCTTCTGGTGAGCTTTCTTACCCTCCCCAGCAGAAACAGCTCAGCTGCCTCCAAAACACAGCACATCAAACTTGAAATGTTTTGTGAAACTGTCAAGCTTTGGAGGAAAGGGAAGGTGGTCCCAGGGCAAAAACTTTCTGTTTCTTCAATTTCAAAACATTTCCCATTTCCAATGGCTGTTTGTTCTGTGGTTTTTAACATTTTCACTCTGCTTTATAATGCAAACAGATTATAAAATTACAGTTAAAATAATATATTTTGAGTTTATCAGCTGAAGCATTTCAAGCCATCCATTTCTCTAGGTTTTCTTTTACAGATAACCTGGAAAGCTTTGGGGTGGGTGATTCCGAATTGGAACAAAAGCAGATTTCAGAATGTTTTGCAAAAGCAGAACTTCATCCCCATTGCCAAGTGGGAAATGGCCAAGAAGGAAAAAAAAACCCTATCAGATACACCTCTAGCATTGTTTCTAAGTGGAGAATTTTTCCTGTGATTAATGAAAATGGGGAAATAGGGCCAAATCCTGCACATGCTTTAACCACAAGGCTTGTACAAACATGCTAGTTGGGCTTTGGCTGGAATGACCAGGTTTAATTAGTTCTCCCCTATCTAGGGATGCGGGTTCTTGCTGTCAGTGCAAGGAGGGATTTATGTTTCCTTTTCCTCAGGAATATGATCAGTGTCTGAGTATTAAGAATAATCATTTCACTAATGTAAGGCAAATTTCTTATCCGGCACTACTGATAGTGACGGGGACGCTGCGAGCCACGGATTGGGGTCAGATGGGTACCTGACAGTGATGAGGATTTAATGCCATTGTCACGAACCCACTCTCAGCTCCTGGACACAGGAGTCACCTGCTGGAGCGTGGAGGGGACCCACTGGGCCAAGGTGACCCCACTGCCCTTGTGCTGCCTCGCCCTGAGCCTTGGGTTACACCATGAGACAAGAAGGTTATAAAGCTGTTAGAGAGTGTCCCGATGAGTGAAAGGTGTCAAGGGGCCATACAAGGAGTGGGTGAGATTACTTGATTCGTTCAGCCGAGCGAGGAATTGCTCCTGGGCTGGTGGCATCACTGCAGCAGCTTTACTGATCAAAGTTCCCTTTTCTGCCCTTTGAAGGAGGTAAAGGCTGTGCTGCCCCAAACCTGATCCATCCTTGTTGCCTGCTCCCCACTGAAGCCCCAGTGTGATTACTGAGTCCTGCTGAATCTCCACTGAACTGCCGGAGGTTTTACAGCTTAGCACGGTGGGGATTTTGGAAGGAGGAAGAAGGTGGAATGAGCGAGGAAGTGCGGAGAGCTCAAGCATAACTCCAAACTAGGGCAGGAAAGGCACCGCACATAGCTCTAACCTTATCATCCAGGATGGATTTTAAGTGCTTCTTTAGTGACTCATCGTCCCTGAATGGGTTTGAAGTGTCTGCCGGAGAGGAAAGGTCAGAGAGCTCAGATCAGATAACAGGTTATTACAAAGCCCTCCCGCTGCTGCGGGGCATCTGCCAGGGCAGCACCAGGGCTGTGGGGAGGCACAAAATCTGCTCCCTCATGTGTGATTCAGATGGGCAAGGGGTAGAGAACAAGGCTACTTTCTCCTCTTCTTTATCACAGCGTCAAGGATGGCTGGGGTTGGAAGGGACCTTGAGATCATCTTGTTCCTTCCACTCAATCCATGTGCTCCGTGGCCTGTCCAAACTGGCTCAGAGGAATCTGGAGATGGAGCAAGTTTATACTCAGTCCTGGTCACTCTCCTTCCATGGGCACTCTTGGTGGCTCTTGCCACCTTCAGAAATTTCTTGTGAAGTTTGATGGTTCTATTGTACCCTGGCTCCCAGAGTCAGGTGAGGATGGGGGAAAATGCAGTCTGATACACACATTACTGAGCAAAACCTGCTGTAAAAAGCCCTCTCTGTATTGTGCCTTACATGAAAGATACTGCTATGGTTCAGAGGTTAACTTTTATCTTAAGCTCAGCTAGAAGCTGAAGAGTTGAGGCATTTTTTAAAATATCAGAAAAATATTTTTAAAAAAGGACAAAACCTGATCTCTGCTACATTGGTATTAATGGGGAGAAATTTAATGATAGTCTGTAGAAGCTTCTGATTTACTCTTGTCTGAGATTGGACAGAAATAACCCAAAGAATCTCATTGCTGCTGCCCAGATTCAGCTGCACAGCAGAGAGCTATTAATGCTCTGTTTTCTTGCCTTTGGTCAATACATCTTGCAAGCAGGAGGAAGCTGGATTATGTCTGTGAGTGTCCCAATGTCATGCTATGTTGGATAATGAACTGTGGATAAATTGGATCAGCTTTTCAGTTTCCAGCCTCTCAGAAATCCAACAAGGAGTCAGGGCAGCAAGCTGTGCTTTCAGCCTTTGCTCTGATAACCTGTGTGCTGCTGTCAAGAGCTATTGTGGTGATTCCAGGCTGGAGCGGCTGAAAACCATTGTTAACCTGGAAAATGTACATCTCTGTTTGGCTGGGTGCTTCCCCATGCCTTAAAAATGTCTGCTGTAGTGCAAATCAGCTGTTGAAGGAAATGGAGATGTAATGAGAGTGGCGCTTGCTGAGCAGAATTCAGGCATTGTTTTGTCCTGGTTATTCAGCGTGCATGGAGGAGCATCTGGGCTCTCTGGAGGAATGTGAACACCCTGAGGTTGGACACCTATGGGTTTGTGTTTCCATGGAAATGGAAAGTTTGATCCAGAGTTATTAAAGATCATTGAAAGACCACTTGGTACAGTTCCCCCTTGGTAGCTGGGCAGTGGAGAGGCCGTGGCAGCTCCTCTCCTGCCCCACTGGTGTGCTACGATGGGACCCTTTCCCTGCCAGAGTCCTGCAGGGTGTGTGCTCCCAGCCCTGTGCTCCCAGCGGGCTCCAGTTCACTCCTGGATGATGGGATGGATCCCAGCTCTGCTGGCACTGCCACACGCTGTCCCTGCTGCAGAGGGGACACCTCAGCTGTGGCTGCCCAAGGTTTCAGCAGATGTGGGTCTTGTGGTGAAGGTGATGGCAGCGTGTGCTACCGGGTGACACAGGGTGACACAGGGTGACACAGGGTGACACAGGGTGACAAGGGTCCTGGATCAGCTCCTGCCATTGCAGGGGCTGCAGCCTCCTGCTCGTGTCCGATGAGATGCTGAACACCGAGGACCCTGAGTCATAGAAATCTTCAAATTATTTGTGTTGGAAGGCACCTTAAAATTCACCTATTTCCAACCCCTGCCACGGGCAGGGCCACCTTCCACTAGACCACTTTGCTCTAAGCCCTGTCCATGCTGGCCTCGGACGCTTCCAGGGAAGGAGCATCCACGGTTTCTCTGGGCAACCTGTGCCAGGGCATTTTTGCGTAAATAATTTCTTCCTAACATCTAATCTAAATCTCTCCCTTTCAGTTTAAAACTGCTCCCCCCTAAATCCCCTGTGGCTGGCAGAAAGCTGAGCCCATTCCCTATGCATCCATGAGGAGCTCAGCCCCACACTTCATTATGACTTTAAAAACCCCTGGAGGCTCCCAGCCCGGGGGCCGCTGTGAGCGCAGGGGGTGCTGCCCGTGGGCAGTGTGTCTGTATTTTCATTGGAGCTCTGGGCAGCGTAATCCTGTTAAGAGCTGAGCGTCTGATTCAGCTGTCCTGCTATATGGCTAATCCTGCCAGCGGGAGCGTGCATTATCCCATTGCGGGGCTCTGGTGTGGCCCCGGGGTCACCGCGCTGCCTCTGCCCCGCTGCCAGCCCTGCTCTCCTGCTTTGGGAAGCAAGCCCCCAGAAAACCTGGGAATTGTGTCCACCCCGGGGAGCTGTGCAGGGCTGTGTGGGCTCCTTTGAACTCTCTGAGCAGCTTAGGGCCCCGGGCACAGCGGGCATGCAGCCCGGCACCCCAGCCAGAGTGGGGGAAATCCTGGCTTTGATCCCATTGTCCGCTTTTGGGGCTGTGCTGTTCAATAGATCATAGTCAGGGAGTTAATTTACTCGTTACCTATACACTTGCCAGGCTTTAAATACCATTTTTGCTCACATCTTCCCTTCATTTGTGTGATTTTCCCTTATTTTGGGGACTATGGCCCTCCTGCTGTGGCTAAGTCTCGCAGGCAGGACATGGTCTGGTGTCACTGCTGGTTGTCTTGGCTTCTTGGAAAAGAAAAAAAATAGGCACTTTAAAAATAAGATTGCTACAGAATAGGCCATTTTAGTTACGAATATTTTGTGATAAAATGCGGGATTGCCCATTTCTCCTTTGAAAAAATTAAAAAAATCTAATGCCGATGAATGTGGATAGAGGCGGTAATAAAACAGGTGGGTGCTTCTGTGGAGGTGTGGAGATCCACAGGAATTTTGGAGTGCCAGGGATACTGAAGGTTTCACTATGCAGCACTGCACTGGGTTCATTTTGGCCATTTGATGAAATTTGGCCACAGCTCTCCCCTTGAGCAGATGCTCCAGGAATTTCATCACTTTCCGCTATAACCTGAGGCAGTGAATCTGGGGTTAAAAGCCTGAAGGAAAGCTGATAAATGTGTATAATATAAACTATTGAAGACTGAAAAATTCTGAAAACACTGTAGAAAGTAAATACAATAAATTTGGGGCGACATTTCTCTTCCTATCTCAGGTTTTCCAGCAACAGCTTTCCAGCCCTCTGACAGCCTAGAACTGCACATCACCTGCAGATGGGGTGGGCAAGAGGAAGCTGATGGGGACCATTGGCCACTGCTTTGGTCGTGGGCAGAGCAGGGGCATGTGAGGCTGTGCATATGCAAATCATGGTGAGGGCTTTTTGCTTTCCTGCCTGGCTTTTTTGGTGCCCAATTCTCTCTTGACTGTCAGAATCTGGTGCATGGCACAGGGCAGTGGGCAGGCAATGGGATGGCAATGGCGTGGCAGTGGGATGGCAGTGGGATGGCAGTGGGCAGGCAATGGGATGGCAATGGCGTGGCAGTGGGATGGCAGTGGGATGGCAGTGGGATGGCAATGGGATGGCAGTGGGATGGCAGTGGGATGGCAGTGGGATGGCAATGGAATGGCAATGGATGGCAGTGGGATGGCAGTGGGATGGCAGTGGGATGGCAATGGGATGGCATGGGATGGCATGGGATGGCAGTGGGATGGCAATGGGATGGCAGTGGGATGGCAGTGGGATGGCAATGGGATGGCAGTGGGATGGCAATGGGATGGCAGTGGGATGGCAGTGGGATGGCAATGGGAGGGCAATGGGATGGCAATGGGATGGCAGTGGGATGGCAGTGGGATGGCAATGGGATGGCAATGGGATGGCAATGGGATGGCAGTGGGATGGCAATGGATGGCAATGGGATGGCAGTGGATGGCATGGGATGGCAGTGGGATGGCAGTGGGATGGCAATGGGATGGCAATGGATGGCAGTGGGATGCAGTGGGATGGCAATGGGATGGCATGGAATGGCAATGGGATGGCAGTGGGATGGCAATGGGAGGGCAATGGGATGGCAATGGGATGGCAGTGGGATGGCAGTGGGATGGCAGTGGGATGGCAATGGGATGGCAGTGGATGGCAATGGGAGGCATGGGATGGCAATGGGATGGCAGTGGGATGGCAATGGGATGGCAATGGGATGGCAGTGGGATGGCAATGGGATGGCAGTGGCCACTGGGCTCCAGGTCCCTTCTGCTGCCACTCGCAGTCACAGGGGCTCTTGTGAAGATGCTGAGATGCCTCCAGGGCTCTGCCAGGTCACTGTGTGCATTCAGCACGGCCCTGTTTATCCAACAGCGCCAGGGCACTTAAGCCCTTTCTGAGGGGGAGTTGACCACGTTTTCTGGCTGCTGTGTGAGGCTGTGAGCCCGTGGGGCCCAGGCTGAGCCCCCCAAGCCATGGGATGAGCACCCCAGTGACCCTCCCTCGGGGTCCAGCTCTTGGCTTCCCACCAGCCCTCCTCCATTTTGTCTAAATGGTTTGCAAATCAGCCAGCAACCAATTTATCCCCAAAGTATTTTGGAGATGTCACTGTGAGAATGTTAATGGCTCGTGATGCACTGGTGAGCTGGAACACGAGCGGCTGCAGCAGGCGGGTGCAGGACAGGGATTTATTAATGGGGGGGTCATCCTGGCCCTCAGACCCTGCTTCCCTCTAGTGCCACTTGGCAAAGTGAGGGAGAGACAGAACCATTTTGCTGGCGAGGATATCATCCTTAAAACTTATGTTTGGATGGAGTTTCCAAGGCCCCTCTCTCCTCATGGCATTAAACGCAGTTGTTTATTGGAGATGACAGAAACACAAGCAGTTGTTGGTCGCTTCTGCAAGAGTCGTGTCCCAGTGTTGGAAGGAACATGACTGAGCTGATGACTAATTCAGCCCTGAGTTTTATGTGCTCCCAGCTAACGTGTCCCATATGTTCTGACTGCAGCCCGAGGGAGAGCAGCTCACTTGGCCCAGGGCAGGAATCCTCGCTGGCTGCAAGACCCCGCTCCCAGGAGCTGCTGTGGGGCTGGGGGCAGTGCCAGGACCTGTGGGGCAGGGGCAGTGCCAGGATCTGTGGGGCAGGGGCAGTACCAGGATCTGTGGGGCTGGGGGCAGTGCCAGGACTGTGCCCTGCTCTCCCTGCACTCTGAGCACATGTCCTTGCTGTCTGTGACAGCAGAGCCACGCTGCGCTCTGGTGCAGCCCAGACCTTGGAGGAATATTGGGAGCAGTGTATGGGCAGCTCCAGGGCTGGTGCTGCTGGCGAGCTTTGCAGGCAGCACTCACCAGACTGGAAATACTTAGGAAGAGATAAAAAGACTCCAGTGCTGGCTAACCTGGATCTGTTACTCTGCGAGAGACCGTCGTGATCGAATTGATGACCTTCACTTGGAGCTATCTTGTGGAGCGTGTTGGGATACCCAGATGAGGGAAGTGGTGTTTCCTCAGCAAGCTGCTGTGTCATTAAAATAACCCTTTGGCTCTCACAAATAATGTTTCATAAATCCATGCTGCGTTATTGCAAGAGAGATGATGAGATCCTGGGGTGCACCTGGGTGCCCGGCCCTGGGGCAGCGCAGAGCTCCCTGCAGGAGCAGAGGCACTCTCAACTGATCACACAATTCTGAGCGAAGGAGGAAGTAGCAGGATGACCACTGTCCCCCACAAACAGCCATCCGTGGCCCCTGCAGTGCTGCCCACACTCTGCTCTGGGCACAGCTGTTCCCTGCCCTGCCCTTTGCCAGTCTTGGCACCGTCACTCCAGGGCAGCACCTGGCAGGTCAGGCACACAGACAGCTATGGGCTGATGCAAACGGCTCTGTAAACAGGCACAGGGCATGTTCCTGAGTGGCTGACTCTGGAAATAATTCCCCATCTGGGAGAGGTTTGGCATCCCAACTGCTGGGAAATCAAACACAGCCGTGGTGGTGGCTGTGTCTGTGCTGCACTGACTGACACCCCAGAGCCTGGCATTGTCCTGGGCTGGTCACCTGCTCCCTGGAGAATTCTGATCTTGTGTGCTTTCAAACTCCTAGTGCAACCTGACTCCAGAGCTGGCAAAAGCAGCGAGTGGTGAGGGTGAGGGTGGCAGCAGGAGCATGAGAGCTTTCCTGCAATGATGCCCTTGATGCCCATCATTTCTTGGATGCCACGGGGCTGGAGGGACAGGCTGATGTGTGCCAGGGGATGAGCTGCTGTCCTGGCTGCTCTTGTCTGGCTCTTGGAGGAGAGGTCCCCTCTGGGCACTGCTTTTCTCCAGAGACTGAGCTGCCACTCTGGAATTCCCTGCACTGGAATGCTGTTACAGTGTCTCCAGTGAGTTTTCATCTGGTACTTCATTCATGTGAATTATCTGCCAAAGAAACTCCTGATGTAAACACAGTATTATCAGAATTTTGTTCCGGACTTGGCCCCAGGATTCCCTGCCAGCTTTTGCTTGAATTGCACTTCTGCTACAACAACCCTTTAGGGCAAACAAACCAGCTGAAGACAGAGTGGGAGGCACAGGGTGGGCTGGGGAGGAGGGATGCTCCAGGTCAGCCCTGGGAAAGGCTGCGGGTGCGATCCTACAGGGATCAGCTGTTTGCAGTCAATGCTTTGGCATTCTGAGCATGCCAGGAAAAAGACCTGTCACAAATGGGACCTTATTCCCCTCCCTGTCCCCACAGATCTGGCAGCACCAGTGCCCCTCACACGGGCAGTCCCAATGCATGGATGGACCCACACCACAATCCCGATGGATGGATGGACCCACACCACAATCCCGATGGATGGACGGACCCACACCACAATCCCGATGGATGGATGGACCCACACCACAATCCCGATGGATGGATGGTTCCACACCACAATCCCGATGGATGGTTCTATGCTGGGAATCCCATCAGATGGGTCTCATACCATCAATTCTGATGGATGGTTCCACACTGGGAATCCCGATGGATGGCAGGAATTCCCCTCTTTAACGGTATTAAAGCAATGCCTGGGGATGTGTAGCTGTGTCTAGAGCTGTTTGTAGCTACCACTATCACTGCTAGTGCAAATAACCAAAAGGCTCCCAGCTGTTCATTTCCTGACCCTTCATGGGCAGGGACTAAACTCTGTATCTTGTGCCCCTGCAGGCTCTGTGTCCGTGTGTTGGGATCAGAATGCTCCAGGGTAAGAGGAAATCTATCATGAAAGGTATTTTTCAAGAGACTTTTTTTTTCCCCCTGGAGCAGCTGTGGAATATTTCCATGCATAAAGTAATTTTTCCAGCTATTTTGTCAAAGAGAAGGTTCTAATATAGATTATCTTCTAAACTTTATAGAGCTTTCATCTCTTTTTTTCATTCTGTGAAAGAAGAAGTCCCTTCCCAGTGGCTCTGGTGAGCAGCATTCCAGCTGGGATGGCTCTCCCACACCAGGCTCCATCAGTGCCCTGTCCTGTGCGTGATCTTCCCAGAGCCTTCAGAGCCCCAGGGGCTGTTTATGCTGAGGGCACCACAATCCTTCCTCTTGGTCGTGTCTGGGGGATTTTAAAAACCTGCCCATGCACAGCCAGGGGAAAAGCCTGCCCTGCTCCAGCTGGGTCTCTGTCCCTGTCATCTCCAGGATTTAGTTTGGGTCTTTCTCTCCCCACTGCTGCTCCTCGGAGGGGTGGGAGGGGGTTCACAGACCAGCACCCACAAGTGAGTGAGGGGCAGAGTGTGAGCCCTGCTGCACCCTCCCTCCTGCTCTGTCCCTGTTCTGCTTGTTCCCTGCTGCACCCTGCTCTGTCCCTGCCTCCTGCCTGTCCCTGTCACCTGCTCTGTCCCTGTCTCCTGCTCTGTCCCTGTCACCTGCTCTGTCCCTGTCTCCTGCTCTGTCTCCTCTGCTCTGTCCTGTCTCTGCTCTGTCCGTCTCCTGCTCTGTCCCTGTCACCTGCTCTGTCCCTGTCTCCTGCTCTGTCCCTGTCACCTGCTCTGTCCCTGTCTCCTGCTCTGTCCCTCCCTCCTGCTCTGTCCCTGTCTCCTGCTCTGTCCCTGTCTCCTGCTCTGTCCTCCTGCTCTGCCTGTCTCCTGCTCTGTCCTCTCCTGCTTGCCCTGCCTCCTGCTCTGTCCCTGTCACCTGCTCTGTCCCTGTCTCCTGCTCTGTCCCTGTCACCTGCTCTGTCCCTGTCTCCTGCTCTGTCCCTGTCACCTGCTCTGTCCCTCCCTCCTGCTCTGTCCCTCCCTCCTGCTCTGTCCTCCTCCTGCTCTGTCCCTGTCCCCTGCTCTGTCCTCCTGCCTGCTCTGTCCCTTTCCTGCTCCTGTCCCTGCTCCTGCTCTGTCCTGCCCTCCTGCTCTGTCCCTGTCACCTGCTCTGTCCCGTCTCCTGCTCTGTCCCTGCTCCTGCTCTGTCCTGTTCCTGCTCTGTCCGCTGTCCCTGCTCTGTCCTCCCTCCTGCTCTGTCCCTGCTCTCTGCTCCTGTCTCCCTCCTGCTCTGTCCCTGTCTCCCCTGCTCTGTCCCTGTTCCTGCTCTGTCCCTGTCCCTGCTTGTCCCTGTCTCCTGCTCTGTCCTGTCACCTGCTCTTCCCTGTCTCCTGCTCTGTCCCTCCCTCCTGCTCTTCCCTGTCTCCTGCTCTGTCCTGTCTCCCTGCTCTGTCCCGTCCTGTCTGCCCTGTCTCCTGCTCTGTCTCCTCCTGCTCTGTCCTCCCTCCTGCTCTGTCCCTGTCTCCTGCTCTGTCCCTCCTCCTGCTCTGTCCCTGTCTCCTGCTCTGTCCTTCCCTCCTGCTCTGTCCCTCCCTCCTGCTCTGTCCCTCCCTCCTGCTCTGTCCCTGTCTCCTGCTCTGTCCCTGTCTCCTGCTCTGTCCCTCCCTCCTGCTCTGTCCCTGTCTCCTGCTCTGTCCCTGTCTCCTGCTCTGTCCTCCTCCTGCTCTGTCCCTGTCACCTGCTCTGCTCCTGTCACCTGCTCTTCCTCCTCTGCTCTGTCCCTCGTCACTGCTCTGTCCTGTCCTGCTCTGTCCCTGTCTCCTGCTTGTCCTTCTCCTCTGCTCTGTCTCCTCCTGCTCTGTCCTTCCCTGCTGCTCTGTCCCTGCCTCCTGCTCTGTCTTCCTCCTGCTCTGTCCCTGCCCTCGCTCTGTCCTTCCCTCCTGCTCCTGTCCTCCCTCCTGCTCTGTCCTTCCCTCCTGCTCTGTCCCTCCCTCCTGCTCTGTCCCTGTCTCCTGCTCTGTCCCTGTCCTCCTGCTTGTCCCTCTCTCCTGCTCTGTCCTGTCCCTGCTTGTCCCTCCCTCCTGCTCTGTCCCTGTCTCCTGCTCGTCCTCCTCCTGTCTGTCCCTGCTCCTGCTGCTCCTGTCACCTGCTCTGTCCTCCCTCCTGCTCTGTCCTCCCTCCTGCTCTGTCCCTGCCTCCTGCTCTGTCCCTGTCACCTGCTCTGTCCCTGTCTCCTGCCTGTCCCTTCACTGCTCTGTCCTGCCTCCTGCTCTCCCTCCCTCCTCTCTGTCCCTCCCTCCTGCTTCTGTCCCTGTCTCCTGCTCTGTCCTGTCACCTGCTCTGTCCCTCCTCCTGCTCTGTCCTCCCTCCTGCTCTGTCCCTCTCCTGCTCTGCCTGTCACCTGCTCTGTCCTGTCCGCTTCTGTCCTCCTCCTGCTCTGTCCCTCCTCCTGCTCTTGTCCCTGTCTCTGCTCTGTCCTCCCCTGCCTCTCTGTCCCTGTCCCTGCCTCTGTCCCTCCTCCTGCTCTGTCCCTCCCTCCTGCTCTGTCCCTGTCTCCTGCTCTGTCCCTGTCTCCTGCTCTGTCCCTGCCTCCTGCTGCCCTGACAGACTCTCAGTGCTCGAGGGGGCTACAGGAGGTGCCTCTGGGCTCCTATTCCTGTGGTCCTATTCACACCAATAGTGGGAAGAGATGGACACGGGGCAGGATCCCAATGCTGCTCCCACAACAGTCCGCAGCCATCACTCGCGCGCGTGAGCCCTGTGTTTGTTTTTGTAATCCCCCTTTTTTTTAATTGTGATTTTAGCAGTGGTGAAAGGTGCTGGATTGACAAGCTGTGGAGACGGAAGGGCCTCTGGACTCCACTGAAGTTTACATTTACAAAGGACACAGAGAATAAATAGAAGACAGTGTTTAGAGTCCTCTGTAGACACTTCAGACTTGCTTATAATTCTGCAGCAATTCCATCACCTCCAAAGTGATTGATGCTCTCTATAAAGTCTTGCCTTAAAACATTTTCCTATGTGTCGGGGGAAGAAGTTTATTACACTTTACTGAAAGGGCAGGATTTGTATTGAGCTGAAGGCTGAGTCCTTCCCAGTCCTATCCCCAGGAGAAAAAATAATCGGAGTGCTGGAAAAAAGGAGCCTGACCCAAGGCAGGCATGTGGTTTGTGGTTAGCCAGGTTGAGTGGCTGGTATGGGGATGGAGCTCTCCCTGAGTGCTCCAAACAGGGCAGGAGTAGCTCATTTTCATCAAATTGTTGTTTTCTAAAAGCTTGCATTTTCCTTCAGTAGAAATTTGAGATGCATCTGCTATCAACAAAGAGCAAATAATTTTTTTCCTTAAATCACCCCAATACATTGAGAGGAGACTGCTTTTGGATAGAGGTGCTTGTGTTCTGATAAAAGTAGTAGAGATTACAGGCTTTAGGTCTAAATTTCAGTCTGTATTTCCACTGAAGAAGTTGTTTTGGTTTTGTTTTAGTATGGAAAATTCAGGGCAAGGCCCTGCTTTTCCTCGCTGTGCCAGGGCATTCCCGTGGGCTCAGTGGGAGCTCAGCTGCCCTGATGCTCTTGCAGGAAGGCAGAACGGGGGATTTGGGAGCTTGGATGGGGTTTCAGTGCTGGAAGTGAGAGTCTTGGTGCTGCTGGGGGGTTTTGGGATGCCCAGATGGGCTGAAGATGGGAAGCTTCCTGCCTTAAAAGAAAAGGAAAATCTATATAAGTGTCACTTGGTAATGAAATCATCCAGAACAGACACAGATTTCACCCTGGCAAACATCGGGGTACCTTGGGGATGTTAATTTTATAAACCATCTGAAAGCAGCTCACATCTTATCTCCCCAACACTGGCTCCGGGCCCACCCCAAAGTTTTCCCAGCGTGGTAGAAGGCATGTCAAAAACAATGAAGAAAAATAGCAGTGTGTGCAGAGCCTGTCAGAAGAAATAAATCTCTGCCGTGTCCTGGGCTGGGGTTGGCTTTGGGAGGAAGGCACTGACAAACTCTGGTGATTCCACAGGGGATGATTCCCTGATTCCCAGCTGATTCCCTGCAGACAGGGACCCTGATTCCCTGATTCCCAGCTGATTCCCTGCAGACAGGGACCCTGGGGAGCTGCATGGACATCCTGGATCATCCAAGCCCTGGCAGAGAGAGACCCACCCCAGCCTGGGCAGGACAGAGAGCTCCCAGCTCCATCCTGGCCCCTCCTGCCTTCTGCCAGTGGAACCTGGGACTGACACACGTCTGCTGATTTCAACAAGCTCAGAATGATTTGGCTTGATGGTCTTAGAGGTATTTTCTGATGTTAATGATTCTATGTTTCTATAAAAGTCTCAGAAGAGCAAACAATGGGTTGGTTTTGAGGTGTATCCCCCTTTTGTGACCCTGTGCCAGCAGTTTCTCTGTGCAGGTGAGTCGGGTGCTGTGAGCATCAGGAACGGGCAGGGTGCCCCTATCCCACAGTGCTGACATTCACCAACTGAGCCTTCCTGCAGGTCACTGGCCTCTATTGCAGGTTGTTAAAATACCCAGATTGTTTAAATGCTTGTTGAACAAACATCAGCCCACGTTTCCAGCCTCAGCACATGCAGAGCCTTTTGGCACTGGCAGTGGAAATGTGCAGCAGATGCTGTCAGAGGACATTGTTTTCTCAATTGCATTTTAGTTGCCTAAAACAACAATTGTTCGGTGGCTTTTGGTGATGGTTCTGGTGTCAGCCTGTGCCAGTCTGGGCACTGGGCTGGATCTTTCCACCAGCCTCACTTGTGGCTCTCAGACATCAAATTGGGGTGTGCTGGCAGTGCTGGTGGGAGCTGGGGGGTGTCCCCTCTGTCCCTCCACTGTGACACCCTTGGGATCAGGGCTGGGTGCTGCTGTGCAGCCATGGACACTGGGGCTGATCTATCACTGTGCCCACTGGCAAGGAATTCACTGTGTCTGCCTACATTTCATCTCCAGTTTGGTGTTTTAGGCAGACCCTGATGTCAGTTCAGTTAATTGTCTATTAAACACTCTGCTCCTTCTCTTCTTTCATGCTAGATTCACCTTTTGTCCTTTCCTTTCTGTAATGCCCTCAGGTAAAAGACAAACGGCAACATACAAAAAATGACCTGAGTCGCTTAATTTGAAGCAGAGAGGACAATAAGAGTCTGAAAGCAGAGCTGGATTTATCTTTTCTTCCCGATGGACGCCCCTCCTCCAGCGATGGTGTCGGACGGTGCGAGCAGCATCTGAAGCAAATTGAGGGTAACCTTTCATTCCACGGGGATCTTCCAGCAGGGTTTGCCGGTCCCAAGGACATCTGCAGCCCTGATGTTGGATTTTGGCAGCCTCTGAGCCCATTGTCAGCCAGTTCATTGCATGAACTGGTAATGGATAGACAGATCTGAGTCAGCCCATGCACTGGGAGCCACGTGGGGCCACGGGCACAGGGCTGGGACAGAGCTCAGGCAGCTTTTGGCTCTGGGCTCACATTTAGGGCTTTTGCACAGGCTGCTTATCCACCCCAAACTGCAGCACTTTTTCTTCTCTCTGCTGTTTTGCTGCTGGGCTGAGGGGTGTGTGCGGTGCCTGGGCAGCAATCCGGGCCCAGGGAGGAGCTGGGAAAGCAATCAGGGGCTCGCCCTCCCCGCTAATTCACAGGGATTGTTTCCTTCTTGTGTCCAACAACACGGAAAAATGCGAATGATGCAGATCAAAAAGAGGAGCTGGGAGGTTTGACCTCTGCCTTGTGAGCTGTTGGACCAGCAGCTCTCAACGAGGAGCCAAATGTCAGACTCTTGGTGCTCACACTGCATTTGGAATTGAGGGGTTTGTTACTTGGTGTTTCCGAGTTTTGAGGTGCTTGACTGTGCATCAGCCATGGCTGGGTCACTGTTACAAACTCACTTTTCTATCCACACCAATTCTCCACCCATCTGCTGCCCTCCTGTTTTGGGGTTGTGCTGTGCAGGGCCAGGTTGATGGTGCTTGTGGGCTCCTTCCAACTCATCATGTTCTGTGATTCCATAATTCTGTGATTCCTCAGCTGATGGCAGGACAGGTCAGTGAAGCGTCAGTCCCATCCCTGGCCACAGGAACAGCCACATCTGCTGACAGCCAGAGGCTCTCAGGGTGTACCGGGGTGCCCTTCAGCCAGGTCAGTGCCTTCACACAATCCCTGCTGTGTCCCACACCAAAACCCTGATAAACCCCTGCTCCTTTTTCTTTTTAGAAGACTCCTGCAGCTCTCGCTGCATTTCAGAGATTGTTTGTTTGGTTTTAGCAAAATATAAGCAAACTGGAAATTGCAGGAAATTGCAGTGTCCTCGACAAAGTCTCTGACTCCTATGGTGGAGTGTTTCCACACAAAAAATAATGACAAAGTAATGGTTTCATCATTGTGAAATATGCACAGATAAATTTTATCCAGTAGGTCAACAGCTTTGAATTTTCATCCCTCAAATCCAACTCTCTTTCCCAGGAAGTTCAGCTGCCAGTGGCTCGGGTTCTTTGGACAAGGAGCTGCAAGAATCTGTTCTGAGCTCCCTGTCCCTGCTCCGTGTCCTGCTTGCTCATGCCCCGTTCCTGGTCCCCATTCCCCCCCTGTGGGCAGCCCTGGCGTGGGGAAGGAAGGCAGGAAAGGAGAGAGGAAGGCAGGAAGGCAGCAAGCAAGCTGGTAAAAGCCTGTGTGCAGTGATTTTGGCTGCTGGCCTGGTGCCAGCAGGGATTTGGATTGTCTGGCTCAGGCTGAGCACAGCACAGTGCTGTGGGTGCTGTGACAGTGTCAGAACATCACTGCAGAGCATGGCCCTCCCTGTGTCCCTCAGGGGAAACAGAAAATCAAACAAACCCACAAAAAGGGCCAGAACATCTTCTGGGGGTCTTGCAACTTCCTACCTTTATTTTTAAAAGAAGGAAAAAAGTAAATTTTCTCTGTCAGAGTGCTGCTCTCATCATGCAATGGCACTTAGGAATATTATAAACAACGGTGTCAGTTTATAGGGCTGGAGACGTTTTCCGGTGGCTCGCTCATCTTCCCTCTGTTCAGTGAGCTGGAATCGGAGCAGGATGGCCAGGATGAGCCTGGGAAACGAGGGATAGGTGGAAGGGTTTGTGCAGATATCACAGCTTCCCATCCATGCCCGGTTCCTCAGGGGTTGGGCTGCTCCCCGTGCCCTCCTGAGCCCGGCACCGCTCAGCCCCGCATCCCAGCCAGGGTGGGATCATTGCGGCTCCCGAAACCTCCCCGGCACAACCCCCCCGCTCTCCCCGCTCTGCTCCTCATTTTCTCTGCTCAGCACTTTCTCTGCCTGCAGCTCCATCAGCTGGCAGGCTGTAAATCAGAGCCGGGGCTGGGTGGCCGCTCTGCTCCGCCGGCCCAGCCGAGCACCGCGCTGTTCTGGAGGGCTGGGGAGGAATTATCCCGGCAGCAAAGGAAACCAGCCCGGCGTGTGCTCCCTGCTGGCTCTCGCTGCACTCTCGGTAGCCTTTCCTGCGCAGGCACAGCCGCTGTGTGCAGCGTTTCTCCCCGCAGCAGAGCATCCCCGCTCCGGGCGCTGCCGGCTCAGAGCCGGGGATGGATGCACCTCTGCCCGGGAGGGACAGCACCCACCCCGGTGTGCTCCAGGCCTGCCCTGCGATGCTAAAACCTCCCAAACCTGCCTTCCTCTGCATGTTGGGGGCTGCAAAACACGTGCTGGAGCCGGATTGCTGGCGCTGCAGTTCCTCACCTGGCAGATGGAGCGTGTAAGGCACACCCTGCACTGCTCGCACATGGAGCGGCTGAGGATTTATAAGATCAGTACGTGACTGACAGATAAGGGACTCCCACGGAGCAAAGACAAGAGCAGGGGAGCCACAAAGCTCTCAGCTTGGAGCTGAATCAAGGAATTCTCAGCCCCTCTTGTTCAGGCAGGTTCTAGCAGAATATTTGCCAAATCAACCAAATGACATAAAAATATTTCTTGAGGAAGAGTTGGGGCAGACATGGGTTTATAAGAAACACCCACCAATAGCCCCGTGTTCCACCCTGGTATTTATGAGATGCACGTGGCGGGTGTTGATAGCAGAGGCATTTTTGTAAGTCAATAAAACGGAAAAAGAGATTCCACTTGGTGAGGAGGGGTGGTGACTTTGAACGCATTGAGGGCAATGAAGGAGATCATTCCATTGTTCTAAGATTTCCATAACTCACTGTGTTTAAGCACATAAAAATGTAGACATTCTGGCAATAAAGTTTGGGTAATTTTTGAGTATGAATCAAAAATCTCTCCCTCGTGCTCCCCTCCCCCTTGTTCTGCCTTTTGTTGTTGCTGCAGGCGCTGCCCCCCCGCTCGCCCGCTCCACCCCATGGCCTCACGAATGGAAAAATGTCTTCAGCAGAACCCTCCCAGCTTTATTCTCTAATCTACAGCATCTGTGCCCTGCCCAATGCTCCTGTGGGCGGCCATGGCCTTCCCCAGCTCACGCTCATGGGCACGTGCAGGTTGAGCCTCTCTGCTGGGCAGGTAGAGGTGGCACTGGTGCCACCAGCCTGGCCACACTGTGCTGGGGACACTGCCACCACCTCTGTGAGGGGCTCCCACCTCCTGGGCAAGGGGGTCCCTCGGGCTCAAGCGCTGCAGGGTACCCCATCACTCATCCCAGCCCAGTGCCCGCTGCTCTTTGCTGTCCTTTACTGGCCAGAGTCATCAGGTTGGGGTTATTTTTATATTTCTTTTTTGGCCTGCCCTGTGTATTTAGTCTGCTCCATGGATGAAAAATGCAGACCCTTCAGCCATGCTCCAACACCAGCTGCAGCCGTGGTGCCCAGTGCTGGTGTGAGCTGAGAATTTCATGGTGTTCCATGTCTGAGTCGTCCCCTCCTACCTGAGGGGCAGCACCAGACCTCGCACTGCACCTCTGCACCCGCCTTGGTCCTTTCTATCTTTCCCTTTTTCCTTTTTTTTTTTTTTCCAACAACTTTATTTCCCACTTTGACGTTTTCCAGACCCACCTGGGAGCCTGCTTGCCAGAAGGAGAAATGGCACAAGAGGAAATACATCTTCACAGCCTTGGGAGAGGAGAAGGGTGGAATCTGAGTCCATAAACAGCGTTGCTGTGCAGTGAGCAAAGACAGAGCAGGTTGGGCTCTGGAGAGTGTAACCCCACCTCTGCTCCGCACTGCCAGGAAGGAACAGCAGTGGAGTTTGTTTGTTTTTCCTCTCGGACTGGGGATGCCGTGCAGGGAAGGTCCCTGTCACAATCTTTGGGAGCTTTTGTCTTGGGAACCCCTTGGGACAGGCAATGGCTCTGACCTGGCCTGGCTGGGACCTGCCAGGAGCCACCAGGAACCATAGACAATGCCCATTTCTGCCCATTTCTGCCCAAATGCCCATTTCTGCCCCAAACCATCAGCCCAACTCCTTGCACTCCCATGAGTGTGGCCACCAGCACACAACCCCTGTGTCACTGCCCTGCCTCTCCTGCTGCCTGAGAGGTTCAGCTTCAGCCGAGCAGCACTGCAGAGGGTTTAACTTTGATTTCAACAGTTTTCTCTGGCTTTGAAGAAGGTCAGAGCAGTGGCTAACGGGGAATGGCAATGAGGTGCTGAGGAGCCACTTCCTTCAGTGTGTTTCTTCTGAGCATTGTCACATCGCCTGCCAGTGTCCACGCTGATAGCTCAGAAAACACAGAAAAATCAATCTGAGACACGCTGGTGCTTTATTTTATAATGTTCAATGCCTGATCTTGACTACAGCTCCTTCCCAGTGTAGCTGATGCTGACCCCCTGTACCCCAGGGCTGTCCCCAGCGGTGAATTGCACAGATACAGAGCATCATTTATTCTCCCACCTTCACTCACCAGAGCACAGAGCATTTTTCTGTTCCTGCAATTGCCAGGATAACCCGTGCATTTGTCACAGTGGGCACTGGGATGATGGACATGACCCGGTCAGGGAGGCAGTGCTGCCACAGCCCATCCCCACAGCCCTCGCCCTCCTGTCCCACCACAACTTTTATCCCTTCACCTTTTTATTCTGACTCACTGAGCAACAACTGTCATGTTTATACTCTTCCCCCCCGTCCTGCTCTACCTCAAGGATTAAGCTTTCATCCTTCATTATGAGCTTCTCCCCCAGGCAACATTTTCCACGAAGAAAAAGGAATTTCTGGGATTTTGCTTTTAAGAGATTATGTTACTAAGCATGTGTGTGTTTGTGCTGAGGCGAGGAGCTCTCCCACCCACGAGGGTGATCTGTCACATCCTGGGGCAGTGCAGCGGTGTGGTGGGACAGTCCTGGGTGCTGCCTGGCCCTGCCTTTGTGCCCTTCCTCCCCTGGCATTCCCAAATCCTCCTCTCCCATCAGAGGGTGCTGCTGGTGGGGCACCGACAGGGCTGTCCATGGCCCCACGGTGGCCCCTGGGGACCATCACCCCACTGGTGTGGGGTCACCTCTCTGGGATGGAGGCCACAGAATGGGCATCCCTGAGGAAAGGGAAAGGAGGCGCCTCATCCTCGCCCCCATTTTGGGGTGTCACTGCCATGGCCCTGCCAGAATCACCAAATCCTGGGTGCTCTCTGCCCGAGGCTGAGCTGTGGCTTTCCCTGTCCCCACTCAGGGTGCTCTCGGGGGTTCCTGACCCGTCAGAGCTGAGCTCACCTCCTCTGCCTGTGGGGCAAACACTGACCTCGCTGTGCTCCTGTCTGTGCTCACCCAAACCTCAGCCACTTCCAGAGCTGATAACCGAGCCCTGGAGCTCTGCCTTCCCAGGCTTTGGCTGCACACAAAGTGTTGAACAAGGTTCTGCTTTCATTGGCAGCAGCTCTTGCTGTTAAATCCTTTTCAGGAGCTCATCTAAGCCCAACAAATTAACATAGGGGAAGCACAATAGATAATGTCAACCGACCAAAATAATCCAAATCTGTAGTTACAACAGGGAAGACATAAACATAGCCCAGGAGGAATAACTGCTGCCTGTTTGGTGTCAGCATCTGGGCTGCTGCTTAGCAAGCGCTCGGGTTCTGCTGGGGAATAACCAAGGGAAGGGCAGGTGCAGCCTCTGAAAAATTCCAGCCCGGCCAAACCCTCAGGAGAGCAGGGACACTGCTGTGAGGATGCTCAGGGGACACTCAGGGACACTGAGGGGACACCGAGGGGACACTGAAGGACACGGTCTGACACAGCCATGGGGCAGAGCCCCCTGACATCTCAGACACCCCCACCCCGTTCAATCAGCCCTGGAGAGCGAGGGCTTCACCCGCTGAGTCACGGCCCTGAGTCACACCCTGCTCATCCTCTGTCATTAAATGCTGCTCATTCGATGTGTTCTGGGGACAGCACGAAGATGTGCTCCTAGAGGGACAGGAAGCTTTCCCCCTGCTTCAACTGCAGCCAATAAATGCAATAATTAACGATGACAGAGGTGGCCAGATTGCTGCCTTGCTGCTGGAGCAGCTGCCATCATCCTCCTGTTGGGCAACAAAATGATTCCCAGCTTTCTACTGCTCTGTGACAAGTTGTTTGCAACTTAGAAGTCAATAAATAAAACCAGTAAATTCTGCTGAGCTTAAACTCAGCTGGGAAGGAACATTGAAGAATACTCTGGACAGCACAGAAAGGCCAAGCTGATGCAGCTGTCAGAGTCCTCACCAAAACACCCTGAGCAGTGGGTCTGTATCACATATGCAGACACACACTATTGTGGGTATTAAAGAGCCTAAATCTGATTAAAGCCTTTCTATCCCCACCAGTGGTCAATTCCAGAATCCAGCTCAGCCAGGAGGCTGAATTCATTTCATCCTCGGAGTCTAATTAAAGCCATTAGTGTATTCCTTGTCTTTCTGATAAGATCAAAGCATTCCAAGGGCCGAGCATTACCTTATTTTCAAGACAATTATACACCATATAGCATCGATTTATTGTGCCTCCAGCTGCACGCGTTTATCTCTGTCTATCATCGGTGATCGGTGCCATCAGACACAGCTCAGCTGACGAGTGCCTGCACTTGCCAGGGTTTGTTTGTCACCCTCCCCAAATCCCCGTCCGGGGCAGTTCCAGTGTCCAGAGCCCAAAGCCCCCACGCCATGGGGCAGTCCGGGCTGCTGTGGTGGCACTCAGTGGCCACAATGGTGACCTTTGCCATGGCCACAGCCACGGAGCAGTGGGGGCAGCCCTGTCCCCACAGTGTCCCCTGGGTGCCCTCACACAGCCCCGTCCCCACAATGTCCCCTGGGTGCCCTCACACCGCCCTGTCCCCACAATGTCCCCTGGGTGCCCTCACACAGCCCCGTCCCCACAATGTCCACTTGGTGCCCGTGTCCCNATGTCCCCTGGGTGCCCTCACACAGCCCCGTCCCCACAATGTCCACTTGGTGCCCGTGTCCCCCTGTCCCCTCACACAGCCCCAAATGGGGGTGATGCTGTGCAGATCCATGGGTGTCCCACCCCAAATGGGGGTGATGCTGTGCAGATCCATGGGTGTCCCACCCCAAATGGGGGTGAGGCTGTGCAGATCCATGGGTGTCCCAGCCACCCTGGGTGCCCAGCGCTGACCGGGGTGCTCTGCCCAGGGTGACAGGGTACCCCCGGCTCAGCAGCACCAGGGTGCAGGCAGTGAGGCAGCAGTGCTGCTCCCCCTCACATAAACACCTCTCCAGCAGCTCACGGCCTCACAGAGCCGAGCTGTGAATTTTCATCTCTCAGCTAATTAACTCGCCTGCTAGTCCAAACTTGTCAGGAGCTTTATCCCTGCCCTGCCCGCCTCCTCCCAGCCCACGAGTGACAGGAGACGTTCCCATCCCTCCCAAGACACATCCAGCTGCTACAAAAACAAACATCCTCCCGCTGGTGATTCCTCTCGTCAAACAGTGCTGACCCTGTTCCCTGGGGAACATCTGCGCTGTGCGCGGCCATCAGCACATCCTGAGCCCGCCAGGGAAGGGAAGGGAAGGGCGATGTTTATGGGGGACGGCAGAGCCCTGGTCCTGCCTAAGCCAGGCTTTATTAATTGCTGGTTCTCCCTGTTCCTCTGTGACTAAAGATTGATCACCTGGTGAGGCTGCGCTGCCCGAGAGGCTCCTGAGGATGAGAGGCAGCTGTGGCAGGGAAGGATGGGCTACCCCAGGGCTACCCCGGGGCTACCCCAGCCTGGTCCCTCAGAAGGCTCTTCTGGGCAGCTGCACCCCAAGGGATCGCCAGGAACCCACCTGGGGAGCTGCTGTGGGCTGTAGGGACAGAGTGGGACTGGTCCTGCTCTCTGCTCCCTCATGGCCAGGCCGTGTGTCTGTCTTGGGCTATTTTGTCACTGTGTGACCTTCATTAAACAACCTGCTGGCCCAAAATGTGGCCATGGGAGCTGCTCCTCCAGGACACCCCACAGACCCCGCTCTTCACCCTCCAATCATCGGGGTTTATTTGGGGTTTGCATCTCTACCAGCTCTCAACCATCAAACACCATCTCCCCACTTCTGACAAGCTGGCTGTGGGAGTGGGATGGGATGGGATGGGAATGGGATTGGGAATGGGATGGGATGGATGGGATGGGATGGGATGGGATGGGAGGATGGGATGGGATGGGATGGATGGGATGGGATGGGATGGGATGGATATGGGATGGGATGGAGGATGGGATGGGATGGGATGGGATGGGAGGCAAGCAGGGAGTGCTGGGCCCTGCTGGGTGCCACAGGGGATCCCGAAGGGTCTCTGGCCATGCCATGTGGGCACAGTTTGTGTCCAGGCCCAGTGAATGTGCTGCTGCTCCTGCAGCTCCTCGTGAGCAGCACATGGAGCTGTGACATCAATATGTAAACAGCTCTTGGACTCCACACGAAAAAGTTTTCCCTATTGCTTTCAGAGCAGGATGAAAACTGTCAGAATCAGCTCTTCAGCTGAATTCCCCTGTCTGTCAGGCACTCGAGAGCTGCTCACCCTGTGGGAGGGCAGTGCAGGGACCAGGGGCCGTGATGGGAATCACTGCTGATCTCTGCCTGAATGGGACTGCAGCGAGCTGGGACTGAGCAGCGCCCTGGATCCGGCACAGGGGATTCACCTTCCACAGCATCCCCGGCACAGTGTGATCTCCACAGACATCAGCAGCTTCGGACCAAAACAGACCATTGCCCTGAAAGCCATTTTCCCAGATCCTCGAAGGCGCTGCTCCGCCCGCAGCGGGGGGCTGTCCCCCGGCTGTCCCCACTGTCCCGGGCTGTCCCGGGCTGTCCCCCGGCTGTCCCCACTGTCCCGGGCTGTCCCCGCTGTCCCCCGGCTGTCCACTGTCCCGGGCTGTCCCGGGCTGTCCCCGGCTGTCCCCACTGTCCCGGGCTGTCCCCGCTGTCCCAGGCTGTCCCGGGCTGTCCCCCGGCTGTTCCCCACTGTCCCGGGCTGTTCCCCCGGCTGTCCCCGCTGTCCCCGCTGTCCCGGGCTGTCCCCGGCGGCTGTCCCCACTGTCCCAGGCTGTCCCCAGGCTGTCCCGGCTGTCCC
>CM019217.1:3020240-3044954 GCA_009741485.1 Malurus cyaneus samueli | reverse complement strand
AGATCAGGGCAGCCCGGGAGAGCCACGAGCAGTGCCGGGGCCGCCAGGGGAGCTCCGGGGCGGTCAGGGATGCTCAGGGATGCTCGAGCGGTCAGGGATGCTCAGGGATGCTCAGGAGTCAGGGATGTCAGGGATGTCGAGTCAGGGATGCTCAGGGATGCTCGGGAGTCAGGGATGCTCGGGAGCTCAGGGATGCGGATGTGGGATGCTCAGGATGCTCGGGATGCTCGAGGGGATGCTCCGGGGTGGGTTCAGGGTGCAGGGATGCTCAGGGATGCTCAGGAGGCGGTCAGGGATGCTCAGGGCGGTCAGGGATGCTCAGGGCGGTCAGGGATGCTCAGGGCGGTCAGGGGAGTTCACTGCAGCCGTTCCTGTGCAGGCGCAGCGGGGCCGCTGGAGGGCGACCGGCACCCGGGACGGGACGGGGATGGGACGGGAACGGGAATGGGAATGGGAACGGGGAATGGGAACGGGAATGGGAATGGGAACGGGAATGGGAATGGGAATGGGGAATGGGAACGGGAATGGGAATGGGGAATGGGAACGGAACGGGATGGGAATGGGAATGGGAATGGGAATGGGAATGGGAACGGGAATGGGAAGGGGAACGAGAATGGGAATGGGAATGGGAATGGGAACGGAAACGGGAACGGGGCCGCTCCGTGCGGGACCGGGATGGCAGCGGGGCTGCGCCGCGGGGCTCCCAATGCAGGGCATCCCCATCGCAGAGCGTGCCACTCAACATCTCTCAGCACTGAGATTGCTCTGAAATTTGTACTTGTATCCACTTCCTTTGGCCAATACATTAAATGTTCTTCAGGCAAGTCACAGAAGAAGGAAAGTTATAAACCTAATCCCCAGTCTTACAGATGAAAGTAATTATTATGGTGTTTGTTCCGTATCTTTGCTTAAATGTTGCTAGAATGAATAGTTTAAATATGGTTAAGAGAATAGAATACAACAACGTCAGTGCAACGCGCATTTATCAGGTCTGAAATATGCTGGAAGAGAGTGGAATTAAATTATTCTAGTGTACCAAAAATGCCTGCAAATAAAATCACTTGGACATTCGGATATACACTACATATTGGTGACTTAAACATACTAAGTGGCTGTACGACCTAGTTTATTTCTGGCAGGCTTCTACTCCTGGCTGCCCCGGGGGCGCTGGGGCCGCGCTGGGGATCAGGAGCAGCCCCGGCCCCGCCCGGGGGCGGAGGGGGTTCGGGACATCGCTCCGCAGACACAGCCCCACCCCAGCAGAGCCCGCAGCCCATGTGGGGAGGGTGGCAAGCCCCAGCCTCCCTCTTTGCCCCACACAAATCCCTGGGCTCCCTCCCTGACTGCACAGACCCTCGGAGCCCTCTCCGTACCCCACAAACCCCCGTGTCCCTTCCTCGCCCCGCACAAACCCCGGCTCCTCTCCTCGCCCTGAGCACACAGAACCGAGCTGGCACGGCTGCGTTTTAGGGGCTGAAGGAATGCCTGGTGCCCGAGGAAATGAATCCCTGTCCCCGGCACAGAACCCGGCTGCAATCGGGCACCAGGACAGGGCACAGGACTGCTTTCGGCTGATCCCAGTGAAGGAGGGATCGCCCTGCTCAGAGCACCCGCCGTGTCACAGGCACGGGGAACCAGCAGCGAGTGTTGACCCAAGGGTTTATCAAGCATTCCAGCCTTGGGCAAGGACCTGCACCGCTGCTGCTATAAAAAGCCATCAGGGCTGCGGCTGAGCTCCCGTTCCTGTCCGGGCAGGGCTCTCACCCCCGGCTGTCCTGGGCAGGAAGCAGCTCCAGTTCGGTGGCTTTCAGCGGTACCAGCGCTGGCATGGCCTCGGGGATGTCATTAAACCTGCAGAGATGAACAAAGAGCTTCCTCCCAGGCTGCTGCAAAACCTGTTCAACAGCACTGATGTAAAGATAAGGAAATCAGGTCACTGTTGAGGTACATTAGGGAGGCTCAGGAGCTGTGGCTGTGCCCGGCAGAAGGGCAGGGAGGCACCGGGAGCAGCCCCAGCTCTCCAGGGCAAAGGGGTGATGGTTCTGTACACGGACACGCTGCACCCCAGACAAAGGGGCTTTTCCTGCAGGTCCCAGGGTCTGTTCCCAGCTCTATCCCGGACAAAACTGAGCTACACTCCTCGATGGAAGAGGGAACTTCCATGAGTAAATCTGTGTCCTGTTTGCTCCAGCAGCAGGGCACTGCCACATCCCCTTCAGCCCACACCCCAAAGTGTTCCTGAATAGAAATGTTTGGTATCACAGCACTGGGCAAAGAGGTACTCAAGGAAAAACTGTTTTTACTTGTAATACCTAAAAGCCAGAATTGTCTGGAGCATCCAGAGCACACTTTGCCCCAGGGAACCTCCTCATTTACAGCAGCTGAAGGTGGGGGAGATGGAGCAGCAATATGCTCAGGCTGCAGCAGCCAAAACCGCTCAGGATCCAATGTACTCCCAAGAAATTTGCTTTCTTCTGACTTTTCAGAGCTTCCATTCAATTCCAGGCTCCAGATGAGCACAGTTGCCCGGTTATCACCACCAGGACTGTTTTCTGCTGGGCAGCCCCAACTCCAAACATTTCCTTAAGCAATTTGCACATCTTAAAAATAAAATCCTTTATTGATAATACGAATGTTTAACATGTTTAATGCCATCAGCTATAAAAATGATAAAAGACTTCCACTTGGTACATTTGGCTTTACAAATTTACAAGTGTTAATGAATTAATACTAGTGTTATATGTTCTGCACTTCATTATACTCCATTAGCCAGTGACAAACTCTGCAACAATGTCTGCTTAGGACACATGTGAGTTAGAAATATTTAGTTGCTTCCACACAGAATCTACATCAACAGTTAAATACTAACTCTAAATGTCTTACTGAATTAGTTGGATCCATTTAAATCCCTTGTGCTTAGTTTCTTTCAGAAGTTAGTCTACTAGCAAAAATACATTCTTTTGCATACCCCCTTCCCATATTATATTTTAGAAGAAACAATACTCAGTGCATTTCCTATTAGACTTCATCATAGTATCTCTTTCTGTCTAGAGCTATCAATAAAGGGGATAATACCAGTCAGATTAATGTAAAAGCAAAGAAACTCATTAAAGCAGTGTATACAAAAGCCTCACTTTTCAATCAGAAGGGATACATGGGCCAAAATCCATCCGCCCATCCATTTTTACATTTACTCTCAGCAAGAAGAAAAAAAAAATCTGCTGTGGGTACTTAGGTATAAAAGTAATAAATGTGCTTCCAAGAGTCGCTGCCCATTTGGCTCTGGCTGCTGCTGTTGTTAGTACACAGCCTGTTCCACTGGATTAGGAACAGCCCATAATACCACTAATAGGTTACTAAAAGGTCTGTGCAAACCTCTTAAAGCCCAGCCATGGCTGTGTGGGGCCACTCCAGCAACAGCCACCTCACAGAGTTCTGTGTCCTACAGAATGAGGCCCAAAGGAACCCTGCCTTGGACAGTTCTGATCCCCCGTGGCACAGGGATATCCCACAACAAAGGGATTTGTCCAAAGATCAGTGCAAACTGACAAAGAGAACGGCTCTGGCAGTGGAAGCTGTGCTCTGTGCAAACAGAGAGAAGTGCTCAGCACTGGATGAACCCAGCAGCAAATCCATTTCTAAATTTAGGATCAGCTCACATCCAACACCAAGATCATTAACTCGGGGTCGTGCTCTCTGCTCTGCCACTCATCTGTGGTGTTTGTCCTGTATTTCCCAGTGCAGTGACTCACACAACCACTGTGCTGTGCCCATTGCTTTCCTCGCAGAGAGTATTTCTGCACAGGAACCAAATGCTTCTCTTGGTTCCAAATACTTCTTCACATGAATGATCTGCCTCAAACTCAGGCAATTCCTCACTGAGGAATTTCTTTAAATCTCAGTGAATTGCCATGTTTTCTTCCTATGAGGCAGTAGATTAAGTATTTCCCTAATATAGTGTGTGTTTAGTATGTATGTGTGTGACACAGACACAGATATTAATTCCTACTGGGTAAAATCCAGGTCAGACTTCACTGACAGAGATGAGGAACAAAATTATTGCTTTTGTTTATAGTCAAAGATCCCATGTTACTGTTGCCAAAAAACTGCACTGTAAGAACGAGTTATTTTTTCAAGTATTAGTGAGATTTTGGTCAAGTAACAGAAAGACCCTTTTCTCAGAAGTTCTACACACAACAGTAGAATGCTTGAAGAGCTTTTAACTTCCACGTGATACACCAAAACCCAGAGTTCAGCCATTTAAAACACACAGGTATCTCTGCAGCAAAGCAGAAAGAACTATATGGACGAGGAATACTGACAGAGAAGCAACCTGGATGATACTAAAACTGATTTTCCCCCCAAGAAACTCATGTGTGCTTCCTCAAATAGCAGGGAGCTGTTTCTGAAGGACACAGCTTGGCTGCCTGCACCCGTCTGGTGGTTACCTTACAGGATTTGTTGCACATTTGCTAACTTATCTTAGCAAATGGAAAGAACTAAAAGGAAAACCACTGTTGGTTTCGATATTCAGGACTCAGAAGAATTTGTTTCTGCAGCTAGATGTTCCCCTCCTCACCTTTTCCCGAGAATCACATTCATATTGCAGGCTTAGTTCAGGCACTTTTATAAATGTTCATCTGGAGTAAAAAGTCCGCAAAAATTATTTCTGCATAATTTAAAAGTAGCATTTCAGTCCCATTAGAGATTGATAGGTCCCACCACATGATTATGGTTATCTCTAATGATTTGACTGCTGCCATGAGACATTTGGAGGCTACTGTATAGCTGTAGTTAAGGTTTCTTCATAAACAAAAATATTTTCCTACCTATTAAAAAGAAAAAAAAAATATACTAAATGCTTTATACAGACAGAATCTGCTACTATGGAAATAAATAACACGGAGTGGAAAAACAGTGTCTTAGCTCCAGGGTAAGCTAAGCTGTGGAATGTCACATTCCCATTTTCTGAAGACTAACTGCTGCTTGGCAGGAGGATCTCCAGGTCTTTGCCATTTGACACGACAGAGTTGTTAGAGCAGCCACTCGCCACGTCCGTGGGGGCACCCAGGGAGGAGCTTTTGGTTAAAGGAGCAGCAGATGACTGAGCCAGGCCGGGTTTCTTTGGAGGAATGGGTGGAGGGTTCCCTCTTTCTGCTCTGGGAATGGTTGGTGACTTAATTCCAGGAGACAACGGGCTGAGGGGACTGGAAACCTTGACAGGGCTGGGCGAGTGAGCAGACTCTGTTTTGGGGCCGGCAGCATTGGCCAGGTTCCGATAGTCTGTGCCAAAAGGAGAGCTGTTTGGGGACACAGGCTTGATGGGGCCCTGCTGGCTGGTGAACCTGGACAGCACCTGAGTGACCGTGTTCCTGGCCAGCTGCTTGGCTGCAGAGTTGTCTGCCAGGGTGGGAGACAGATCCCTGGAGGGGGGGCTCTGCAGGCCACTGCACTGCTGCTCCTGCTCTGCCTGCGCCTGGAACTTGTGCCGTGCCGCGTGGAAGCGCTGGTTGATGCCCACCTGGTAGGAGGATTGGTAGCCAGGGCTGCTGCCAGAGGCCACCAGGCGTTTGCTCAGCACTGGCGACGAGCAGGGAGAAGGTGTCAGAGAGGAGGCAGCCGTGCTGCTGGGGGACAGGGACACCCCAGCAGATGGCAGCTGGGACATCAGGTGCACGGGTGACTCCGTTCTTCCAGGAGAACTTCCATTCTCCACTGCACTTTCAGAGGCTGCAGCAGATTTCTCCCGTGGAACGTGGCTCTCTGCAGCGTTTGCCTGCAGCAGCTCCCCAGCTGGCTGCACGTCTGGCTCACAGTGCCCATTGGATTTGGCATAGGAATGGAGAGCTGTGGAGGGGCTGTGAGCAGCCCTGCTGCTGCTGGCAGGGTTTGCCCGCTCTGCCTGCACACTCTCGGTCTGGCAGGACACAGATTTCACCGGGGGACTGTCAGTGGTCACCCCCCTGGATGTCACCGAGGGGCTGTGCTCCTGGCAAGAGGCCTCCAGTTCTTTCAGGGCTTTCTTCAGACATTCCACCTCTTCCTTGAGTGCTTTTGTACGGTTTTCTTCTCTGTTCAGCTTGGCTTTCAGCTGCTCCCTTTCAATGTCAAACTCTGAGAGCTGCTTTTCTACTTGTGCTTCCATCTGCAAACCCCGCTTCCTTTTGGCTGCCAGCTCCTCTTCCAGTTTACTCACCTTACTCTTCTCCTTTTCCAATTTCAAGCTCAGCTCTGCTGTCTTCTGCCCTTCTTCAGCTGCTTTGGCAGTGGCTTTCTTGCACTCCACAACAAGCATTGAAGACAGTTGCTTGTGGCGTGCCCTCTCCTCCTCCAGCTGGCTCGACAGCTTCTTCTGTTCTTTTTCAAACTTTTTCACTTGGGATTTTTCAAACTCCACCTGGAAGTTAAGATCAAAAAAAGATTGCAAGGGTACCATAAAACCTCCTGAAAGTAAATAAAGGGCAACACCCCAAAAGGAAACAGGGTTACTGAGTATCTTGTAGAAATCTGGCAGTAAAACATGACAATGGCTAAGAAAGGCATTATTGCCCCAGAATCCTGCAACACAGTGTGAACGACTCAGCTTGCACACAGTAACCACTACTCACCAGTACCTTCATCCTGAGGAAATTCAATTGCCCTTTGGTGAGCTCTAAGCCCAGTCTGCCATGCACTGATTTAACAGGCAAAGCTTCCTTCCACCTCATTTGCTGCACTTTGTCAGTTTGCCTTTTACAGGCATTTAGGCTTTAAAATGCTGATGTGTTATGTATGCTTAATAAAGGCTACAGTGCTTCAGTAACAGAAAACAGTGGCTTAAATATTTATTAGCGTCTCTGAATAACACCCCCAGGAGATCTTGCATGACTTACTCTGAATGTTGAGTACTGCAGAGCACTATCAATTTTAAGTGCAGCTCTGCTCTTTAGAACTCCTCAGATTTCAGGCTGAGGTAAGATTTCATTCCAAGTGTCTGATTCCCTATCAATACACTTTAGAACTGCTCATCTACCAAAACACGCAGAGAAATGTAAGGCTGTTTTTCCTATCAAGATGATAAAAGCTACGAGTGCCCTCCAGAGGGAGGTTCCCAGTGTTCTTCCATCCCTCCTGATCCCCTCCCAGGGTTGCTGGGGTACCTGCTGTGTACAGAATGAGGTTCTCACTATTCTTCCATCCCCTCTAATCCCCTCCCAGGGTCAGTGTTGCTGTGTACCTGCTGTGTCAGCCGCTCCCTCTCCTTCTCCAGCATGTAGGTGACATCGTCCCCCTCTGCTGTGTCCTGGGCGTGCCTCTGTCTCTCCTCCTCCAGGTCCAGGATCACCTGCCCCACAAACATCAGACAGCTCAATTCAGGAACCCTCCCAGGCAGGGAGAGAGCAGTGCCTTCACACACACCCACAGTGACACAGGACAGCAGCCACAGCAGCCTCAGATAACTCAAATCATAAAAACGCAGCTTTTGGACAAATGTTATTATCTGCTCAAATTGAGTCAGTTTGCGAAAGTTGGGAAAAGCTCACATTATTGGATCTACATTCATTTTAATTATGAAATACCCAGACTGCACAGGTTTCCTCCAGACTGTGCAATACCCTTGAGAAGCTCGTGTTAGGAACGGAGCCCTCATCCCAGAATGGTTGGGGTTGGAAGGGATCTCTGGAGAGATCTCTGGAGGCTGCACAGATCACTCCAGGAGGGTTCTCAGTGTGTGCAGGGAAGGAGAATCTACAGCCCCTCCACAGTCTGTTCTGCTGTTCTGTCACCCTCCAAATAAGTCACTTTTTCCTCACATTCAGCTGGAAATTCCTGTATTTCAGTTTGTGCCTCTTGTCCCTCAAAACTCAGAATTTCCTGGCAGGACTGTCAATGCAAACCCAGCAGGAGACACTGACAGTGGGACAGTCCCTGCTGTGCTGCAGCACCAGTTCCACCCAGACTTCTCCTCTGAGGACTCCAGTGCAAAGTTTATTTTAAAGAACATTCATTTGTTCTTCCACTTAAGAACACGATGAGCTCTTCAAATGAAACTGCTTCCCATAAGGAGCTCCTTCAGCTTTAACACTGAATTACATGAATAATTGAAATGCCATTAACTCAACAAAAAACCCAGAATACAAACTTCCCAAGAGGCTCTGCTGTAGCTCATCACCAAAACTAAGCTCTCCCAACACATGCTCACCAGGAATTTAGCAATTCCTCAATTTTCCTGATATTTAAGCTCCCAAGCAATGCTTAAATATCATCAAGTATATAGGAAGCTTTTCACAAAGTATGATTTGGTTGGGTATTTGGCTGAGAAGTGAAGCACAGCCTTGTTCTTACTCCTCCTGACTTCAATTTTTGTGAAGTGCAGTCTGACACACAGCCCCAGCACTTCACTGGTGCCAACACACACCAAATCCATGTCTGAAAGGTACCAGTGCTTCATTAAAGAGTCAAAATGGAAAGCATCAGAAGTGCTTTTGGTCACTCTATACTTCCTTAGGGCAGCACAAGGAGGTGCTGTCAGCTGGCACCAGCTCTTCAATAACCATGGACAGAAAACAAGTCCCAGACAGAACAGTGATAAATCTGCTGGAATTCCATCTTCCAAAAAGCCTTTCTTGCATTTTGGGAAGCATTGTTCCTGCCAGCTGTAAGCCAATTCCTTTCTGGTGTGTCCTAACAAAACCATCTTTTGTGTATTTCAAATTCTGGAATTGTAACTAAATAGCTCACCAGCTGCATTACCTGGAATGAGAAGTTTAAACAAAGGTGCAAAATCCTTTCAGTTACCCACCTCAGGGCATTTTGCTGAAGTTACCATGTTATCAAAATGCAATTATTCCCTTCTGCACATATTCAATGTGGCAAAACCTACCTTTCTGTGTCTGCTTTCTGCAGCAGCCAGTTGGGATAACATTCTTTCTTGCATATTCTTGCAGTGTTTCATCACCACTTTCAAAATAGATAAAGGATTGGAGCATACTGGCTGCTTTTCAGCATGATTGCCCTCTTTCAGGGTCTCAAAATCTCTCTGCAAAGCCATCAGTGGGTCACTGATGTTGTATTTCCCATAGCGTTCCTCAATGAACGTGTCCCTGTGCTGGGCCTGCAACACAAAAACAAATCTGCATTTTAATATTCTTACACCAGAAAGAACAAAGGACATGGGAGTTAATATTCCTCTTCCCCACTTTTCCACTTAAAGAGAATTTAATACAGTCTGAGTCAATGTCCTGTTATCTGCTAGAAATAAGGGAAATAAAGAAAAAATTTGTGTAAAAACACAGTATCTCCACAATATGTTCAGTCCACAAACATCCTCATTCCACAGCTACCTGCCATGGTGGTGACTTGCATTCCACAGCTGTGTGAAAGGAAAGAAGGTGAGTACCAACTCTTGCTCAATAAAAGATTTAATCATTTACTGTCACATCAGTGAAAGAAGCACTTGTGTGGCTTCCTTGACTATGTCACCATCAAAGAATTTCATGTTGAGCAATTCAAGAGTTTCATTCTTGCAAGAGCCTATAAATCTGTGAATTGTTAATAAAATCCTTAATGTGCTCATCCAGACTAAACAGAGTTTAGTTTCTCAAGAAGAAAGACAGGAATGATGAGGTTTCTCTTGGTGCATGTAAGAATTCAGACAAGTCACATGTACCAGGCTCTACATTTACATCTTTAATGACTGGACTCAGTGACCTCAGAAGTCTTTTCCAACCCTAATTATTCTATGAATCAGCCATTCCATCTAGAAATCTGTTTGTTAGGATACCAATAGGCTTATCCTATTCAATGCTGACTGTAAAGTTCTAAAAACAAAGCAAAATTTCATAAACACAGAGATATGAAATTACTATCTGCATCTCTACCACCACGATAAGAAACCATATGAAACTAAATATTTATCCAACAAAAGATACAGAAGGAAAAACAGATCTTGATTCAAAGGAGCCCTCAGAGCTGTCTTGCCTCTAAGAAATATAATCACAGATTTCCAGTGGAATGGTTCTGGGCTGAATTCTGAGCATTTGTAAAAAGCTGTGAGTGTTTTATTCATTCCCCTGTGTGTGGCACTGACAGCAGCACCCCGTGCCCAGCAGAGCTGATGGACCTGCCAAGAGAAAACCTCCTGAATATGAGACTTCAGATCGATTCCTCTTGATTCCTCTTGTCTTGAAGCACTGGTTACCACAGTTCAGGCCTTTTCCTTTCTACAGCACATAAATGACAGCTCTGATCTGCACAGAGAAGATGTGGGTTTTCCTCTGCACAAACCACCCACATCACTGAAATGCAGAGTGAGCCCCAGCCCTTTATCAGAGTGTGTTCAATTAAAACACCTCAGCATGTGTGACCTGCAGGAGGGTTCTGATCCTAAATGCACCTCTCCTGCCACAACACACACATGACCTGTTTTTCCCTTTAGAAACTGCTCCACACTGCACCTTCTGTGCTTTTCCCCTGTGCTCCAGCCGGGCAGAGCACAAACAGCACAGAGCCCATTCCAGGCCAAGCACAGCAGCTTTTGGAGGGCTCTGAACGTGAGTCCCACAAATGCCAGCTCTGCTGATGATGGGATGGCACTGAGCTGAACAAAGCTGCTGCTCTGAATGCAGAGCCAGCCCGTGCCAGTGCCAGCCTCGCTGGGCACATGCCAGGAACCCTTTCAGGGAATGGCAATGGCAAACTGTCACCCATTTCCTTTGGGACTGAACAAGGACAGCATTTACACAGGAAAGACTGAGCCTGACTCAAATGAAAAGACTGCTCAGAAGTCAGTACTTGTTGGAATGGCTCTTTTCTGATGTCCCAGCATCAAAACCCCAAACCCTTCCCTCGAGCACACAAGAGCAGGAGTCACAAAATCCTGGGACATCCCCACTCTGCTGATACTGAGCATGCAGAGCAGGGCACTGAGAATTCAGCAATAAACTTGGCTTTACTGGTCTCACCTGCATTCTGAAATGCAGCCATGTGATTAACAAAAAATATATGAAAAAACTTGATTTTCGCTCTTAAAATTGTTTGCATTACCTCCCAAACCAAAGTCTCTTCTCTGTGACCAATTTAAGAGATGTTGGTCCTGTGATTCCATGGGGGAGGTGGATTTTAACCCTGCAGCAAACAGAGAGGACCAGCTCACACTTACACACACCCCTCCCTCTCTATCACCAATATCCATCAGGAACTGTGGGTACTTTGATCAGAGCCTCAGATATTGTTCTAACTTTACACAATAATAAAAAGGAGAGGAAGGAAAAGATCAGCCCTGGAAATGAGAGACCAGCCCTGGATAATGGGGCAGCCCTGGTTTAATGAATCACAGGAAAAACTACAGAGTTTGGGGTTTTTTTAGGAACAGACAATCTTCTGTTTTTCCGAAGCATTTATAAAAATGACTCAATGAAACCTCAATACAAGTGAGGAGAGTATTTCTAAGTGACTCAAGCATTAATAAGTCTGTAAATATGAACTGGGATCTCCATCCAGCTGGCCTAACTGCTCTGATAGCTGAGCTTAATCCCAGCTCGTCCCAGTGCTGGACATTCTACACAGAAACACAGGAGAGACCCTTCAGAAGGGCATCAGTGCTTCAACTGTGCAAACACACCTTGCATTTACTGCTGGGCAAGTTCTTCTCAATAAAGGCTCCAAAAACTGGGATTAGTGTGTCCACCTTCGTTTTTGCAATTCTGAAGGTGCAACAAAAGCCCTGTTTTCCTCTGCTCCTCATAGCACCGGGCTCTGAACTCTGTTGAATTTAGTGGGGTGGATTATTTCCTGTTTGGGAAAGAACAACAAGTTCTTCCTTTCTACTTTGAGCAATTAAGTGTTTTCCTGAACTAGCATGACAAACAGATGAGACGATCATAACATTAAGAACTTTTCTCAAGTCCAGCTATTCTTCTCCAGTAGCCAGCAGAGCATAAACATGTAATTAAAGTTGTCTAGACTAGAAAAAGTCTGAACCAGGTCAGCCTACACCGACCACATCAAGTTTGCAAAAACAAACGTGGTGCTTTGGCATTTGGGCCACTGTGTACTTGGAAATGCAAATAGGGATTTTCCAGCCCGTGACACCTCTGCTGCAAAGCAGCCACCTGGGTCACCTAAATCATTGAGGCAGCTCTTGGAAAGTTCAGTCCCAGTGCCATCATCTCCAGAGGTTATTTTATTCACAGAGAGTGAATTCTGCCATGGCTTCTGCTCCTCCCAGCTCCTCTGCAGCTCAACCTCTCTGTCACTGGAGGCCCCCTATAAACATCTTCCACACTTCTGATTTTGTCCTGTCTGAACTGGATTCTATCTTAAATACAGCTGTTGTTCAACTTTCAGAAGAAAAGGAACTTGATGATGAAAGAGAAACTCTCAATTAGCGAGCTCAACATGAAAAAAAATCCACCCAGATCTCAGATCCCAGCACAGGGAATCAAGCTTAAATAAAAAGGAAGTGAGGTTATTAAATGCTTTGTTAGCTTAGAAGTGGAAAATTTCACCTGAACACTGGAGATGACATACAGACCCCCAACATCAGCAACACTGCTCTGAAAGAAAATGCAATTCTGTGCAATCAGATCTGCTAATTCAGTACCTCCACCTCTGGCATCTCAAACATGCAGAACTGTCACACCAAAACACTCCAATTCCACAAGCAATTACATGGATTCTTCAGCAATTCACAACACTGTTAAACCGACTCTCCAAACAGGAAAAGAAGGGAGCATTTAAGCTTGGGGTGCTTTTACAGCACAGAACTATACAAGTGAACTGCTCTTAAAAACAGAATTCCAGAAGATTGGAAGAATTGGCACCAGCAGCAAGGGTTCCATGTGAAACTGGCTGGCTTTGAGCTCATGTCTGGGTAATGGACCTCTGTTACTCTGCTTGGGAAGAGTTAATTCTGATTTTATGGGCAGAAGCAATATCTGACCCAACTGAAAAGATGTTTCCTGTGCAGGCAGGCAAAGCAAGGCTTCACTTTGGTAGGAAAAAGCTACTGTTTCCTCTAGGGATTTCTAAGCTGCTTTGGGATGAATGTTTCCCATAAGCTATTTCTGTATTTTTTAAAATAAAAGATTTCCTTTTACTGAACCCTTGTTTATGTGAATATTCTCTCTCTCTTCAATAATCTTTACAACTTGTTTTACTGGAATATCAAAAAGGGAATTTCCAAGACTTATTTCAAGTATTTTTTGGACATCAAGTAGAGGATTTCTTTTCCCTGTAATTTCAGAGTTCAGGTTTTAACCCTCGGTACAAGACAAACACTGTTAATTAACTGCAGCTCCTGAGTTTGCAGTTCTCCAGTAATAGTTTGCACAGAAGTTCCTCCTTCATGTAGCAGAGCAGAAGAAGCTTTAAATAGCTCCTCACTGCCTTGAACTTCCTTATTAGCTTCCCTCCCCAGAGACAGAAATTGTGAATAAAGACAGGCTGAGGTCACAGCAAGCACTGAGACAGAGAAGGGAAATGGGGGTGGGGACCACTTGCTTTGCCCAAAAATAAATGTCAGAATGCTGGGGTGAGATTTGCACTGTTGTACCAGCTCCAGCTCTACAGCAAGGCCAGGCACAGAGCCACCAAGAACTGCTCCAATGCAGCATCTGTTTTAATTGCCATCATTATATCAAGTGAACAGACCTGAGAAACAAGAGCTACCCACGTTTGCCCATGTAGGACCTGCTAGCAGCTTTGAAAAATAGAAGAGGTTTCCTTAGGAAATGCCAAGCAGCACAAAATTGCAGCTTCTCCCCCTGGGAACTTGTGGTGAAAGCCTGGCTGTGCCTGCTCCAGCACCCTGAGATAATGATCCAGGGACTGCACTGTGCTCAGGAACCAGGGAACCCAAAAAATTCACCCTAAACCAGGGAACCCTAAAAATTCACCCTAAACCAGGAAACCCAAGGACAGCTGAAATCAGAGCACAGCCATCCAGGGTGGAATTCATTCCCACACCTCTCTGCTCCCTGCTCAGCACCCACCTGGCCACTCTGAAGGGGAGGATAACCAGTTTTTAAACATCCTGGCAAATGATGCTGCTTCAAGCAAGAAAGAAACAAAAAATTCCCCAAAGTTGCAAGAAAAGCTGTAAGGAAAGCCTGCATTCCAGCAGGACAGCACCCATGGGAACACTGCTCCATGGAAGCTGCTTTGTAAGGGATGCAGAAAGCAAATTTGCCCCATCTGTGAAAGATTTACCAGCATCTGCAGGAACGTTTCGTATTACTGAGCATTTCTTTTTGTTTAAACAAGAGGTAGACTTAAGTTTCTGAAACTGCACTGTGAACCTAATTTCTAAACCCACTAACAAACAGCACTTAATTTTGCAAGGCATTAATATGGCTTTACAGTGAATCACTGAACTCAGAGGCAGAGATGAACAGCAGCTCCCAGGCATTAACACAAAATAGTTTCTATTCCAGTGTAAATTGCCTGAGGCCTTATTAACATAAAGAAGAAGCCAGAAAGCTGTTTCCTGTTTTCTAAAAGTAAACAGAAGTTCAGTTCTAATGTATGGAAAACTCTCTTTACAAGAACAGGGGGAGGGGGCAAAGTGCTTTAACCCAGTGATAGAGATCCATTTAAATATTGAATTGTTTCCAGTTGTGGTGTGCTATTTCAGAAGGCAAACCTGTGCTTCATGAATCCTTCCTACACAGCAATAAGGACCAAGAGCCCAACACTCAGGATTATGCAACTCCCTGACAGCATCTGGGCTTTTTGGATGATATAAACATAATTATAACTACAGGAAAAGGAGCACAATAAGAAGTGAGACCTAAGATCTGTTCCAAGGAGAACATTGAGATTTATGTAGTGGACAGGAAGCTACTTTCAGGCAAAAAAAAGAAAGCTTTTTTCCAAAGGAGTTTCAAAACAGAGGAAGCAAACTGAAGCACTGGGAAAGAATGTTTTGAATACAGTCAGTTTGTCAGGCAGCAAGGAAGGAAGGGTAAAGATTGGGGGAGAGGGGGTGAAGAGAGGGAGGAAAAGAAAAGTGTTCAACCAGCAGTGTCTGGAATGTGCAGCTCAATTTTGACAGAGAAACGGGGCCAGTGCCAGCCAACAAGTGCCTGATACCATGAGGGAGAAGAAAACTATTTTAAGCTTTGTCATCTGCATGCATGGATTCTCTCTGCTAAATGCCAGATGAGAAATGTTTGTCTCTAAGTGTGCAGGAACATCAATTATTGCAGACTCTACTATAATCAGATGACATGTTTACAAATTAAGCTATTCTTCCTCTGCAAGTGCTTGTCCTTTCCTATAATGTACCAAAGGATTGACTCAAATAACCAAAGCTCAGAAGCACTGAAATCTGAAGCAGAAGTCAAATTGGCCCATGAAGTATTTTTGTTACTATGTGGGAACCAAACAGGCAGATAAAATTCTGATTTTCAACCACTGACATGAACATGTTTAACATAACTGATGAAGAAAATCACTGCTGTGGCTCAGGATTATGCAATCCCCCAAGAAAGTTCAGAGGACAGGAGTACACCTGCTCCCATCATATACCCACATTGAACATAAAACCATCCCTGCCACAGAAATCCACCTGCCAAGGACACACTGTCCATAACTTTTAGGGAACAGAGAGGGCTGTGAGAGCAGGTGAGACTGCTCCTCTGTGGTGGAACAAACCCTCAGCCCTGGGTGTCCCAACCCCTCTCAGTGTAAATCACAACTCCATTTGTCTAACATATGCAAGTCAAACTAAATGCTCTCAAGTGTGTCAATCTTTAATCCAGTCTTAGAAGTTTTTTTTTCTTCAGGGCGGCACCTTCACGCATCAAAATGTGAGTAAACAGATTAGCAAGGTTTCCTTTAATTAGTCACACAAAAATTCCTGCAGTCAGTGAGGCATGGTAAAGCTGTTACCACAGCTACTATCAGCAAACAATGAGAAAAACAGTGTAAGGCCAGAATTCCTCTTGCTGTATATTCCAAATAAATGAACAAAGCAAAACTGGAAGCTCTCTGCTGTTGAACCTTTGCCCAGCCACCAGATGAAGCAGTTACATGACTTTTCCTTCCCTGTATCAAAAGGGCAACAGAGCTGCTGCCAGAGAAAGCCAGGCTTGGGCTGCAGGATCAGCCAGGCTGGGGACAGCTCTGGATCCACAGAGCAGTGCAGGTGACAGTGACACCAATTCCCAGTGCTGCAGCATCCCTGGGGACAGCTCTGGAGCACAGAGCAGTGCAGGTGACAGTGACACCAATTCCCAGTGTGCAGGCACAGCCCCGGTTCCAGTGACACCAATTCCCAGTGTGCAGGCACAGCCCTGGTTCCAGTGACACCAATTCCCAGTGTGCAGACACAGCCCCAGTTCCAGTGACACCAATTCCCAGTGTGCAGGCACAGCCCCAGTTCCAGTGACACCAATTCCCAGTGTGCAGGCACAGCCCCAGTTCCAGTGACACCAATTCCCAGTGTGCAGACACAGTGGGGTTCCAGTGACACCAATTCCCAGTTGCAGGCACAGCCCCGTTCCAGTGACACCAATTCCCAGTTGCAGGCACAGCCCCGTTCCAGTGACACCAATTCCCAGTTGCAGGCACAGCCCCGTTCCAGTGACACCAATTCCCAGTTGCAGGCACAGCCCCGTTCCAGTGACACCAATTCCCAGTGTGCAGCACAGGGTTCCAGTGACACCAATTCCCAGTGTGCAGGCACAGCCCCAGTTCCAGGACACCAATTCCCAGTGTGCAGACACAGCCCTGGTTCCAGTGACACCATTCCCAGTGTGAGGCACAGCCCCAGTTCCAGTGACACCAATTCCCAGTGTGCAGGCACAGCCCAGTTCCAGTGACACCAATTCCCGTGTGCAGGCACATCCCAGTTCAGTGACACCAATTCCAGTGTGCAGGCACACCGTTCCAGTGACACCAATTCCAGTGTGCAGACACAGCCGTCCGTGACACCAATTCCCGTGTGCAGGCACAGCCCAGTTCCAGTGACACCAATTCCCAGTGTGAGGCACAGCCAGTTCCAGTGACACCATTCCAGTGTGCAGGCACAGCCCCAGTTCAGTGACACCAATTCCCAGTGTGCAGCACAGCCCCAGTTCCAGTGACACCAATCCCCAGTGTGCAGGCACAATCTGGGTTCCAGTGACACCAATTCCCAGTGTGCAGGCACAGCCCCAGTTCCAGTGACACCAATCCCCAGTGTACAGGCACAGCCCCAGTTCCAGCGACACCAATTCCCAGTGTGCAGACACAGCCCCAGTTCCAGTGACACCATTCCAGTGTGCAGCAGTCCGTGACACATTCCAGGGAGCACCCCAGTTCCAGTGACACCAATCCAGTGTGCAGGCACAGCCCAGTTCCAGTGACACCAATTCCCAGTGTGCAGCACAGCCCCAGTTCCAGTGACACCAATTCCCAGTGTGCAGACACAGTTGGGTTCCAGTGACACCAATTCCCAGTGTGCAGGCACAGCCCCAGTTCCAGTGACACCAATTCCCAGTGTGCAGACACAGCCCCAGTTCCAGTGACACCAATCCCCAGTGTGCAGGCACAGCCCCAGTTCCAGTGACACCAATTCCCCAGTGTGCAGGCACAGCCCCAGTTCCAGCTGACACAATTCCCCAGTGTGCAGGCACAGCCCCAGTTCCAGTGACACCAATCCCCAGTGTGCAGGCACAATTTGGGTTCCAGTGACACCAATTCCCAGTGTGCAGGCACAGCCCCAGTTCCAGTGACACATTCCCAGTGTGCAGGCACAGCCAGTTCCCTGCACATCCCCAGTGTGCAGGCACATCTGGGTTCCAGTGACACCAATTCCCAGTGTGCAGGCACAGCCCCAGTTCCAGTGACACCAATTCCCAGTGTGCAGGCACAATCTGGGTTCCAGTGACACCAATTCCCAGTGTGCAGGCACAGCCCCAGTTCCAGTGACACCAATTCCCAGTGTGCAGACACAGCCCCAGTCCAGTGACACCAATCCAGTGTGCAGGCACAGCCCCAGTTCCAGTGACACCAATTCCCAGTGTGCAGACACAGCCCCAGTTCCAGTGACACCAATTCCCAGTGTGCAGGCACAGCCCCAGTTCCAGTGATACCATTTTCGCCTGAGGTCACGCTCAGGAGGCAGCCAGAGGCAGCTCCCATTTGAACCTTTTTGAACCAGCTCCATTTGAACCTTTCACTGCCCTTTCCAGCACCTCCAGCTTTCCTCCCAATCCTGAGATGAAACACTGCAGCACATCCCTGAGAGAGGAAGGGGAAATGGCACTAACCTTTGATTAGCTCACTATTTTACACTCCATAATTATCAAGCATAGGTTACAATTTCATTTAATTTCTTCTCAGGTATGAGTACTTGGCAAATTATGTCAAAGGGTATTCTTACTGTATTAATCTCCTCACACAAGAGGGAACTGCAGGTTAAATCTCAACAAGAAAGATAATTGCTTTACACTGCTGGAAGGTAGGCAATAAAAGCCTCTGGAATGGAGCTGCTGCATTCCTTCCCATTGGTCTCTCTGTGCTCCATTATTCACATTTCACACTCAAATACTGTAGTAGGGATTGTTTGGTAACACATTCTGACCACACGCTATGAAAAAACAGATCTCAGGACAGAGGAGAAATTTGCCAGCATGTTCCAAAACAGAGGCCAAACCTTCCACCTGATCAATAGTTTTGAGAGGGTAACAATACTCCTCCGAAATAAAAAGATTGTCTGAATGCAAAAGCAACTAATGACAAAAAAATCCATGCTGACTGTTCTAGAGAAGGATGTCACTGCACTCTTCTACAAGATGCTGGGAATCAAGCAGGAAAAGCTTTTGCTGGAAAAGCAAGCCCCTGCAGCTCTCAGGTCTGCAAGCTGCCATTCCTCTTTGGAAATAGCTGCAAGTTTTAAACACTATGAGCAGCGACAGGTCAGCTTGAAAGAGCCTCAATACTCAACCCTGACACAACTAATTTCTTCAAAAATTGACCCCTGCCATCGTTCATACCAGTATTTGTTCCCACCTTACTGAGGCTGAGTGCCAACCAGGCATCCTTCAGAGCTGCACAATTACACATGGACAATGTATTTTAAACAATAATTTCCAGGCTCAGTAACAACACAGCAAACTACGCAGAGAACAGAGGTCATGAGCAGCACAGAGCTCACCATTTCAGCCAGTTCTGCCCCAAGAGCAGTTCCCTGCACTGCAGAAGGAGCTCCAGCAGCACATCCCATCACTGCTCTCAGCACCACGACCTCAGCTGCACTGACACAGACTGAAAGTGGCTTTTTGGAGCACTTTGAGCTGGTGTCTGCCTCACTGGAGGGTTACACTAATGCTCTGCCTGCAAAGGCAAAGAATAAGGAGCTGAGCATTCAGGGCTGCTGCTCTCAGCACTGCCAGCTTATGTGGCTTAGTCAACACAAAGCCATGGATGCTTTTTACTTAGTGTGACGTTATTGTCACTAAAAGACTAATCTGTGATCCCTCCTGGCAAGCAGAGTTTCTGCTTTAAGCAGCCCTCCTTGCTAAAGGAGAAAAAAAACAACAAAGGAATTCTGGTAGATCTTTTACACTGCCGAAACACACAGTTCTTTATCAGAAAGGATGGAAACACACACCTAATACCATATTTCAACACCAAAATGCTTCTTGCAGCCAGCTTCCAAGAATCAATTCCAATACAAAAATGATACACAGCATTTATTATGTAATCCTACTGGTATTAAGATGGGATTCTGAACCAGTAATAAATCTTTACCTCTGAACTTTACCTTGGATACAAGCACTTTGTAGAAGTTACAATAGTACTGTTGTCATGCTTGTTTCCTATCCTGATACTTAATACCTACCTTTAAAGCTTCTATGACAAGATCTCTTGCTTCTAATTCTCCCTCAAGAATGCTAAACAGCGTCAGTAGTTCAGGCTTGCTGAGTTTTTCCAGATTCATCCTGAAAACCTGAAAAAAAGAAACCCCAGTTTAGTAGAAATTTTTTGGACCCAAAATCACTATTGGAAGCTATGATGTATAATCCTCATTTAGCTTGAGCTTTCAGTATTTTTGGATTGCAAATTGCCCTGAGAGGGGATCATTTTCTCTCCAGCTTCCAAGAGCAGTTGTAGAAGATGCATTTGTCACCCTCCCAAGGGCCATGGACAGATGCACACCCAGGTGAGGGTGGGATGGGCAGGATAACAGCACTGGGTAATGTCACCAAGGAGCAGCCACAGTTAACAGCAGAGAGCAAAATGTGCATCTGTAAAATGACACATGTGGATCCCACAGCTGCAAACATCACTGAGGAGGGGGATGAACCAAACATGAACTGCAGTGATGGGAACGCTGCAGTGCTGAGATCCTTTCCTGGGAATGCCATTATCCACACTAATGGAACAGGCCCAAACCACTCTACAAAAATCAATGCCACACAAAATACACACTTCATTACTGTTCTTTCAAAATGCTTCAATATCACCATCATTTATTAAATACAATTTTACTGCCTAAACAAGAACAAAGATCCATCATCTGAACTGCACACAAAGCTTTATCCTCCCTTGCATCTTTGCTGATCCTCATTACACTGTCTGTAATAAGCCTTTTTATTACATTATTTTGCTAAAAATGGACATAATTTCAGACTAAATCCTTGTCTGATGCAAATACAATCTTGCTTCACACAACCATCAAATATACTCTTCTGAGTCTAAGTCATGTCCATCTTTCACCACACTCCGTGTCAAGCAGAAAACGCTTCAGCATTAAGAAGCTTCTCAGAGATATCAAACTCCAGTGGCAAGTGTTAAAGGGTTAAATTAGCTTATCCAGCTAAAACATTCAGCTGAAGTCTAGCTTGTCTGAAGTCACTGCTCCTTTACAACTGATTTGCATAACTGTGCCTTGGAGAGTTAAAAGCAAGTTCTGTCTTGTTTGTGCCAGAGCAGTTTTCCAGTTGCTGGGAACAGAGAGTTCTGTAGCTGTCATACAGCAAGAGAAATCAGAAATCTACTCTGTGCCACTCTGCTAAGCAGGGAAGTGTCTCAGCACTCGTGTTTTCCATGGAATTCCATAAAGCAGCAATGTTTCTTACAGGCTCTCCTGGCTCACCCTCCTGCTGGTGAAGTGACCACGAGTGGCTGCTCCAAATCCAACTGAACTGGACACCACAGATCTGTCAGCATTGCCTTTCTGCAGATCCATTCACATATCTGAGAGAAAATTCCATGAGTGGAACGCTTGGGAAGTCTGCTTATCTTTGTCATTGGGTCAAAAAAGCCTGATCAAGGCTTGACCCAAAGGTGTAATTTAGAAAACTCACTGTATTGACTGAAATGACATTTTCATAGGCCAGGGCAACAGAAGAAGCAAAGAAATGCTAAAACAGAAAGAAGCAGCCATACAGAGTGAGAAAAGACACAGCCCGGTTCTTGTCTCTGATATTTACTGTATTTGTGCTTACGTCAAAGCTGCAGCATTTGCCTGGTCAGCTTTTAGATGTGGAATATCCAAACATCTGCTCAGGAGATGCACGGCTTCATTTCCAAACCATCTCAGTCCTTGCCCAGATTGAATTCGCAGGTTCTAAGACTGAATCAATACCAATGGGAAACACTTTTATTGCCAGAGACTCACCAAGTTATAGCAGTGTTGTGGCACTATAAACCAGAATGAAAAAGCAGGAGCTTCCTTTGAGACTTTAGAACAAAGAGTATCACATAATTCTGTTACCCCAGGACAGTAAGTGTTGAACATTGACTTTCAACATGACTGCATCCATGCTTTTTCCTTAAAAAGAGATGACGTGGAAATGTGCAGCTGCATCTCCCCATGAGCTAGCAAACAGCTCAGGCTTACAGCAGGGACAGCTACCAGCTGCAGTTTGGTATTTTAAAGCTATTAGTCAGGGCACTAATCATTTCTATTCCATATTCTAACTACTCCCATTGTGACTTGTACTTCCCAGGGTTATAGGAATAAGCCATGCTATTATTACCGTGCCTCTGCAGGCTTTAATGAGCACAATAACATAAACAAACTCAGTCCTAAAAGACACAGGTAAAAATACTTAGAGAAATAAAGAGCAGGAGCTAGTTTGGACTGCAGTCATTTATCCACCAACAAGAGGCAACATTGAAGGCAGATGAGTGGTACAGTCTCAGCTTCCTCATGTGGAAGTGCTGCTAGAGAAGATCTGTACCTGCTTCGTTTGCATCAGTCACCCCACACTGCTGAGGAACAGACTGGGAGCAGAAGCTACAAATAAAGTCACTGCTCTAAAAACCTCACCAGAACGCACCCGTATTCCCCACTGATCCACAGGGAACTTTTAGAGTGCACAGATGTCTGTTATGCTGAATAGATCACAATCCCAAGCATTCCCTTTTAGGGCCACTCAACACTTGGGAGCTGGAAATTGGGGGGGGGAAGGAGCCCTATTCATTTAATGGTTAATATTTACAAAAAAAAAAAGCATCTCTGGATCAAAGAACTAATAAACAAGTATTAGCATTCCTTTTCCCCTTCCCAAAACTAAATCCAAATCCATTCCCAGCCCTCCAGGCTCCTAACCTGACCTTTACAAGGGCACTTTCAGGCTACATCTCCCTGTGCCTTCCCTCACCCCACTTTTTAACAAAAGATCACACCAATGTTATTCAATTATCCAGTTCTCTCCCTTGCAAACAGTCCTGTTCCACCAAAGAGATCTGGACACATCAGCTGGGGAACCTGACCCTCTATTTCCAAACCTTTAGCCAAGAGACAGAGTTTCCCAGCATCAGAAATAAGATCCAGCAATTCCCAGGGCACATTATCCCTTTACATCCAGGGAAATACACGGAGTGCACTCAGATCACAAACACACAGACCTTGTTATTTAGTCTGATGATAAATATTTTCCCTGAGTCTCAGATATAGCACCATTTTTGGACAATAAGCCAGAGATTAGAACATAAACAAAGATAATTACTTTCTACTTGCCCAAAGGTGAGCTTTCCTTTCAGCTATGGCCCACTGGAATCTCCTGAGCAAACCCATACCCACCCTCCAAGGAGACAAAACTCTTCTAAGAAAGTTCTTTCCCAGTATTTAACTGAAAATAACTATCAAGAGCAGTTGAAGTGTACATACAACCACACAAGCCAACAAACCAGAGGAGTTATCTTTGGCATGTGCCACTTGAGGAACAAAACAGATAAGCTTGCAGCCCGTGGCAGCTCCTCCAGCCCTCAATCACCGTGTGATGATTATGAAATCATTCCAGGTTACATTTCACCGGTCTCACACACACAGGGGCACCAACCAAGTGAGAGAATGTTCCCAAAAGCAGCCAGCTTCACCCACTGACTGAGCAAAGGCTGCACTCAGCGGGCAGGAGCCAGAGCAGCCAAATGCAGGGCCCGAGGCACGGGGAGGGCACATTGTCAAGAGGAAGCTTCAAGATCCCTGTCAGCCCTTGGCTCAAAACTCTTCTACTTTTTAAAAAACATTATGAAGAACAAAGCTTGTTGTTCCTTTTTTCTCTTAAAGAGGGTATTTCCTAAGCCTACACCAATGCAACAATGCGACAATGTCAGTAATCCTGAAACAGCTTCGTTTTCTCTCCGGTGATCCTGGAGAGGAACTGCTGTTTTCCAGGAGCCAGTCGTGTAATCACATCACAGCAGAACCCAAATGACCAGTTCCAGAAGTCCTGACAGACAAGTTCCCAAAACTGCTGTTGCTTGTATCGCGTGGTGTTTAAATTGTTCCAATAATTACATGATGTGTTTATGTAATGAAAGAAAACTAACATAGACTTAATAGCTGTGTATCCACAGTGCTACCTGGCATTGCATCACAACTGTGGAGAATTAGGTTAAAATGTAAAGTGTTTATATCTCCTTGTGGAGGTACACCTGTATAACTCAGCCCTAAAAGGAGAAAGGACATCTACCCCCCCAAAAAATCCCCCCCATTAGTTTTTGAGGAAATACTCAGAATGGAGCAAATTCGCAAAATTTTGGTGATGCATTCTGTGCGTCCTTGAACAACCCCTGTGGAGCAGCGGGAGCTCCGTGACACAGAATGAAAACCATCGCAGGCTCCTCTGACCTTCACCCCCAGCATGGGGAGCCCCGGCCGCTCCTGCCCCCCGATCGCTGCTGTCCCGGGACAGCACCGGGCACCGCGGGTCACCCGGGACAGCCCGGGACAGCACCGGGACAGCACCGGGACAGCACGGCACCGGCGGCACCGGGACAGCCCGGGACAGCACCGGGCCAGCACCGGGACAGCACCGGGCACTGCCGGGACGGCACCGGGACAGCACCGGGCACCGCGGGTCACCGGGACAGCCGGGACAGCCCGGCCAGCACCGGACAGCACCGGGCACTGCCGGGACGGCACCGGGACAGCACCGGCACCGCGGTCACCGGGGACAGCACCGGGACAGCACCGGGCACTGCCGGGACGGCACCGGGACAGCACGGGTGTCCGGGAACCGGGAGGGGATCGGGATCTGGGGGATACGGGGACAGGGACTGTCCGGGAACCGGGAGGGGATCGGGATCTGGGGGACACGGGGACAGGACTGTCCGGGAACCGGGAGGGATCGGGATCTGGGGATACGGGGACAGGGACTGTCCGGAACCGGGAGGGGATCGGGATCTGGGGGATACGGGGACAGGGACTGTCCGGGAACCGGGAGGGGATCGGGATCTGGGGGATACGGGGACAGGGACTGTCCGGGAACCGGGAGGGGATCGGGATCTGGG
>CM019217.1:2967073-2990368 GCA_009741485.1 Malurus cyaneus samueli | reverse complement strand
AAGCCTTTAGGAATATCTGTGATGTGCTGGTGAGTAGAGCAGCTCAAGGAGGCATTTCTGCTGTGCAGTGGGGACCGGAGGGATGAATCTGGGGGGGAATGAGGACAGAGAGATGTGGCAGCAGAAACGAAGGAATGAAAACAAAGAGGGATGGAGATGTCTGTGGGAGGAAGGGCACGATTTAGATTGGAATAGAATCAGACAAACCATTCCTGCTGAAATCCACAGAGCAGGGCCCAGCTCTGCAGGACTCTCACCAGGGGTTTGTCCTAATTTGGGATTAACCTGCCCTCATCGTGTTCCCATTTGCTCTCCTGAAAGCAGAGCAGAGTCGTGCTCTGACACAACCGACGTTTGGAAATGTTACCCTCCCTCTGGCATTTCTGAGTTCAAGTCACAGCCAAGGAGCTGAAGTTCACAGCCAAGCTGCAGAATTAATACTGCCCTGCACTCCCCAGTTCGTTCACTCGATGGATTTAAAGGGTCAGGGATGGAATTAAAAACAAACCCAATAGAAATGCACTCCCATCTCACACTGTCAGAACACTCCAGAGCGAGCTGAGGGTCCCCTCCGTGCCCAAAGAGTGGAAAACTTCCCTGGAGCAGCTTCAGAGAGGGCTCTTGGAGGACTCTGAGACTCTGCCCTGGTTCCCACCACTGCACCATTCCAGAGCATCTTCAGAATGTGCCTTCCTGAGCCAAAAATCACCTGAGAAAACTGAAAACTGCCAGACAGAGACCAAAGTGCTGTGTGTGAGTGCAGCTGTGGGGGAGCCATTCCAGGGAAACGAGTGAATTCTGAATATAGATAATTAATTAATTTGGCATGTGAAATGGGGAGCCTCATCTCCATGTGTCCCTCAAATTCCAGGGACCTTTTGGTGGCGCGCTGGAGCCATCCTGACTGCTCCCCCTCTCTGCATCCCTCCCTCCATCACTCCCTCCCTGCCATCGGCACCATCGGTGCAAACCTCTCCTGAGCCCTCAGAGTGCCACCATTCCCAACTGCAGCTCCCCTTCTCCAGTTATCCCACAGCTCCATCTCTGAGCCCTCAGAGTGCCACCATCCCAACGCAGCTCCCCTTCTCTCAGTTATCCCACACAGCTCCTTCTCTGATGCCCTCAGAGTGCCACCATTCCCAACTGCAGCTCCCCTTCTTCTCCAGTTATCCCACAGCCGTCTCTGTGCCCTCAGAGTGCCACCATTCCCAACTGCAGCTCCCCTCTCTCTCCAGTTATCCCACAGCTCTGTCTCTGCCCTCAGAGTGCCACCATTCCCAACTGCAGCTCCCCTTCTTCTCCAGTTATCCCACAGCTCTGCTCTGTGCCCTCAGAGTGCCACCATTCCCAACTGCAGCTCCCCCTTCTCCTCCAGTTACCCCACAGCTCTGTCTCTGAGCCCTCAGAGTGCCACCATTCCCAACTGCAGCTCCCCTTCTCCAGTTACCCCACAGCTCTGTCTCTGTGCCCTCAGAGTGCCACCATTCCCAACTGCAGCTCCCCTTCTCCTCCAGTTACCCCACAGCTCTGTCTCTGTGCCCTCAGAGTGCCACCACTTCCCAAGCTGCAGCTCCCCTTCTCCAGTTACCCCACAGCTCTGTCTCTGTGCCCTCAGAGTGCCACCATCCCAACTGCAGCTCCCCCTTCTCCAGTTACCCACAGCTCTGTCTCTGTGCCCTCAGAGTGCCACCATTCCCAACTGCAGCTCCCCTTCTCCAGTTATCCCACAGCTCCTGTCTCTGTGCCCTCAGAGTGCCACCGATTCCCAACTGCAGCTCCCCCTTCTCTCTCCAGTTACCCCACAGCTCTGTCTCTGTGCCCTCAGAGTGCCACCATTCCCAACTGCAGCTCCCCTTCTCCAGTTATCCCACAGCTCTGTCTCTGAGCCCTCAGAGTGCCACCATTCCCAACTGCAGCTCCCCCTTCTCCTCCAGTTACCCACAGCTCTGTCTCTGAAGCCCTCTGATCTCTGCCTCTCAGCATCTTTCTCCAAAGCGTTCACGGACATGGAGTTAATCTGCACAGGGTGATAAACACCTCCCATCCATGAAACTCCAGCACAAATCTCTCTCTGTGTTATTTCACAGCCCCATCAGCACAATTCCTGTGCTCTGCTGCTGCACAGAATCACATCTCTCCAAAGCCCCAACTTTGGTGACTCTCCATGCCCCATTAGGTCCCGTCTAAAGCATTTTTCTTCATTTGTAAGAGCAGTGGTGCTGCCTAACGAGGGACACATCCCCTGCTAATGGGACTCACTTCATTATGAGCTGCACTCTGCTTCAAACCAGAGACCTAAATCTGACCACAAGGGTTTTAATTTGGGATTAACCGATCGGGAAATTAGATCACTGGTTCCATCAGTCACCGTCCTCTCCCCGTTACTCAGGCTCTGCATGGTTTGGCCGCAGTAGGAACGGGATCCTCAGGGAATGGGCACAGTAGGAATGGGATCCTCGGGGAATCCACAGTAGGGACGGGATCCTCTGGGAATGGGCACAATAGGAACGGGATCCTCGGGGAATCCACAGTAGGAACGGGATCCTCGGGGAATCCACAGTAGGGACGGGATCCTCAGGGATTGGGCACAGTCCCAGGGCTGAGAGGGTTCCAGGAGCTTTGGGATGAGGCTCTCAGGGGTGTCTGTGCAGGGCCAGGAGATGGACTGGATGATCCTGTGGGTCCTTTTCAGCTCAGGATATTCTATAATCTTTATGCTTTAAGTAGGAACCACTCTTACTTTGCAACACCTGCCTTTATTTCTTTGGCAAGCCGGTGTGGATCATAAAATCCCACAGTCATGGGATGGTTTGTCTGGAAGAGACCTTAAAGCCCATCCTAAAGTCCCTCCCACTGTCCCAGGGTGCTCCCAGCCCAATGTCCAGCCTGGCCCTGGGCACTCAAAGGGATCCAGGGGCACTCTGTGCCAGTCCCTGCCCACCCAGGCATGGGCAGACAGTGCTGAAGGGAAAGGTAAATGCAGAGGATCAGAATGCACCAGGCATGGCTGTGCAATCAGCATTTCTTTGTTCCTTTGTTCCTGGACAAGGCCAGGCAGGAGACTGAACTGGTGGAGATCTGGCTGTGTTCTTGCAAAAGCCATTCATTGAAAATTAATGACAGCTTAAGTTTTCAATTAAATTTTAATTTGAGCTCTGTGACTGGTGCAAATCAGCACAGTGCCACTTGTGTCAGTGATTTATCTTCGCTGAGGATTTGGCCCCACGTCTCGAGTGAAAGCTCTGCCAAAATAAACTGCAGTAGAGATCCTCAGGCCAGATTCCAAACTGTGCTAAAGCCCTGAGAGGCGTGGATAGGCATGAAATCAATGCAGCCTGGGACCTCTGAAAACTCCATTAGGGCCTGTCTGAATCTCCTGGTGCTCAAAGTATAAATTTGCCATAAAGGAGAAACATCCTGCAATCCCCAAAGCCTCTTTTCTTTACCACGTGGGATCTGTTCTTGGCACTGCTCAGGTTCCTGGTGAAGATCAGAGAATCCCAGAATGGTTTGGGCTGAAGGGACGTTAAAGATCCTCCCATTGCACCCCCTGCCCTGGATAGGGACATTTTCCATCATCCCAGGTTGCTCCAGGCCCTGTCCAGCCTGGCCTGGACAATTCCAAAGGTGTCCCTTGCTGAAACACCACCCAGCACAAGGAGATAAAACTGAAGGTGTGCATTTTCCATGGAACAGCCATGGAAATTTTTTTCTTACATTTAATGTAGTCATTTCTCAGTCTGCCATTCTCAAGAAGTTCTTTTTTCCCCCTTTCTGTTGAAATCTATCTGGATTGAGTCATTATTCCTGATGCTCCACAAGTCTCATTCTGAATATTTTTAGAAGAAAAAAAAAAATGAGATTTCTACTTGGAACATTTTGTTTATAAATTTTGCATAAATCTCCAATACAGAAGCAGCAAAAGGAATTTAACTGAATCTTTTCAAGAACAGGATCAGCTTGTGATGTGCAGAGCAAAACCATTGGGTTTAACAGGCTGAGAGGTTGGAAGAGAAGGAAGCAATTAAGGGGAAGGAAATGAGGGTCACTCTCACTTTACAGAAAACCAGCCCAACACTGAGTGATCTCTTAAGCTGTGAGGGCTTGGAAAATCCAAGGACAGCAAGGCAAAGGCTCTCCTGACGTGGTGCTTTCATTTTTACTGGCAGTGACACTGAGGGTGAGGAAAGAGCCACTGCCACTGCAGCTTTAGCCCTGAGAGTCCATGGGCTGTGCTTTGGGCTGGAATAGCACAAACTCCTCAGGGGATGATGGGCTGCACCAAACTCACAGAGAGAAGATCAGAAACTCACAGAGGCGAGGTGAATCACAGCCTTCCCACCCCTCATCACCGTGACTGGACAGGTTTGACTCACCCCATAGACTCCATAATATTAATGGACCACCTTCCAGTTCGAGTCTGCCACCAGTGGAATTTGTTGGGCTCATTTGCAGTGTTTGGAGCAAACATATCGTGGGTTTGCTTTCAGTGATGTTTGGGAAACTTCAGAGCGAGTGGCAGTGATGGATGGGCCCGAAGGAGCAGAGCTGGCAGTGCCAGGATCTTCCAGCGAGGTGGGAGATGGGAAAAGACAGCAGGAAAGGCTTTTCTGCACATTTCTGCACATTTCTGCACATTTCTGCACATTTCTGCACCTCTGCTTGCTGCTGCTGGGGCTCTCGAGTGGGAGCAGGGTGGGCAGCACTGGGACAACACTGCTCTGTGCACAGCACTGCTCTGCTCCCCCAGGAGAGCTCAGACCTTTTTGTATTTATGGCCAGGAGGGATCTGAGCAAGCCTTGGACAGGATTCACCATCGTGGGGTTTCTAAGAAGGGCCTTAAAGCTCTTAATGCTGCCACTCTGAATGGAGCAGATGAGAAACAAAACTCATTTTCCATCTGTCTGCAAAGGACTGTTGAGTTCTCGTTCATACGTACAGAGATTGTTATAGGCTCAATGACAGCCCTCTACAGATGTTAATATGGATTTTAATTGGGAGGAATAATAGCTGCCTGCTGCATGCTCGGCAGAGCAGGCTCTGCAGCTGCTTGATCCTCCCCCTTTTTAAAAACAGAAGGGAAAATTGCAATTCTGTATTGCAGTCAGGGTTTATTTGAAGTTTATTTGAAGCACCTCAGCTGAGGTGCTGAGCTGAGCTGACGCTGATGGTACCCCTTACTCCACTGATGGTGTCCCTACCCCGCTGGTGGTGTCCCTTACCCCACTGATGGTGTCCCTTACCCCACTGATGGTACCCCTTACCCCACTGGTGGTACCGCCTTTACCCACTGGTAGGTGTACCCTTACCCCAACTGATGGCTGTCCTACCCCACTGATGGTACCACCTTACCCCACTGGTAGGTGTCCCTCGCCTGATGGGTTGGCCCACTGATGGTGTCCCTTAGCCACTGATGGATGTTCGCCCTCTGATTTCCCACCACTGATTCTACCCTGGTGGTGTCGCACTTCCCCCATGATGGTAGTCCTCACCTACCCCATCGGTGGTGTCCCTTACCCACTGTATGGTGTCCCTACCACGGTCCTATCACCCCACTGATCGCGTTCCCTTACCCCACTGTGGTCGTCTTACCCACGTGGTGTCCCTACCCCATCTGATGGTAATTCCCTTACCCCACTTAGGTGGACCTGTTCCCTACCCCATTCTGTGGGAGTCAAAAATCCCCTCAAAGGAATCAAAGACTTTTCCTGGGGCCAAAAAAAAAACTTCTCCAAAAAAATAGCATGAGAAAAAAAGGATCCTTCTTGGGGGGTCAAAATTCCACACCCAAAAAACTTGCTGGTGAAACCCCCACGGGAGTCCGCAGCCGCTGGGTAGGGTGGGTCTTTGGCACAACCAGAGCCTGCCAGGAAGTCGAGTGGGCAGCGATGGAACAACCTCCTTTGGGAGGATGTGGAGGGGAGGATAGGACCCGGTGTGCCCTATACAGCCGCATGCTGGTGTCCCTTACCCACTGATGTAGTGTACCCATTACCCACTGGTGGTACCACTTTTAACCCCCCATGGTCGGTGTCCCCCTTTACCCCATAATCGGATTCTGTCTCCTTACCCGACTGATGGGTCCCTTACCCCACTGATGGTGCCCTACCCACTGACGTGGTTGTCCCTACCCCAGCTGATGGGGTGTACCCTTACCCCGGTGGTCCACGTCTCCTCGCCCTGACCATGTCGTTGTCCTCTACCCCACCTGGTGCGTGTCCCTTACCCCACTGATGGTGTCCACTACCCCACTGGATGGGACTACACTTGTGCTGGCGCTCCACGCCACTGATGGGGTCCCTTACCCCGACTGGTGGGTGTCCCTTACCCCACTGTGGTGTCCCTTAGCCCCCACTGGTGGTGTGCGCGCTACGCCCACCGGCTCATTTGTTAACTGTCCCGCTTACCGCCTCCCACTGCATGGTGTCCTTAATACCCCACTGGATCTGCGGTGTCCCTTACCCACTGATGGTGTCCCTATACCTCCAGCTCGGGTGGATTTTTGTCCCCTACGCCCATGGTGGTGGTCCCTTACCCCACTGATGGTGTCCTTATACCCCACTTGTGATGGGTGTCCCTCTTCGTGACCCTCACTGCGATTGGGGGTCCTTTACCCCACTGCTGGTGTCCTGTTACGCCACTGATGGCGCCTTACCCCACTGGTTGCCCTACCCACTGATGGTGTGTCCTGTCCCCATCTGATCCCCCGGTAACCCCTTACCACCAACTGATAGTGTTCACCTTACCCGCTCACTGATGGGTCCCTAACCCCACTTGATGCGTACCCTACCCCATGAACTTGGTGTCCCCTCACCCACTTATGGTGTCCCTTACCCAACTGATGTGTCCTCACCCCACGGATGGTCCCTTAACCCACTGATGGTAACCCCTTACCCCACTAGGATTGGGGTCCCTTACCCACTGACTGGTGTTCCTAATAACCCCCCAACTGATAGGTGTCCCCACCCACTGATGGTGTCCCTTACCCCACTGCTGGGACCACCAGGGACAGGGGACAGGAGAACTGCAGAGCTGGCAGAAGCTGCTGCCAGCTGACAGGATTTTCAAGGACAGAGGGAGAGAATTCCTGCCCAGCTTCAGTCCCTGGGAAGGAAAGGGCAGCCATGCAGCTCTCCCCCTTTTTGGAAAAATTACAATGCAGTAGAAGTATTTTTAGTAAGGCCTTAATTAAATCATCAAAATGTTTCAGGCTGATGTTCATCAGCAAGTAAATTCAGGGAACGGGACAAGAAAAACAGCTGTGCATTATTTTTCTGAGTAATGATATTTGGATCTCTATGGTACTGGAAGTGGGGGGAAAAGTAAATTATACAGAAAATGCATTCAGGAAGGTTTTAGTGTTATTACAAACCTTCATTATAATGTATGATCAAGCATGTAAGTGAAAATCTTAGGACCCAGGGGTAACATATTGATTCTGGCAGACATTAAAATTTCTATTTGATGCTTAACCAAAATCTAATCTGACTTCTGATTTTGCAAAATATTTTAGGGTAATTAGACATGTTTGTGCTTTATTGATTCTTAAAATGAACATAAGTATGTGGGGAATTGCTAACACTCTGGATTAAAGAAAAAAAGACTCCTTGCTTTGGAAAAGTTCCTGTAATTAAATCACTTCTGCAAATATGACCCTCATTATCCTGGATGGAAACGAATGCAGGAGCAGGTAAGGGAGTTTAAAATAACAATGATCATAAAAGTGAAGATTTAGGGTCTAAATGAAAGTTTGTTTTCTCACAGTTTTCCCACAGGCTTTGGGATAAATGGCTCATCTGTTGGACTGGGGTTCTGATCAGCCTGGGACAGTGGAAGGTGTCCCTTGTAAATGGATTTATTCAGTGATGGCTACAGAAACACATGGAAAAGGCATTGGGGAGGAGAGATCCCACTGCCCTCTGGGGGTCCAGCACAGCCTTGTATTGGAAATATCCCCCAATTGCATCCTCTCCCTCCAGGGAAAGTGTTGACATTTAAATTCTTTGCACCTCTGTCTTTGAACAAAAATATTTTGTACATTTCTTTGGATAAAAGAGGCTCATGGGGTTATTTTGGGAACAGTTTTGCAAGCTGGTTTCAAATTCAGCAGTGCACGGAAGGGCTGTGAGCCATGACTTTGCCTCAAGCCTGCATTAAATACATTCCCAGTTCACAAATACAAGACAAGTGCGTGTCCTGTGTCACCCAGAGGTGACAGTAAACATTTCACGGCCCCGTGGAGCAGAACCCCTCTGTGGGGGCAGCCTGTCCCAATCTCCCCCAGGACAGCAGGGCTGTGGGACACTGGGATGAGATGAGGGCAGCACTCAGATCAGTAACTCTGAAACACTCCAGCAGATCGTGTACGGTGATATTTTCAATGTCCTACCCAGGAATTTTGGTTCCTCCTGTGTGTTTGCCCTGGAGCAGCTCTGTGCTGCAGAGCTGGGGCTGTTTGATGGAACTGGGCTGTGGGACTGGGAACCTCTCTGGGCACTGTTTGGGACTCCAGGGACACCCCAAAGCCTTCTCATGTCCAGACCGAGCAGGTTCTGTTCTCAGCAGCTCCGTGAGTGCCTGTCCTGGCCCAGAGGTGGCACAGGGAGCTCTGAGTGTCCGTGCTGCTCTGGTGCTCTCCAAACTGTCCAAAGCTCTCCCGGGCACGGCTGCTTTGGAGCTCGGGGGCACTCCCATCCATCACGGTGACAATCAGAGCTCCCTCGTGCTGTGTTTGGGGCTATTTTGGGGAGCCTGGGGGAGTTCTGTGTCTCAATGCAGGAGAGGGTGAGTGCCGTGGGCTCAGCGGTGCCAGAGAGGGCACAGAGATTCGGGATGTGTCCAAGGGGAGGTTCGTGCTGCTGGAAAAAAAGACTGCAGGGTCAGATTGAGTTGTAAGCTCATTTCTAGGAACTGTCCCTGGGGAGTGAAGAGCCCTGGAGAGCTGAGCTGTGCCTTGTGGCCGTGCTCCTTCCCTTCCCTTCCCTTCCCTTCCCTTCCCTTCCCTTCCCTTCCCTTCCCTCCCTTCCCTTCCCTTCCTCTTCCCTCTCCCTTCCCCTTCCCTTCCCTTCCCTTCCCTTCCCTTCCCTTCCTTCCTTCCCCTTCCCTTCCTTCCCTTCCTTCCCTTCCCTTCCCTCCCTTCCCTTCCCTTCCCTTCCCTTCCTTCCTTCCTTCCCTTCCTTCCCTTCCCTTCCCCTTCCCCTCCCCCAGCCCTCCCCCCCAGGGACAACTGAAGGGAGGAGGATGTCAAATTTTCACAAACATGTGTCTCTTGGACTGTCATTGAAGGGATTTTTTGCCAGAAACAATGGTCAGTTCTCTGTGAGGATGGCAGGCTGGTTTCAGGGGTGGTTGTTGGGTTATTTTGGAAGCAGCCCCCGGCCCCATCTCCCCGGGCTCCTGCTGCCCCTGGTGCCTCCTTGAGTGCAGCAGTCTGGGCTTAAGAGCAGAGATGAGGATGAGGAATTGGTGCAGCTGGAGGAGAAGGGTACCGAGGCACGGCGATGGTCCCGGTGGATTCAGGGGCTCAGAGAACCAGGAAGAGCCGTGGTGAGGGGGGGATTGCGGGGCGGGATCGCTGCCCCGAGCTGGGCACGGCAGATCCCGCTGGGATACAGCCGGGATGGAGGGATGGCCAAAATGGGAACAGCAGCAGTAGGGGTGGGACAGCTGAGGGGGACAGGGACAGGGGAGGTTCCTGTGAGCGCACAGTGCGCTCCGCTCCTCAGATCGACATTCTCGTGGTTATTGCGGGATGCGCTCCCCACCAGCGCTGCCCTTGAAGGGCCTTGGTGCCGCTGCTCCCGGGCTGTTGGTGCAGGCACAGATGATGGATGAGACCCGCAGGGATGGATGGAGGGAGGGATGGAGGGATGGGGGGAGGGAGCAGCATCCCCGAGCCGCCCGGAGAGCCGCAGGCACCGGCACGGGGCAGTTCCTCCTGCTCTCTGCTCGTTCTGATCTCCAGGCTGCATCTCATTGCTGTCTGTGGGTGTGCTTTGTTCTCTCAGGTCACCAATGTCAGCCACACAAATCTGATTTTTCGGGTTTTCTGCTTTGTTTAGATACTTCTGGAGTAAATGCTTCCCATTAGGCGGCTCCCTCAAATCCATCACTGAAAGATTTATTATGAACAGAGCCTGTGGGGTGCACAGCCTGGCAGGGCTCGTAGCAAAACCTTCCACTAACCAGGAACCCCTTCTGCTCTCCCATTTTGCTCCAATCCCCTCCAGCTCAGCTTTGGGCACTGCCAGGGAGGGGCAGCCACCGCTGCTCTGTGCCAGGGCCCCCCACCCTCACAGGGACCATGTCTAACATCCACCCCATCACTGAATGTACAAATTAGACACCAAATCGGTGAATTTGGCACTGTGTTTCTATTTTCTGACACCCAAGCACAGCTGAGTCACTAATCCATGGAAATCCTCATTGGAGCTGAATCCCGGCTGTGCCCCCCCAGTGCAACTCTTGCAAAGATCAAAATCAGGAGATGAACACTCCCTGTCTTTTGTTCCCCAAACTTTTCCCGGCAGAAGTGCCAAGAGAACACGCAAACTTCTCCAGCAGACACTTGCTCCTACAGGAGCTCTGCGTTCTGTACACCTCTGCGTGGCCAGCAGACCATTGTAGCTTGAAATCAAAATTAATTAAACCTTGTTTACCATTTGGAATTAGTGAACTAATGAATATCATACCTCTGAGGCATCCATCTTGGTCAAATATATTGTGCCTCACAGCTGTTGTTTTCATCTAGATTAGGTTTGCTCCAGCTTTTATGAAGACGTCTATGAAGTAATAAACCCTGCGCTTATTTGACTCAAAAAAAAATTATATAATTTTTATTAGCTTCCAAGGAATTAGGTTTTCTAGTTTTGGCCTGGCAATAAAAGTTGATTTGTTCTCTATCTGCCTGATTGAGTACTTGGGTGCTGGCTATTACTTAAATCTAATGACTTTTTAAAAGACATTAGGGTTGTCTCCTGTGAGCAAACACTCTGGGTTTGTGGAATTACACACTGATTACTCCGTTATAAATGTGGTCACACCTCCACTATTAAATTGTACCTGCATAAACAATTCCAATACGCAAAAATATTGCTATACAGTTATTTATACTCACTTTATTAAGGTTATTTTTTCAGCAATCGTGGTGCTTTTAAATCTGCCGTGGCTTATTTAGTACCAAGTGACAGAAAATTCAGTGTGTCATGGGGAAGCATCGCTTTCAGCCCTCTCTCTGTGGCCACCTGGATTTATTTACTGCTGCGGGTGATGACAGAGAGCAAAAAGACAGGAGATAGCAGTCTGTCTGCCCAGATATCTTCAGGCACGGCCTCTCCCAGTGCACAGCCTGCTTTTCTGACCAGGAGGCGAAGCAGCTGCCTCCCTGCACATGGAGCTGTGCCTCGGTTCTCACTGCACAGTGAGATCCTGACCCTAAGGGCAGCTCAGCGGCTCCTTAGGGACTAAGCTCAGTCTATACCGGATGCAAGCTCAGGGGCTCGTATAGGAAGCCAGGCCCTCTAAGGAAGCTCAGGGCTCTATAGCGGGATCGCTCCAGGGCTCTCGATAACGGGACACTCAGGGCTCTATAGGGATAGCTCACGGGCTTCTATCAGACAGCTCAGCGGCGCTATAGGGACGAGACTCAGGGCTCTATAAGGAGAAACTGCGTCAGGCTTCTGCGCGAGATAGCTCGCAGCTCTATAGGGGATAGATCAGGGCTCATACGGGAACTCAGGGCTCTATCAGGGTGGCACTCAGGGCATCTATAATGGCACTCACAGCCGGCTTCTATAGGGATGCAAGCTCAGGGCTCTATAGGATGCAGGCTCTATAGGTGGATTATCCAGGCTACTAGGGGAGTGCCAGCTCAGGCTCTACTAAGGATACGCTCAGGTATATAAGGGATAGTCAGCGGGTTCTGATAGGAAAGCGGCAGCTCAGGGCTTAATAGGGACAAGCTCAAGGGCTCTATATGGATAGCTCACGGGCCTCTATAGGATAGCTCAGGCTTCAAGGGACAGCTACAGGCTTCTATACGGGGGATACGCGTCCAGGACGGGGCGGCGTCATAGGGATAGCTCAGGGCTCTGAGAGGATAGCTCAGGCGTCTATCACCGGACAAACAGCTCAGTGCTCTATAGGGAAGAGCTCAGGGCTTATATCGGGATGGCAGCTCAGGCTATATAGGGATACTCAGCGTCCTATACGGGAACACGGCTCAGCGGCTCTATAGGCGAGAATAAGCTCAGGGCTCTATAGGGATAGCTCAGGGCTCTATAGGGATCTGCAAGCTCAGCGGCTCTATAGGATATAGCTCCCAGGGCTCTATAGGGATCAAGCTCAGGGCTCTAATATGGGAATAGCTCAGGCTCTATAGGATGGCAGCTCACGGGCTCTAATAGGGATAGCTTCGGGCTCTATAAGCGATAAGCCTCAGGCCTGCTATACGGGATCAGCTCAGCGCTCTATGGGACACGCAGCTGCAGGCTGCAAACGGAATAGCGCAGGGCTCTAATAGGGAGTAGCTCAGGGCCTCCAAGATACGCTCAAGGCTCATAGGAAGCTCATGACTATAGGGAACTCAGGGCTCTGCAGGGCTAGCTCAGGGCTCTATAGGATAGCTCAGGGCTCTATGGAGGGCAAGCTTAGCTCTCATACTAGGGATGCGCAGCTCAGGGTCTATAGAGATACTCAGGGCCTATAAGGGATAGCTCAGGGCTCTATAGGGAAATCTCAAGGTGCTCCTATAAGGGATGGCAGCTCAGGGCTCTAGGATAAGCTCAGGCTCTATAAGGGATGGCAGCTCAGGGCCTATAGGGATCACGCTCAGGGCTCTATACGGGATACGCTCGGCCTGTAGGATAGGCTTCAGGCTCATCGGGTAGGCTCAGGCTCTCATAGGGAAGCTCAAGCTCATAAGGGATGGCAGCTCAGGGCTCCTACATAACCGGATCCAGGGCTCTGATGGGATAGGCGCCGAGCGGCCTTATAGGGATGGCAGCTCAGCGGCTCTATCAGGGATATGCTCAGGCTCTATAGGGAAGCTCAGGGCTCTTGTAGGGATACCGGCTCAGGGCTCTACTAGGGATCACGCTCAGGGCCTACTAGGGAAGCTCAGGGTCTTCCTATAACGCGAACGGCACTCAGGGCTCATAGGGATAGCTCAGGCTCTATTAGGAGCGCAGCGTCAGGGCGCTATAGGGCAGCGGCAGCTCAGGGATCTGTGGGGATGTCTGTGCTGGGGCTGCCCCTGGATCCTGCGAGTGATCTGAAGTCCCTTCCACCAACGCCCGTCGTGGATTCTGTATGATCCCAGGGACGAGAGCCAAAAGCACCTGTGCACAGCGGCTCGCCGTGGATCGTGCTCTGTGTTTGGACATCCACAGAGAGCCGCGATCCGCCCGTGGGGACAGTCAAGGACCCACAGGGGACAAACATCACACACGGGGCACCTGCTCTGCACCTCCTCCCTGGCAAGGGAAGGTGGGAACCATTAGAGGGAAAATCACAAGTTGTAATCCTGACAAAGCGCCTGGGTCACAGTAACGCGGATTAAAGGTCTCCCTCCCTGCCACAGCCGCTGTCAGAGCGGGGATATTTATTTATATCCCAAACCAGCACCCACTTGAGGCAGTTCCGTGAGTACCGGGGCTGTCAGCCCTGCAGAGGGGCAGTGCGTGGGCCGGAGATAGCTCGCGAACAGCTGATTCTCTCCCTCAGCAGAGCGGTCCCGATGCTCTCGGTTGCTTAGCACTTGTTGCCACGCTACGGAGAGCAGGAGCGGCATCGGCACCAACCAAACCATCCCTGTGCTGCACCGGGACAAACCCCCGACGGGAGCGCATCAGCTGATCTCGGTGCACGGGGGACGGCAAACACAGAATTACCCACAAAAATTCAGTTTTGGTGCTCCCAGAGCCGGCGGGAGCAAAGGGAGGAGGGAGAGAGCGGGCTGTGTCAGGGACGCGCTTAGCGTGGCTGTGACCTTGCTGCTGCTCGTCTTTGCTGTGAGCTCCCATAAATCAGAACTTATCTCTGCTTATTGCTTATTTATGACTGCACTGGAGCTGCAGTGCGCGCCCCCAGCGCCGGGAAACGGCACCAAATGGGGACAGAAAGGCTCTGATGGGGACCTGCGGGCTTCTGATGGGGACCTGCGGGCTCCGGCGGCGAATGTGACTGAGCCATCTGTGCAAACAGCTGTCCTTCCGTGCGTTCTGAGAGCGCTTCACACCCCGGCAGCGCTCGGTGCCCTGCGAGAGGGGATGGGGTGCACTCCGAGGTCCCTTTGTCCCCCGCTCCAGAGGTCTTGTCCCGCTCCAGGTCCTTTGTCCCCGCCCAGTCCCTTTGTCCCTCGCCCAGCGATCCTTGCCCTGCTCCAGCCTGTACTCGCAGGTCCCTTTGTCCCCGCTCGTCTTTTCCCTGCGTCTTCTTTGTCCCCTGTTCAGTCCCTCCCTTTGTCTCCCGCCAGGTCCTCTTGTGTCTGCTAGCTCCTTTGGTCTCGTGTCTCCCGCGCCAGGTCCCTTTGTCTCCTGCTCCGGTCCTTTGTCCCCTGCTTCCAGTCACGCTTTGTCCCCTTCTGCAGATCCTCCCAGGGCCGGGGGTGTCACACCCAGGGCTGGACTGAGTCACCTCTCCCATGGCTCACCAGGAACCTGCAGCATGGAGAGACGGGAATTTATACCCAGGGAAGCTTTGCTGATAAATAACCACCGCTGGAAAGATGCTTTAATGAAGCACAACAACAATTAGCTTTATTCACATTTTCCCCCCCTCACAACATAGACAAATATATGCACTAAAGGAAGATGATGTTTTGAGTAATCACAGCTAAATAAATAGAACGGAAAGTTTGTATACTTCATGCAAAAGAGTTTGCTGGCTGCAATATTTCAAGTTTCATTTAAAAATAAGTGGTTGGAATGAAGCCTCACCCCAAACCCGTAACGCTGCATTTTCAAGGGCTGTGGCCATAATGTAATAAGGAATATATGAATAGATCTGTCTTCTTCAGCCCATCATCCTGTAGTCGCTGTGTCTAACACAGGCTGTCATTACATCCAACAGAGGAACTGAAAGGCACTGAAAAGAAAATTGATTCTCTTGCAAGGCCCTCTTTGTCTGCTTTCTTCATGTGCCCATTAACAGCCCACTGTGCAATTAATTACACACAATTCAGGTACAATCCTGGTACCCCTGAGAAGAGAGGTGATGAAATCCTGCAGACATTTCCTGCCCAGGGGCAACATTTCTCCTCCTGTGGGTTCCTGTGGGGACCTGGGCAGCCTGGAGACCCCAACAGCACCAAAGAACACGCAGAACAAAAAATGTTTGCTTAAAATATTCAGGACGGTCTTGATGAATAATGAAAACATCCATAGAAACGGGGCTCAACCACACACAAAACAGTGGTTAAATTAATCAGATAATTTAATGGCAAGGAGTAATTGGACATCTTGTGTCTCATGGGTGCTCCTTCCACAGCTTTCCTCCAAGAGCCAGACTGATTCTCATCGCTGCAGGCTGGACTTTCTTAATGCAAGGCTTTTAATTATGCAGGCTGGACTTCTTTAATGTGAGGTTTTTAATTATCCTTAGATCAATAGTTCTCATCAGCTCTGAGCAAAACCTTCCCCTCCTGGTGTGAGCTGGGGAGCTGCAGGAGCACGGTGTGTGAAACATCCCCTCAGCCGAGGAGAGGGACAGTCCCCGTGCCTGGAGTGTCACCATCGTGTCCTTTGAGGAGGGAGTGGCACATCCCTGTCACTGCCACTGTCACTGTCACTGTCACTGTCACTGTCACTGTCACTGTCACTGTCCCTGTCCCAGGCTGGGGGTGGCACATCCCTGTCACTGTCACTGTCACTGTCACTGTCACTGTCCCAGGCCAGGCTGGGGGTGTCACATCCCTGTCACTGTCACTGTCCCAGGCTGGGGGTGTCACATCCCTGTCACTGTCACTGTCACTGTCCCAGGCCAGGCTGGGGGTGGCACATCCCTGTCACTGTCACTGTCACTGTCACTGTCACTGTCACTGTCCCAGGCCAGGCTGGGGGTGGCACACCCCTGTCACTGTCACTGTCCCAGGCCAGGCTGGGGGTGGCACATCCCTGTCACTGTCACTGTCACTGTCACTGTCACTGTCACTGTCCCAGCCCAGGCTGGGGGTGTCACATCCCTGTCACTGTCACTGTCCTAGGCCAGGCTGGGGTGTCACAGACCCCTCAGCACCCCCGTGCCCATCCCAGACAGATCTGGAGGTGGTGGCTGTACCCTCCTGGATGGGATGGAAAATCAGCCATAAAGAGCAGCTCCTGCTGCCGTCCTGCTGAAGCACGAGGAGAATTAATGACGTTATTTTTCATCTTGAGAGCGACTTGAATTATTTACCAAACTCCCAACAAGACTCTCAGCCTGGCATGTGCTTTTTGTCCCTGTTGTTCTCCTTTCCCTCTGTCACTCTGGGAACAGAGGCACCTTCCCATTTGGGTTCTGCTGCAGCATTTCCCCCACCCCAAACACTCTGGGGCAGATCCCAGCACTGCCTGGTCCTGTCCCCTCCCTCCACAGCATCCCTGGCTCTGTGTTGGCATCCCCAGCCCTGCAGAGGAGTGATTTGAGCTAATGACTTTGGCCTTGAGCAACCACCTCCCTCGCTTGGTTATTTTTATTTTTTTGGAGCCTTTCAGCCCAGGGTGCTTGTTGCTTCTCCAGCATCAACAACATTAACAAGCTCTGACATCTCATAAATTTCCCTTGGTGAAACAAAGAGAAGCAAATAGAAAAACAAGTTTCAGCAGTACGGGGGGTTTGGTGCCTTGAATCTTTTCCTTCTTTTTTCCATGCATTGGGTTTTGTTGTGAGCAGCCCCTTTTGTCCTGCTGGTGTCTCTCTGCTGCAGCCAAAGTGTCTGGGACAGTATAAATTAGAACACACTCATTCTGGCTTTGAGTAGAAAATGCTGAGATAAAGTGAGAACTGATTAAGAAAAATATAAATAGATCCAATGCAAGCCCAACCACAAAAACGTTACAAGTTCAGAAATAAGAGAGAAGAGGAGCAGCTGATTTTCCAGGGATAAAACTGCTCAGCAGCAGCATTGTCCATGTGAAATGGACATTTTGGACCCAACATCCACTGCTTTATCATGAGGCAGAGATTTCCCTTAAGGATCCAGTTCCTGAGGCCCTGGAGCTCCTGGCTGTGTCCTCTGCTTTCTGCCACATCATAAATATCAGGAGTTATTCTTGCAGCAAGCACACTGCACACTGCTGAGCTGGTTTGAATGAATATGAATTTGATATCAGCATCCCATAGTGCCCCAGCAGCTGTCAGGAGCTGCTGTGTTTATCCTGATTTGCTTTCTGCATTTAGCCCCTGACCCCACACATCATCACTGGCTCTGGGGGCACGAGGGGAGCAAGAGGAGCTCTCCAATTAAACCCTGCAGCACTCAGAGGGCACCTTAGGAACGTGGACATTTTCACATTTTTGGAGAACATTTGGAAGCTGATCTCCTGTCACTTTTTGGTATTTTTAAATGGAATTTTTTTTAAATGGATTTTTTTAAAAATGTTTTAAAATACATTTTTGTTATTTAGTACTAAACATTTTAAATGTCACAGAATTATAGAATAATAGAATGACAGAAGGGTTTGGGAGGAAGGGACCTTAAAGCTCATCTTGTTCCAAGCCCTGCCCTCATTTACTACAAATTAAGAAAAATCAGTGGTTCCAGATCACCCAGCACCATACATCACATTAATATAATAGCAGAGAGTGTCTGCAGATCCACTGTGGCCACAAACATAACCACAAAAGGTTATGAATCCTTTTTCCCCTGAGATTGGTGCATTTCTTCGAGCAATACGATTTAGGCAGAAAAGTTTATTTCTGGTGGATCCAGTACAAATAAAATCCGTGTTCCATCTATGAAAACTTTTTGGTTATTATTTTATATTACGCTGCAAAAACAGAAAGAAAGAAAGAAAAGAAAAAGAGAGATACCTAAGGAAGAAATCTCATTGCATAAAGATGAGAACTGAACCCCCAGCCCTGCAAACTGTGATTGATCGATCAACCAAACCCCAGAACAGCTCCACTTCCACCCTTCCCATGGTTTATGAGCACAATAAAGCAAACATTTCACAGCACAATCATGAGTTCTGATGGTTGGGAGACCGACAGAACATCTCTGTCAGTGATGTGGGCTCAGGAAATAAAACATCTGAAACAGCATATCTGATTAAAGAGAATAAAACCCCACGTACATCAGGAGAGCCTGGAGATGGAAAAGCAGCAGAGAATGGCAGCGCTGGGTGTTGGATATTGCAGAGGAATGAAGGAAGGGTTCATCATCATCCTGTGCTCAAGAAAATGAAATAATCACAATTTTAGTGTAAATGACAAACTCTAAACAAAGCACACCCCACATTCAAGTCTGTCCCTGCATTCCAGGCCTTCAGCTCATTACTGAACAATATTCACATGGGAAGAGCTGGAAGAGCAATTCCTGGGTGAGCAGTAATTGAACATGAGTTCTCTTCCTCCAGGGAAACTGGAGCCACAACAAAGATTAGGCACATTTTAAAATTAATTCCCATGAATTGTGTAATGTGGCAAGGGAGTGTGAACACCAAGAGACTGATTCCCCCAACTGTGCTCAGAAGGTTCAGGATGGCAAATCTTGGACATCAGAGCCAGCCTGGAAAAAGAGGAGCTGATTAACAAAGGGCTCAGCCCCACTGAGGGGGAAACGGCCTTAAGTGGCAGCAGAGGAGGTTCAGGACAGATATCGGGGAAATTTATTTCACTGGAAGGGTGGCCAAGTATTGATGGTGGAGTCACAATCCCTGAGGTGTTCAAACAATGAGCAGCGTGGCACTTTGTGAAATGCTTTAATGGCCATGGTGGGATTCAGCTGAAGGTTGGGCTCGATGATCTTGGGGGTTTTTTCCAACCCTGATGATTGCAGGATGTGCCACAGAGGGCTCAGAGGGCTCAGATGTGCCACAGAGGGCTCAGATGTGCCACAGAGGGTTCAGATGTGCCACGGAGGGTTCAGATGTGCCACAGAGGGCTCAGATGTGCCACAGAGGGCTCAGAGGGCTCAGAGGGCTCAGATGTGCCACGGAGGGTTCAGATGTGCCACGGAGGGTTCAGATGTGCCACGGAGAGTTCAGAGGGTTCAGATGTGCCACGGAGGGTTCAGATGTGCCACAGAGGGTTCAGATGTGCACAGAGGGCTCAGAGGGCTCAGATGTGCCACGAGGGTTCAGATGTGCCACGGAGGGTTCAGATGTGCCACGAGGGTTCAGAGGTCAGATGTCCACGGAGGGTTCAGATGTGCCATGGAGGGTTCAGATGTGCCACAGAGGGTTCAGATGTGCCACGGAGGGTTCAGATGTGCCATGGAGGGTTCAGATGTGCCACAGGGGGTTCAGATGTGCCACGGAGGGTTCAGATGTGCCACATGAGGGTTCAGATGTGCCACAGGGGGTTCAGATGTGCCACAGGAGGGCTCAGATGTCCACTGGAGGGTTCAGATGTGCCACGGAGGGTTCAGATGTGCCACGGAGGGTTCAGATGTGCCAGGAGGGTTCAGATGTGCCACAGGGGTTCAGATGTGCCAACGGAGGGTTCAGATGTGCCAGGAGGGTTCAATGTGCCACGGAGGGTTCAGATGTGCACATGAGGGTTCAGATTTGCCACAGGGGGGTGTCAGATGTGCCACGGAGGGTTCAGATTCCAGGAGTTCAGTGTGCCACAGAGGGCTTCAGATGTGCCACAGGGGATTCAGATGTGCCACAGAGGGTTCAGATGTGCCACGGAGGGTTCAGAGGGTTCAGATGTGCCACAGAGGGCTCAGATGTGCCACAGAGGGCTCAGATGTGCTGCTCAACATTTCTTTAACCCAAAGCAGCCCAAGTGCCACCTCTCTCCCAACATCTCCTCCCGGCAGATCCTCTGCTCCTGTCCAGCTCTGTCCTCACCCCAGGATGGACTCGGGCATGGTGACCAAGAGCTGCAGCCGTGTCCATCTGCTCCGGTGCCCCTTGTCTGCCCAGGCTGGGCAGTGCCATCACAGTGGGATTCACAGTGGGATTAAATGGGGAATGGGGACAGGGAGCAAAGGCCACCTCTCCTGCCAGGAATCCCTGCCCGTGGCTCTGCCTGGCACCACGGCTGGCACAGAGCTCCTGGTCCTGCTGGGAGGACAGGAATCCAACCCACAGGATGTGCCAACCCTGCTCCCACAGGAGAACTTTGGGTTTGGCACTTCGGAGGGTGATGGCACAGAGCTGCTGCCCTTAGGGAGTGCTGGGCTGGGGGCTGTGGTGACTCCAGAGTCACCTCGGGGGGTTTGCTCAGGGCTGCAGAGTCACCTCGGGGGGTTTGCTCCTTCAGAGCAGCCCCAGCAGCAGAGCAGAGCAGCAGCAGGGCTGGAGGGGTCAGGGATGAGCACACTCATGCACAGCAGTGAGATCCGGAGGGGACACTGCAAGGAGGGGGATTCTTTCTCTCAGAACCGCTGGCTGGCTTTGCCAGGAGGAGATAAATGGATATAAACCAGAAAGATTGGAGAATGAGCTCTGTGTCAGGCAGTTTTGGCATTATTAAGCTTATCTTGGGAGCAGATAGAAAACTAAGAGACAGAATGTCAATTAATTGGAGTGCGAGAATTCCCCGGGCCAGCGGCTCAAGGAAGGCAGGAGAGCTGCCCAGATGGCACTGTCAGAAGGAAATGGATTTCTCTGCACAGACCCAGAAACTCGAACCCCTTCTGATTTCTATTTGTTTAAAGATTCTGCTGAGTGTAGAACCATTTGGGCTGGATGAGTGCTGTCTTAGAGCAGTAATTGATGCTCTAACAGAGAAGAAAACTCCATATGGACAAAGGCAGTGTGGGGTGAGAGTTCTGGGAAGTGAACAGACTCATCCATCAGGGCTGGAACTGCTCCCACCAAAGCCATCTCCTCTCCTCCTCTCCACATTTCCACATTTCCACTGTTGTTAAAGGAGGGGACGCCTGGGCTGGCACAGCCCTCACCCTGCAAAGTGCTTGGCTTGGCTTTGGCTTTGATCTACAGCAGGAGCTTGGGCTTGGGCCATGCAGGAGCTCACAAATAATGCACAGCTCACTGTCTGGCCCTGCAGGTAATTGATCAGCTGGGAATCCACACACATCGAGCACAAACTCATTTAATGTACTCCCGACGTTCTCCGGCAGCCCCAGAGATGCTGTTTGCATCGGGAACTCATCACTGGTGACAGGAGCCAGCCAAGCCATCGTCATTGTGTCCGGGGGAACAGAGAGTCTCCTCTGCTCTCATCTTTTTCCTGCTCAAACACTGAATATCAAAGCGCCGGGTGCTGCTGTACTGTAGTGCAATGCTGACAGTAAACTCTTGGGGAATACAGATCCGTGCGGAGCGGAGAGCGGCGTTTAACCCCGACACTGCAGCGGTCACTCCCAGCTCTGTCCATCCCCGGTCACTCCCAGCTCCGTCCCCTGATCTCCTCACGCCTCACTCGTGCCCCGTATCCCGGTCACTCCCAGCTCGTGTCCATCCCGTTACTCAGCTCTGTCCATCCCCGGTCACTCCAGCTTGTCCATCCCGGTCCTCCCACTGCTGTCCATCCCCCGTCACTCCAGCTCTGTCCGTCCACCGGTCACCCCAGCTCTGTGTCATCCCGGTCACTCCCAGCTCTGTGCCATCCCCGGCACTCCAGCTCTTCATCCCGCCCCCAGCTCTGTCCATCCCCGTCACTCCCAGCTCTGTCCATCCCCGGTCACTCCCAGCTCTGTCCATCCCCGGTCACTCCCAGCTCTGTGTCCACCCCCTGGTCACTCCCAGCTCTGTCCATCCCCGGTCACTCCCAGCTCTGTGTCCATCCCCGTCACTCCCAGCTCTGGTCCATCCCCAGTCTTCCACCGTCACTCCAGCTTTGTCCACCCGGTCACTCCCAGCTCTGTGTCCATCCCCGGTCACTCTCCAGCTCCCTGTCCATCCCCGGTCACTCCCAGCTCTGTCCATCCCCGGTCACTCCCATCTCTGTCCATCCCCGGCACCCCAGCCTGTGTCCATCCCCGGTCACTCTCAGCTCTGGTCCATCCCCGGTCACTCTCAGTCTGTGTCCATCCCCGTCACTCCCAGCTCTGTGCCATCCCCGGTCACTCTCAGCTCGTGTCCATCCCCGGTCACCCCAGCTCTGTCCATCCCCGGTCACTCCAGCTCTGTGCCTCCCGGTCACTCCAGCCTGTCATCCCGGTCACTCCAGCTCTGTGTCCATCCCCGGTCACTCCCAGCTCTGTTCATCCCGTCACTTCCCAGCTTGCCATCCCGGTCACTCCCAGCCTGTGCCATCCCCGGTCACTCCCAGCTCTGTTCCATCCCCGGTCACTCCCAGCTCTGTGTCCATCCCCGGTCACTCCCAGCTCTGTGTCCATCCCCTGTCCCCGCTGTCCCAGCGCTGTCTCCGATCATCCCCGGCGGTGTTTGGAGTTCACTCTGCTCCGTTTCTCCCAGCCAGCTTGGGAGCCCTCAGGGCAGTATTTAACACCTCCTTTTTCATTCTCACATTCTGTCCGCTATGTATTTATTCAGTTTTCTCCGGAGGATCGTTCCAAGCAGCCGCGTTATATATTTACACTTTACACGCTCTGAGGGAACTCTCTGTACTCAGAATGTGCCCCCGGAGCAGCGGAGCTCCCACGAGACGAGAGAGTTTTCCCCTAAAACGAGAGAGCTTTCCCCTAAAACGAGACGAGAGCTTTCCCCTAAACGGAGTCTAGCTTCAGAATCAACGCTACAATCATGAGAAAGGGTCAGATCTGCGAGGGGCAGGGGGAAATGGGTCTGGTCCAGGGAAAGCCTCGGTGGGCAGAGGGAAAGCAGCCCCGGGCAAAGGCAGGAGCATGACAGAGCTCCACAAACACCCGACATTTGCCACGAGAGCCACCCCAATCTCCCTCCAGGGCACCCTGACAGCCCCACAGATCCCCACAGCAGTTATGGGGTGCTCTGTGGGGCTCAGGAGCACAATTCAGCCGGTGAGGGATATTCCTGCCAGCCCCACGTCCTTTAGAGCCACAGCTGTCATGGCACAAAACTGCTCAAAGAGCTCTCTGGCCTGGGCCATTTCTTGGGGTATTTGCACTAATTAGGGTAAATGAAAATGAAGTGAGTGTGGGGCAGATCTGCCACTCTTTCTCCATCCCTCTGTGATACTGCAGGGCGAGAATTTGCAGCTGATGGCCCAGAGAAAGGGAAAGTTCCTGCAGATGTTGG